>JABRWK010000033.1:587277-629887 GCA_013372445.1 Hypothenemus hampei | reverse complement strand
TTGTGTGAATTTCAACATGATCTGCGATGGTGAAGCCAAAAATCGGTTCCCGATTTGGTGGAATCTCTCATATATTTGTTCATACATATACTTTCTTATACACACTTATTTTATTTATGGAATGGAGATTAAAATTATATCTAAAAAAAAGCAAAACATACCTAATTAATAACATGGAAAATTTTATTTTTTCATACTTTCGTCCTTATGTGCTGATTTAATTATACGGTTTTATACATTAGAAGTTTATTTTCTAGTGTTAGTTATGATTATCTGTTTATCTGCCAATACATAATTGTGATCATCTAATCGAGTTCTTTACGTTCTATTTGAATATACAGCGTGTCCATTTAAGTTGAAACCATATGGGAAACTTTTTTACTTTCAATTTTACGGAAAAAAGTTATTCGTTATAAAAAGTTCCGCATGATCTAGAACTCCAAATAAAACTATCAAAGGGTTCCAACTTAAGTGGACATGCTATACATATTTTATCCATTTTAATACTTTGTACTTTATAGATACCCACGCGGTCTCTGCTTATGCAATTGTCGTGTGATTGACATGCAACCTTCTCTCCACTATGTAAAATTTACATGCTTATCTAAAAAGGCCGATATCTCACAGGCGGTACAATTTTAATTAAGACTAAACATAACCATATACGGGGTGTTTGGAAAATTAGGTATTAAGACTTAACACTTTGACTGCTATTGCTATTGCCAGTACGAACCCTAGAAGTTGCCCTCTATTTTTGGCCATATTTTTAAAATAGTTTAAATGATGATAAATATGTAAGCTATAAGGTGTTCTGGTATATTTTTGCCACTAAAATTATGATGATGCACCGAGGCATCAGTAGCAGCCAACATGTTAAGGTCAAAGTAAAGCCAAAAACAAGAAAAAAAATTCTTACAAATAAATATTCTAAGTTGTTTAGTTTTTAAAATATTGACAAAGTTGAAAAAATATATAAAATACTATTAAATAATTTAAATTTTGGTACCTATAGTATACCATGTATTTCGATTACTTTGAGGTTTTACGAAATTTCGTATTTGGGGGTTTTTTTAGATAAGAAATTCAGATTTCTTCACGATTTCGTTTTATCGTCTAGATGGCGCCACAAGCGACAATTAGAATATTTTTATCCGAAAAATTTTTTTGTGCTACAGTATATGTTATTTTGGGATGGAAAAATGTTTTTCCTTATCTTTTCTACTTAAAAATAGTATAGTTTATTAATGTTGCTAGAAGCAACGTTTTCTGAGGAAAATGCATCTAAAGCTCATGATGCATGTAAATTATAATTTACATATAATTATCGTAGTAAATCGAAAGCTATTACATAGGTTTTGCAAACTTTTTTTAAAATTTTTTTTGAATCATTTTGGCAAAAAATTGGCGATTAAAAATCTATTAATTTTTAATCTTTGAAGTATTATATCCAGAGTTGAGCATAAGCGATTAAAAAACTAATTGATTAAAATTTGGCAAATAATTAAATCAATTGGAACTGATTTAATTGGAATTTATTCAATTGCAATTAGTTTTAATTGTACAGTACATACAATTAAATAAATCGCGATGAAATAAATTGCAATTAATTTTATTGCAACTCATAATACTGCTTTTTTTTTGAAAAACTAAATAAATACCTATTTCTTCTTTTTTTGAAGTACTTAGAAATCCATTGTTAAGATTCAATTATCACAAAATTAATTACAATTCCATGCAGTTAATAATTCAATTGTAATTAATAATTGATCAAATAATTAATTGTTTATTGTAGACTGCAATTAATTCTTAAATTTTTATTTGTAATTAACAATTGATTTAATTATTAATTGCAAAGAATTAATTTAAATGTTGTTCAATTTTGATTGTGTTCTTGTTTTTGTGGATAAAAATTAAGATAAGTGTGAAAAGTTATTATGGTATTCCAAAAATTTGCATGCATGATCAGCTTTAGCTGCGTTTTTCTCGGAAACCGTTGCTTCTAGTAATCCGTCATTGACAACTAGCGACGTCTGTCTATTTTTTACTTCATTTATTACTCACTGGCAACTTTCTATCAATATATCAAACACCACGTATACTATATGTACATGATCGCAAAAATGTCAAAAATGACTTTGTCAATACACTGAACGTTACAAGACATCGCAGTTCGTTTATGATGTTAGTCACCGGTGCGACTATTAAAACATGTAGGATCCAAAAAGACGGCAATTGTCGGGAACTTAGAAAGGGCTGGGTTTAGAGATGGGGTCATGTTAACAAAAGATTTTTGAATTGTAAACACACACACACGATGCCGTCGAGAAAATTGGGGCATTCCATTTGAAACAAGCAGATTATTGAAGTTTGAAGTCATGTAACTTTGGAGGCATATTTCAGGAGTTGTGAAAGACTTTTTCTCAAATTCAAATACGTAAAAACATAGCTTATTAGATCCTTTTGAAGCACCACAATTCAGATTTTAAAATTCATAGCGGTTAGGGTACAACACAGATTTCCGTAGGACTCTGCAGCTGTCAAAATTTTAAGTGTTCGGAATAACTCAGAAACGGTAAGTTTTGACTAAAAGATTTTACATAAACTAGCTTTAAAATTTGACGATACATCCGAAAATATCAACGAAAGAGGGAGATTCCATTTAAAAAAATATCATTTGCTACTACTACATTTTTATGGCGGACCCTGCCCATTAGAAAATAATTTCCATAAATATCTTCGTATGTGCTTTATAAGCCTCTATAAAAACGAAAATACTGTCTTGATTAGTATAAGAGCTATGGAAGCCTGAGAAACTATTGCAGGACCTTGTATATACAGGGTGGTCCGAATTTAGAAGACGGAAAATTTAATGGAGCGTCCTACATAGAAAAATAATGCATATATGCTAAATAAACCATGTGTCAAAAATAATTCCTAATAAGATATAATAAATATTATACGTATAATATTCTAGTGATTAGTTTTTAGTATGAATATGGGGCAATCGTTTAAAAAATGGAAAAGGAATTTTTTGTTCAGAAAAATGTGAGGAATCTGCTCTTAAAATAAAGTCACTGAGTTTTGAATCACCCTGTAGGTATACGTATATTTATCACTAATTGTAAGAAAAACATTTATTTATTAAATTCCTTATAAAATGTATTGTCGCAATTTTAGTCAAATTTCATTTTATTTCAATTATATTTAAACATCATATTCGATGAACCTGATGCAATATGTATGTTTCGTTCCTTTTGCGTTTTATTTTGTAATTCTTTCAACTACGTGAAATCCTCTAGTAAAGAAACTAAGGGAACAACAGTCGTGAGTGATTCTTGTCACACTTGACAGCGTGTTACGAAAAAGTTATCTGGGCGTGACCGAGTGGCTTTCAACTTTCAAGGAAGTCCGGTACTTTGAACTTTCAACGAATCGCCGACACGTTTTCCATCGTTAATTTTTAATGGAGCGAATTGAAATCGATTGTCTTCCTTACGTTCCAATATTAATTTCTTTCTGAGTCCTTTCTTCTTTTTGTTCAAATAATAAATTGTTTCATACCTGTCCTCCTGTGTTTTCCTTTCTCTTCCTCCCTTTGGAACTGGCGATATCCAGTTTGAATTCACGGTGTCGTGCACATTAATAACCATTATTCAAGTTTAAAGCAGTCATTCACGTCCTGTGTTTTAACAGACAGACTGACTGAACAGACAGAAATTATTATTATTTTTCCGAACATACCAGTCAAAACCAGATGTTATTCTAGGTTCCATTTACTGAATAAATTGTTTACAGGATACAAGGATAGTTGAATACATACCCGGTCATTATTGTTAGATATTTTTTAGTAGGTTTATTTTTTAATGTATAGTATTGAAAAAATAACTACCAAAAGAAATTTCTTCAATTAACTTTCCTTTTTTCTTTATGGACATTTATTTACAACGGTGTTCAAATCTCTAAACGGAAAGTAGATCAGAAAGAAATACGATTAACGAAAACAAAAAAAAAACAAACTTTCTTATCCGTTCTTTTGGACAGCACACCACATTGGCTGGGATAAATTTTAATCTATTCAGGGAACGCTCGATTGAATTTTTCAAATTATTATTTTCAATAAGAATACATTGATTTCAAACTATACACGGTGGCTTTCTGAAAATCTATCACCCAGTATTTCTTAGATTAGTCGAAATGAGTAAAACAAGAAAAAGAAACACTCGCACCTGTCGATTTTATTTTGGAGGGGGATACATTTTTTTTGGTATTTCCAACCCCGTAGCTCCGACCCCTCGACTTTCAATCCTGAAATCTTTAACAGAATGGGATATTGAGTGATATGTCATTCGAAAGGGGCTCAAATTCCCTTTTTCCAATGACAAGGAAGTCTTTAAATTTGGATGAGTTGTTTACAAAAAATAACGTCAGAAAGTCTCAAATAGTACAATTTCCTTTATTAAATGTTGAAAATGGTCTCCACTAACTTCCATACAATAGTAAAGGCAATGCTCAACATATTTTCTAACATTTTCGAATATTGACAACGAAATTGGATTGTATTCGTTAAGTTAATGATTCATTATCACAAATTTTGTGACATTTTGAACTATCCTACTGGATGTCCCTATAGGAAAATGTCGAAAAGTTGCAAGTCCGGTAAACATGTAGACCATAGTGCCTGTTGTCTTAATCCATCATTCAGGAAGTGTCATCTAAGAATTGTCTTACGGGCAGCGCGTAATGTAGAGGAGGGGCAACATTTCGTTGGAAGATTAGGTTGTCTTCATTGTAATGCTTATCGCGTTCCATTACATCTGTCAAAACTAGAGTAAGAGTGCTTCCCAATAAATCTAGGTACATTTCGCCTTTTAAATTTCCAAGTAAAATGAATGACCTCTGCGAATGAACTTTTTTGGATGCAGGATGTATACTTCATGGAATATTCGTCGTTCCGGTAACTGTCTCATATCGGTTGATTTTGCCATTGAGAAACAAAGAACAATCTTCGAAAAAGTAAATGTTAAAAAGGAAATTCTGGTCTAAATTCCAAACGGCAATCTTTTAACTTCTGAACTCGGTGGAATTTTTGGGATGAAATTTATATTTTTTAAATACTTTTTGGATAGTGATACGTGAAAGACCTGAAGCATCACATTATTTCGTTTTATTAACAGCAGGATCTATTGTCCAATATGACCAAAAAACAGCCACCTGTGTTGGCTTATTTCCGATGGGATTTGCAATATTAGAAGTAAATACATAAATATTTATTTGTAAATCTTTCATTGGGTGGTTGAGCTGCAGCTCTGGCATTCATGTCATTGTTTTTGACGAAAGGAGACGCAGTTTCAATTTTTTCTGCAATGGAATCGGTCATTTTCAACATTTAATAGACTTAATTTTGCTATTTCGAACTTTCTGATAATATTTCTCCTAAACAACTCATCTAAATTGAAAAAAAACTGAATTAAATACTCTTTAGAATAACATATTACTCGATAGTCTACTCTATTCCATTTAAGATTTCAGGCCTGAAGGTTCAGGTTGGAACTGCAGGATTGGAAATACCAAAAAAATGAGTATCTTCAAAATAAAATCGATGGGTCTAAACATTTTTATTATATTTTTTTGTCTGGATGGGAAATTTTTTAGATTGACCATACTGTATTAGAGATTAGGAAAAACCAGGTTCAGATCAGAAACCCGAATTTAACATTTTTACTCCTATGCTCTCAGTACACGGTAACATCAAGGACCTTTCTATTAAACCTGACAGAACGTAGCAGTTAATATTTTAAAACACAATATCTAAAAAGCATCTAAAAGAAAAAAAACTGCAAGAGTGTAGAATTCAGAGTTATGATTGATAATAATACATTGAAAAACTTTAGGCTTTCTAAATTTCTAGTAACTGAATGAAAATTAATAATAATTTTCCTTCTACCTGTGTTGCTTGCATTTTGGGCCGATTTGGTCTGCTTACTGTCCAGATTTACATGACGTGACCACAAAATAATGTTCCAATCAAATTTTCGAGTAAGTCTTCAGAATTGATTTAAATGTAAAACTCGAGAGGATTGAATAAGAAAAATCCAATTTCGTGGTCGAAATGAAATAATCTTGTTCTCCTTTTGCGGATAGAAACGAGCGCAAGAGAGACAGAGAGTGAGAAAGGGAAAGGGAAGATGGGCAGAGCCGCGGGTTATTTCATTGTTAATGCAATGAAGTAATCTTGTTTTTGAAGCGGCAAAGTTGGTTAGTCTAGCGGAAGACAGAATGCTGGAAAAACAGTGAAAAACTCGGATTAATTTGCTTCATTACGTGAACTGGATATTTAATTTTCCTGGCAGTTTTTCGTTTTCAGAGGCGGAGGGGGTGAGTTGGGGGGTTAAAACCGAAAAGGAAATTTGATTATCGAGAATGCTCGTTTGATGATGGCAGACTCGTTTTGAATCCATAAACAAATTTCTTTAACTAGTATTAAATCAAATTTATCGCCTAATTAAATTTAGCGAGATGAGGTGAAGAAATTTCCGCGAGCGTCAAATCTGGAGAAAAACTTCAACCGGGCGGGAGGCGTTGCTATTTTAACATAAAGAAAGCTGTCGTAATCTTGGTCCGTCAGAAAATAGCTGATTTGCTGTTTCTTTTCACAGTTGCTTATGGTTCGGAGCTAAAACCCAACATGAAACAGCTTCGCTGAAATTTTTATGAACGTTCTCTACAACTTTACTGGCTTAGGATGAAACTTTTCTCTGGAATAAAATCCTCGGTTATATAGATTCTGGCTGAAGGGTCCTCGGTTTAATCCCCCTTGTAAGCGACCGCTAATACGTATTAAATTTCTGATGACCCATGTCCACGTAAAAAAGACTTAAAACCGGTTTCCGAATCAAACAACTATCCAGAAAATATCGTTTACTGGATAATTCTTTGAAATCCGACTTATAAGAAGCAACTGAAAAGAGTGTCTGTCTCTTTAATTTATATAATCGTCAAAGTCCAATTTNACCCTAAAAGTTTTAAAATGAAACATTTTCCCATATGTCTAACGGTTTAGCAGCTATTGACCGACGGGCGCTTAGTGGACAACCCGTATTTAGGAAAGCTGCTATTCCACTAGTCACTATTAAAATGGAAAAAAAGGTTTTCACGATTTCTGAATTTGATCTAGTTCTGACTTAACTTTCCCTGAAATGTCTAAATTACCCTAAACTAGAAAAATTTCCCTAGAATTATCGTTCGGAGTACGAATTTTGACCATCTACGCAAGCGCATAACACCTAAATTGGTTTAGAATTAGTTCCGAACTCTTACCGCGAACAGACCGTGAACAAATTTTTAATTTCGTCTTCTTATATCGTTAGGTGCGAATCCAAATTCATAACATGGCAATGTCCAGACTGATCTGAATTAGTATTGCTACTAATTGATTGTTTTTATGTTTACTCCTGAAGGATTCTGGTTAGTAAAAAATCGTTCGCGAAGGTGGATGATTAGTGCTATTTGTTAATCTGTATTGAAAGTAATCAAAATAGCAGAGTTTTCAAATCAAAAGTTAATCGGTATTGTGATGAAAATCGTTTTCAAAATCATTGTGTATCACGTAAAGTCTCTAATCGTTGTGTAGTGTTTAAGCGACATCGGTAGTTTTTACTGGCAAACCTGATAGAGATCGAACTGCTTTCCTGTTGACGAGAAGAATTCATATTTGTATTAGAAATAACGGGTATGTATTTTGAACACTTACTTTGACCAATGAAGGGTGGAAGTACAAAAGGATCTAAGTATCTTTGACAAAAACTTTGAATATTTAAATTTGAAAATTTTAATTAGAATAGTAACTGTAAAATAAATGCGACCTAACTAAAAGAGAACATTTTTTCATGATTACCTATGACTAGATAAGTACTTGCACCAAGATTGTAACATTTAGTAATTCGTAGAGCAAAATTTATAAAAATTCAAAATTTTGGAAAGTAGTAATGGTACCTATAATTTCCATTACAGGTGCAACTAGCTTGTCTTTGATTTGCTAAACAAACTATATAACGCTTTTGAATGGCACTTTTACCTAATTTGTTTCACTAGCGAGGCTACAACGATCCATATTCTGAAATAAAAACGATTTTCAATTTTTTGGCACTTATTAGTAGACCCTTTTGCACTTCCACGCTTCCAATATTGTTTATGTTATATGACCAAATCGATTTGGAATTATTTTGTGAATTTAAATTTAAAACAAGATTATAAAAATATTTAATCGGGTATTGAAATTGATTTCTCAAAAGGACCCGTTTCTACAGAAATTGTAATTAGCAAATAGACTTGAATTTTACATTAACCCTTTATAGCACAGAACTGATTATATGTATTTTTTTCTTTTCTTTATTTTTTTATCGTTACTAGGCTCTCCAGGAACATCTCAATAATATTTTAAGCCCAAAATAAGAATTTGTATTATGCGCTATTGTACTGGTACATGGTATGTGTACTGGTGACTGTTAACTGTTAACGGTAACTGGTACACTATTATACCACTTTTTCTCTAAAGCTGTTATCTCTCTGGTGCAAACGATTTTTTTTTATTTTTATACTATATGTATACAGACTTCGTAGAAGGCAAAAGGAACGTAGATTCATCTTAACTTACCTACTTAACTACTTTTTTTTTTCTTCTTTGGTACAAATTAGTAACAGTGAATGTTAAAGGGTTAAAATGTAGTAAGTATTTTGGCATTTTTAGTCAAAATGGCAACGTTGTACAAATATGTGATGCTCTTAAACTAGGTGGTGATACCAGTTGGTTCATGAACATCGAAACAAGGGCAAAAGAAATATATTTTTTTATAAAATGGTTTTTTTCGATTTTTTTTTGAGAGTGTCGCATCCTCATATGATCAACCTTCACCAGTTAAAATATTCACAGACATTCCGAAGACACCTTGAATATTATTTATATACATATATTTTTATTATTATTGTTTTTGCAAATGTTCAATATGATGTCCATTCAATGAGTAGACTTTCGCATATTTTTGTGCGATAGTTCAAATAATTGTGATTCTTTGTCATTTCGAATTGATTTCGAAACTAATCTTGCCACATGCAGCTTTAATATGGTCTCTCTCACATTTTTTTACTTGTTATATGGGGACAGCGTTGTACATNGTTATATGGGGACAGTCGTGTACATAGAAAGAAATTCAATGACGTTAGATCTAGAGAATTTGCAGCCCATGTAATATTTGCATTTAGTTCATTGATCCAACGACGAGGGAATTTTTCATCAAATACTTGACGGGTTATTGGTGGTTTATACGTTGTATATCCGTCATGTTGAAACCTATATTCTATTCCATTTTGAGCTAATGGAATATCCCCGAGTAACAGTGAAGCAACTGAATTTGATCAAGAAATTTGCATATTTCCCATCATTTAAATTTCCATGAATAAAAAATGGTCATCGAGAACTCGACACTGTACATAGATATGGCTGATAAATGACTTGTTGCCCAATAACGTATATTGTGTCGGTTTAATGGTTCATGGTTGGTAAAAGATACTTCATCGGTATACAAAAGGTTATGACTACAAATGTGTATTTCTGTGTAGTTTCTGCAATGCCCAAGTATAAAATCTAATAACAGATGTATCTTGAAAGTCACTCAGAAAACATGAAATAGATACATGGCATTGCAGTATTCAACTAATACTTGTTTTAGAAATACTTGAATGTTCTGCAAAATAATCGACAACTTCTGTGCAAGAATCATGTGCTATTACAGCTAATACCTCAATTTTTGTGTGTATCCAGTTATAGATTTTGAAAGTCTTTCTTTCTGAGGGAGTTGGCACTAAACACTACCTGTTTTCTAAAATAACTGAACCATCAATCGAAAGTTGATCGAGAAAGATGACGATAATGATGGTAATATCTTCTTACGTTTACGTTTTGGAATGTTTCTAGAAAACCGCTTGATCACAAATTAAATTTAAGCCAATTTTTCTTGGTTGCATAAGTAAGCGTACATGATTTCACGAAAGTATTGCTGGATTGAATAAATGAACGCAGTGAAATATGTCTGTGACAATTTCAAGTGAACTAATTGAAGCATTTTTTACAATAACGACTATAGTCCAATTTTCACTTTGTTGGAAAATTGAAAAAAATTTTGTTTTATAACGTTTGCACAAATTTGTTTTCCTTCCTGACCAAACAATATTAACCTGACGTGTCTGATAAAATGATGGTTCGGGCACGAAAATTGTGCATGCGCCAACTAGATTTCTGATAAAAACAACCATTAACCAAGAGAATTATTCTTTTTGCAGAAATTCGAGCGGACAATGGTTGTTTTCGTAGAAACACCTAGGTAATCTTTTAGCGGCTTTACCTTTGTACTATGGTTCTTTTCCTAGAAATTACGGTTACTGCCCAAACAGGTGGTCTCAGAACCATAAAAGTAAAATTAAACAGCAAAATCTGAGTTTTTGAACTATGGTCGTTTTTATAAAAAATCCTTAAATTATAGGAGAACATTAAAGTGCTTCAATTCAAAATACTAGAACTGGAATACTGATTTTCCCTCGATCTATTTTTCCATGACATGTATCTAGTCGTGGAAAAAAAAAACATTGAAGACCGTAAATAGTTAACAAAATGAATTTTTCAAAATCATAACATTATACCGTTTCAGCAAAGTCACTGTCACCTTTGACTATTTTTTTTATCGTCAAAAAACTGAGCGAGATATTTAAGATGCTCAAGTCAGATAGGACATTCTGTATAAAATATTATATAAAATATTTTGAATTTTGGTTTAAGAAATATTTTAGTTCATGACCATCATCAGGGTCAAGCAAATATTAACTATTTATTTTCTTTTGCAATGACAAATCAGAATTAGTTTACAGATTTCAATTCTCTACAGTAAGAGTATACCTACAGTCCGGAAAAAGTAAACACATTTCAAAAAATAGTATCTACTGTTCCATTAGCTTCGTTCAAATTTAAACGAAATATAGGTACTATCCTGCAGTTCAAAAATTAAAATGGACAGGGGTGACTTTTTAAATAGACTGTATGTGATTAAATAATAAAAAAACCTAATATTTGGGAACGTTTTAAAGAGACGAAAAATTATAATAAAATAAAGTTGAAATTCATCCAATCAGAAAAGTCATGTTGGCTAGCGTAATTAGTGCCGTTGCTTCGAGAAAATCTGTGGGGCTTTGCGATTTTCCAGGAACAGATCCCGATTGCTTGCAGGCTATCATTGATGGATTACGGCTTCGAAACTTTATATTTTCTTCTATCCTCCTTCTATTTCTGTTGTTAGGCTCTAATTTTCAAACCATAAAACATTTAAGTTAACTAGCTGAAAGAGAGAGAGAGAGAAAGAGAGAGGGAGAAAAAGGGACGTTTTAAAGAGCTTAAATAATGGGCAATCTGCACGCAATTTGGCACGGTTCGTCGCCTGCCTTGGTATTTAATATCCATTAAATCTAGCTACAGGATTTGAATTACTCGGAAATAAATAGGAATTTTAACTTGACTAACTAAACTCGATCCCTTAAATCTCCACTTTTAAGCCAATGGCGAGAAATATGTTGGATAATTAAGAAAACATTCCCGCTTTTCCCGTTCACTTCGCGTATTCAGCCTTTTTTTCCATTGAGTTTTTCCATAAATTCCATTTTTTCTTCTTGAGAATTCTGTTGCCATAACCAACACAAAAGAAGTAAAACAAAAAACCTATCAGCATTTATAACCTTACATCTCTCAAAATAAAAATCCGGCATCCTATTAGGGGAGAATATTCTAAAGGAGACAATTCCTCTTTGTCATATGTGAGGTCTGTATGCGAGTGCTTCATTAGAAATAATGGAATGGTAAAAGTATTATGCAAATTTTACGTCAAGAAATGGAAACTTGCAATTCACAAAATATGAAAAGAGTGACTTTATATGTCTTCTTGCAATTCCCTGAAGTAATTTGAAAAAAAACAACAGTTTCGAATGAAATTATATAAAAACCGCTTGACAGTCATGTATCAAATAGATAGTAGATAGAAAAAATATCTCATTTGCAAAGAATCGGCAGTATCTAATGAACAATGGAAGTCAACAGGAAATCAAAGCTCAGAAAAAAATCATATCATTAGATAAGTGGTTCAGCTTGTCTTAATTAATTGATTGTAAAATAACTTTAATTTAGCATAAATTAAATACAGGGTGTCTTGCAATATATGCTCCATTAGGAATGTAGAAATGGCAAATGTAAAAATATAGCGTATGACCCACAAACTACTCATTTAAAACGAATACAAAGTAGGTTAAAGACACATACATTTGGAAAATATACAATACTTTCCAAAAAAAGATCGATCAGTACTAAATCATTAGCCCCAGGGATGTTTTTGAGGACGAGAAATATAAATTTCATAATTGTTTTAATCTGCTCCTTAGAAGGCACACTACAGACTGACTAATTAAGAAATTCTGTCTGTAGTTTATATAGTTTGAACATGAATCCAGGAAGCTAAACAACTTAATTGTTGAATAAAAGCCTTGTTTCATGTGCAGTATGATTCTTGTCGGAATTACATAAATCAAAAGGTAAAGATTACTTAATAATGATAACTTTTTAACTTTGACACAGATCCAATTCGATATCGTCTATAGTATAGACTCTATACTATAATAAGTTATGACACATATGATCAAAAAGATTATGCTTTGTAATCACTTAAATTGAAACCTGTAAAAATAACGATTTAATGTCAGTTCAAAATTTTGATGAAGAACAATTAACGTTGAATCGCTATTTTTACGGCTTCTAATTCAAAATTGAAAGACAGAAAAGTTAATCCACTTTGGTTTGCCTGAATATACTTTTATGTTCAATTCACCTTTAAGTTTGATATCATCTACATCAAAAACGTAAATAAATCGTAGATAAACTGAGAAGCGGTGGGAAAACGAATAAGATACATTCTACTAAACAGCCAGCCTCATTTCAAGTGGTTCCTTTTCTAACGCATATTCTACATGAAAATTTTTGTTTTACTTTCAAAAATGTCAAATTAGGTATACTAATTAAAAAATCGAATATTATTAAATACTAGAAATATCAACAACTGAACAAATACGATGATTCGTTTCTATATTTCCGGACTAGGCGTGAAAAGAAAAGATTAAAACAGCAACACAAATTTATTTTTCAAACTGTTTGCTACTGGGTACAACGTTTCAAAAACATCTTTAATCGATGATAAAAATATTTATTTGGTTTGTTCAAAGGCAAAATGCCTTTTAACAGCCGCTATAAATTGGTCATTATCCATAAATTTTCTTCCTCTTAGTAATTATTTTTTTAGGTTTGAAAGCAAAAAATACGCAGAGGACTAAATGATAAAACCTTATTTAGAAACGGTAGCTTTTGAAAGTCTTGACTGGTGCGTCGTTGCAGTCTTGTGGAGGTACAGGACATCTTGGCTTGTCAGTTGTCCATGACTTTTCACTTGAATAGCATTTCTAAGGCGATACATTAACTTTGTACAATACCCTGGGGTTACCACACTACCTTTATTATTCAGATAATCAATCATTAAAATTCCTTGACAATCCCAAAAACAGTAGCCGCTGCACTGATTCTTATTTCGATTCAGGATCGAAACCTTAAACCCAAGTTTCATTTCTAGTTACATCACAGATCCTTTGATAATTTAATCAGATTCGGTTTCACCAAAATACCCAAACATGTTCAAACACGTCTCTACCGGCACATGCATCTGGAGTGGCGAAAACATTTCATGGAATCTATTTTGTTTCTTCGTCAGTCCAAGGTGTAGTTCTAATTGACTTTTGAATCTTTTACTTGGTTTTTTCAATATGATCGGAAGTCAAGAAGCCGACCTGGACCTGGGGATTATTATCCATCTGCAGCGATTCTTGAGTAATATTTTAACATTTTCTTCGACCTCCTCTATATATACGGCCAACATTTCGTCACTAGAATATTTCATCTTTGGCTTGTTTTGTTACAAATTTTACATTGCTCGATGATTCAAGTTTCTTCAATTTTGACAAATGATAACTAACAAAATACTGTTGTTACAATTGTTGTACGTAAATTGTCAAACTAGTTGTCACTAAACCATATGCAATTAATAAATAAATAATAATGAAAATTACATTAAAATTGAAAGCTGCTTAGTCCCAAGGAATATATGAACGACCCCTCGCAATGGTTAGTGAATGGCTCGGAAGTATGTATGTACAATTAAGTCGAGTATCGAAAAATATGTTGAAATGAAAGAAAGCATATAACAGAAGCGGTATACAATTTATTTTTCTATTTACACAACGTGAACGTAAATTATTTATTTGTCCGCATCTACGGGCTCGACATGGAGTCCGACAACACTTCGGAGGGGGTGCCGTCGCTGGAATTGATTGAAAAAGTCCTGTTCGGCGCCCGTCGCTGTCGCAACACTGAAGCGTCGAAGTCCGGATGTCTTCTAGCGTGTTTGCTGAAATTTAAATACGATTTTTCTGAGTGTGCCGTCCTGAATTTTACGAGCCGCATTAACGGTTAAATTTATTTTTAACGTGGTATTCGAGTGGAACATCTCTTAAACATCAATTTTATCGCACTGAATCCCAGAGAGTCAAATCAATAAAAAAAAATAAGGGAAATTTATATCTAGGTGTTTTAATTTAGTGAAATATATAAATATATAATTTGTTACAAAACACTGTTCAATTAGACATTTCCCACTTTTACATCATTCTGGAGTTGAAGTCTAAAATCAACATCTGTCATTTTCGACTATGTTCGGTAATCATTCAAAGCAAAAAGCCAGTGGTTAGTCGATTCATATATTGCATGTGTATTAAAAAAAGACAGAATGATTCGGTGACATTGCAGATTCATCGTGATTCCTGGGTTTTCATATATGCATAGTATACATATAAACAGAGTAACAGTCTGATAACAGGCGTAGGAATAAACTAACAATACAACTGATGCATACGGGGTGTCTCAAACTAATTTGACCAACCTCTGGCTTCATAACAAATAAGGATATTTGAGTTAAACAAAACCGACTTATTAAAAAATAAAAGTGAATATTTTATAAAATGGCAATTATAACATACATTAATGTTAAAAAATAAAATACAATAAAAATTGGTAACTCTAAAAATCGGTTTTTGTTTTACTCAAATGTCTTTATTCGTTATGCGGTATGAATTTAGGTGTAGCACTTTATAAATAAAACATACTTACAATTTGAAGCAAACTACAAAAAGGAAATAAAAAATGGGTATTTCCATTTGAAAAATTAAATTTGTTGTTGTATCTCGTTTTTGGATTACCCTGTATATACAAATATACACTTACAGTAAAGTATATTGGTAGCTCTAACAGTTGGTTTTTGCTTTATTCGAATATTTTCATTCGTTACGAAGTTAGAGGGTGGTCAAATCAATTTGAAACACCCTGTGGAATAATATTTTTTATTTAATTTGCATTTTTCTTATAAATAAATAGGCACTGTTTTAATGTTTTAATTTAAAATAATTTTTTTCGTATACAGTTGAATTTGGATATGTATGGGACGGTATCTGAGGAGTACACTTAGAATTTGAGACAGAATGCGAAAAAGAAATAAAAAAATCGTAGCCAAAAATTCAAATTCAAAAGTCCGAGCGTTTTCTCAAAAATAAGTTTCCGAATTTTAAATAAATTTTTTCCAACTTTTACTTTCTCACCGTATATACAGGATGGAGCATTGAAAACGTACCGAAAAGCATAACTGCTAGAAAAAGATCTTGTCGAAAAAAAGCTGAAACACGTCCTACTCACAAACAAATTTCTTTATGAGGCGGGCAAATTTTGATGCCCAAATTATAGCCCAAACTTCGCCCTTCCAAGCGGAGGTGTCATTCCCCAACATTTTTTAAATGAGACTGGGGGTCAAGTGAAATCTCATTGAAAAGGGTTTTTGGTTCCTTATACACGGCCATCTTAGACGGCCTACGGAGTCTTTAAATTTCCAAAGAAATGAAAAAACAAATCAATTATACTTAAAAATCTACCATATTGTTGAAGGAAATGTTGAAAATAATTCTTTAATCCGCTTTTATCTCAATTTTTGTGTTTTTATTCATATCTACATTCACGCACTCTTGCATATTATTTCAGTTTGTCAGTTTGTTCGTAGGTTTTAGGGAGTAAAGAATTATCGTGTTTTTGCTTGCAAAAATTCTATTAGTTGCTTGATAACTGACTTACGACTTGTGTATTTAAAGTGCTTTAAAATTAAACATTTTAAATATTTAAATCATGGTGTACACTTTTCGAGAAAAAGTGGAAATGATCGAACTATATTTTAAAAATAATTAATGTGGGAACAAAGCCGCAGAACTATTCAATCAGCGGCATGTTTTCGGTAAAATTATATGTGAATTGGTGGCGAAATTTCGGGAAACTGGTTCTTTTAAAAATAAGAAGAGCCAAGTTGAAAATATCATATTAAATAAATCTGTGGAAACAGTAGTATTAGTGCAATTTGCAACGGACAGTACATTGAGTACAAAACAATTGGCTGTTGCAACGGACGTCAATCGTACAGGTGTCTAGCGCGTATTAAAAAAGTACAAGCTCTCTATAAGATTCAATTACTGCAGGAACTGAATGAAAACGACTTTGATTGTCACTAGCAATTCTGAGAAATTACCATTGAACGAGCAATGATTAATGCCAATTTCATATTTAATGTGTATCTTTCTCATTTAATGTGTGTCTTTCCTTTAAATAATACCTATAGTTACTCGTCACAACTGTCGTTACTAGGCCCATTTTAATCCTAGGGTATTTCACGAGATACACACGCAAAACCCCCAAAAATTAAACTTATACGAGTAGGTCGGTATTTCTGGAGATTATCTTATTCGTTCTTTTTTTTCTTGGAAATTTAACAGGTGACATATTTTTTGATTTGTATTTTTTGAAACGTTTTCAGGTCGCTGGACAACATTCTTAACATTTACTTTAGTGATACAGTAAGTTTTCAAGTAAAACGAATTTAATTTTTTCATTCTCCAAAAATATATTAGTGACATTTCTAAACGAGTTGATCGAATTTCAAAAACAAAGCGGCTGTGTATAGGGAATCAAAACCCCCTTTAAATGCGGTATCACTTGACACCCATTTCCATGTCAAAAGTTTTGGGGGATGACACCCCTCCTTAGAAGGCTAAGGTTTATACTATAATTTTTGTGTCAAACTTGTCTCCCTCAAACAAATTTGATGAGTTTCAAGTTTTTTTTGAAAAGATCTTTTCCTAGCACTTATAACTTCCGGTATGTTTTCGATGGCCAATATGTATTTATAGTGAGGACGCAAAAATTGCAATAAATTTATTTAAAATTTAGGAGAAAAAACGTGAAAAAACGTTCGGACCCGTAATCCATATAATAATAAATCAAAATTTTCATTCTAAGCAACTTTTTTCAGTAACATTTTGCTGAATTATGAACCAAAAACGTATTTTACCGGAAAGGAAAATAGTTTTTACTTATTGTTAGAGTCAAGGCCTACTTGTTTTTGAAAAACTAAAAATATAACTTTAAATTTATTTCATAACAAACAGAGCTTAATTCCAAAATCTCGAAATAAAATTCACAAATTTTTGGGTGAAACCTCTTGTATGACCTCTCGTGTAACCTCTTGTACCATCAACTGGGGAATACACTGTATGTATGTATATATTTTTTTTTCTAACTATAAAGAGATGCCCATTTTTCTTTTGATCCCTATGTGTCAAAAAATTGGAAAACATCTTTGCCGACCATCCATCCTTTCTTTCGATATCACAAATATTGATTTTCTCTTTTATCTGCAGGCGGGAAAAAAGTCGGAAAGGCATACGTTTAAGTGTAGGGACACACATACACACACACATACACAAAATCGGCACACATTTGCTTTGATCTCGAGGCTCGCCTTTCTAGGGTGAATTGAGGCGCGCACTCTTATTGAATTACCTGAGCCGTAATCGGGAAAGTGCTCGCTTTGAACCGATTAGTAGTACCTCAAGTGTTGCTAACAGTTTACGAAGTTATATCATGCGTTCTGAATTTCGTTTCCTTAACTCAAAATATTCAGTGGTTGTGTTAACACTATCTACTCTTCGAATACGTACACTGTGTGTACATCATGAAGCGTAAGGAGCAAATTCATTTTCTCGAAATGAATTGTTTTTTGAGACACCAACCGCTTGGAGACGTCGTTCTAGTTGAAAAGTATGGATCTCTTTTTATCCCTATTTTTGTTAATTCTATTATAGTGTTCTGGCTACTGGGCGAAATAGAATATATTTGGGAAATTCCCAAAAATTTAGTTTTATTTATGGCAATAGTAGATACATATTAAAGACAAATTTATATAGATGGGAATAACATCATTATTTATTTGATAAACATTGGGTGATTATTCTAATGTATTGGTCTGTTGTTGTTGTTGATTTAATTATATTTCAAACAATCCTTTCATAGTGCATTTATCAATAACAAACACAAAGAGTAGACATTCTTATGATGATTGGGTTCGAACACAACAGGAATTGTGTGTTTTATTTTATAACAAATATATGGATAGAGCAACAGTCAACAAAATTGAGAGAAAATTTTAAGATACTGCTTCTATTGAAGGTAGGAGGCCGAAAAGGGGACGTCCTGAGGCCAACGAGGAGAAGGAATTAAATGTTTTATTCAGAAAATCCACACAGTAGCGTACAAGTTGGTAGCAATTACGATATCTCCACTCCATTCGTACATAAAGTTTTAAAATTGGAAAAGTGGCACCTATATAAAATACGTCTGGGACAAAAATTAATTGAAGACAATTCAGACCAACGAATGCAGTTCTGCCAAACCTTAATGGACATGTGCTATAATTTCCCCCGTGAACTAGAAAATATTATATTTTTAGATGAATCAATTTTTACATTAACGAGGGACGTTAATGGACAGAACAGTTAGTCTTGGGTAAAAGGGAATCGCAGATGGATGCGAGATGATTATACTCAATATCCAGAATAAATAAATGTTTGTGTATAAATTGCAAAAAATAAGTATTATTGGATTCAATTTTTTTGATGAAATATTAAATGAGACACGATACCTTTATCCCCACTTTAATAAATTTATTTTTCAATAAAAACAACCCAGAGGTACATAATGACAATTTACAGTACTAACAAACCGGTGTACCTCCTCATTATACAGTTCAAGCTAGAGAGGATATTGCCCATCAGATAGCTTGGAAAGTGTGAAACTATTAAATGATCGCCCATGTCTTCGAAACTCCCCTTATCAAACTACTTTTGTAGGGCTATCTTAAAAATGACGTATACAAAATTTAACATGACAAATTCTCAAGAAACTTTTAATATGGTCCACCAAGAATTTATCTATTGCTAGGAATATTGTCTGACCAGAAAGGCTTTCAGTTCGAACTTTGAGTTTAATAAATTATTACTATTTATTATTATACGAAATAATAAATTTGTCTTTACGCTTAATATTACCATGAATAAAAATAAGTTTTTGAATACGGTACGTCTTAAAAATGTTTCATGTTTTGTTTACACAATAATTTTGCTGCTCTTTCCAATGGAATTATTAGAAATAGAGGTTGTCATTTAAAAAAATAGTGATGACATCATATCTGAAATAACAATGATGTCACAGGGGTATCAAATAAAGCAAATTTCTTTATACGGGGTGATTCATAATTAGTATTTGTAACTCTCAGATAGACATTCTAGGGTTAAAATATGAAAAAAGTTCATATAAACATATGTATGTTCAAAAATGCTTAAAAAAATTCCAAATTGCGAAACAATTCGGAATACTTCAGATATTTTTATTCGTGTTTGGTGTGTTTTTTAATTTTTTCTCAACAACGGACCCAGATACAAAAATATCAAAAAGTCCAAAAAATTATATTTTTAACCAAATAAATTATAAAATTTGTACAATTGGGTGCTATTGTTTCGCCAAAAAACTAACCGACCTGGCTCATGGGCACGATCCTAATACTTGATTTACGGTAGTAAGTCCAAAAAATACTTTATAAAGATATGTATGGGTAATTTTATTAAGATTGATTAAAGTTTTTTTTTTGAAAATAAAAAAAACATTTTTTGGACAAATTTTAATACCCTGCATCTCTTAGACATTTTTCCCATGCATTTTTTGACATGTGTTAATATGAACTTTTTCAGATTTTAACCCCAGGATATCCAGCTGAAAGTTATAAGCACTAATTATAAATCACCCTGTAGATTTATTCGAATTATAAACAAACTTTCAAAAATAATTTATTTTAGGTAGGTTTGTTGGCTTTCAATCTTCTCGATGTCTTGTATTTTTTTCATTAAACTAACATTGTTTCAACAAAATACTAAAAGTGTCCAAGAATGCAAGGATCGCAAGAATTCTTAATATTGCAATCATTAAGTTAAATCATGTAAGTGGCCGATATCAAAATGTTCTTACTTTTTAAATGATATAATATGCCAAATGTGCTTTTCAGTTGGCACACCTCATCTATCAAATTTCATAAAAATACCTGCATCCAAATTTGAGAAACAAATTGTAAACTTCTTTTTGTGCACCATCTTTAAAATTATATACTTATCTACTTATCGAATGAGTATTGACGTAACGTTTATAGAACAAATCATCTTTGATTTTGAACAAGGGATTACTTCATTAATTTTTTCTGATAAGTATTAAATATCCTGTATACACGTTTTTACTCACTACATAATATTCAGAATTTCCTAAGTCACTGAACACACCTTTATACTCCAAAAATTTCATATTTGTATGAACATCTCAAAGTACGGTAAAAATAATCACTTTTAATACGTTTTTAGTAAACTACCGGTAGGCGCAAATGGGTTTTTTTAAATAAAAAAAGGTGGAGGTACAAATTGTCATTTTTTTAAATCAAGTCAAGGACGAAGTAATCGAAAACAGCTGCGGATTCTAATTGTTTTGAATTATCTTTAACCGGTCTTAAACTTTCTCAGACGCTATGATATTTTTCGTTGAATATCCAGATTTTACCATTAACCACNTTTTCTTAAAAACAAACCCCTGAATTTTAAATGAATTTATCCGCTACTTTACGGAAGCACTGTATGTACATACATATACACTGTTCTAGGCATTTTATATATGGCGTGATTTCACATACGGCCTATAACATGTATATATACAATACAGAGGGGACGATAGAGAAGGCACTCCTATTATTAAACTAATAACATAGAACTCATACCTGGGAGAGCAACAATGGCTTTATGAAATTATCAAGTTATTCTAAGGTCGCGTTCGGTTAAACTAATACTTGTATATGACAATTAAGTATGACGATACACGTCGGCTAGATTCCCTATGGGATATTTACTTGTCACAGTAGTTACATAAAATTAACTTTTCCTTTAGAAGATATGCCGAAGCGGAAAGTATTTTCTGTGATATCCAGCACTCTTTAGCGATAGTTGCGATAGTTCAAAAAAGGATATTTTTTTTCAGATTTGTTAAGAGAGAAAGAGAAAGAGAGAAAAAAAAGGACGCTGAAATATAAAAACCACAACAACAACAACAAGGAGGCCCCCTAATGATGAGATACTTACGTCAAATGGTCACTCCTCATAAACTTTTTATTGCAAACGGGGCACGCGAAATTCTTTTCGCCAGTGTGGGTGCGCGTGTGTCTAGCCAGCTCGTCGGAGCGCGCGAATTTTTTCCCGCATCCCTTCCATTCGCACGGAAATGGTTTTTCACCTGGAAAAATATACAGTAGGTTCTGCATTAATCCTATATAGATAGCTACATTGAAATTTCTACAGTGTTACAATGAAATCTTATCATATACAGTATGTTTTTTAATAAGTGCCCCATATTTTGAAACAATTCTGAGGTAGAAAGTTCTTATAAACATATCGTCAAAAACGTTTCGTTTCGAAGATACGGGGTGTTATAAGTTAATACCTAGTGGAAAGCCACGAGGGAGAATTCTGTGGAACTGGTATGATTATAATACATTGTCAATAAGAATTTTCCATACCGGAATGTGGAAATTATTTAGTGTTAACGCTTAAAGCTTGACTCGATTGTAAAAGTGTATAAAAAATAATTTAGTTTTGTCTCTGCACTGATGATTGTGCAGATATGGAAAAAAGTACGATAATAAAAAATTTCAGAAAAATGTATACGAATCTTAATTCCAGAAATTAAAAATGATTAATGCCGTTGTAAAAAAATTGAGTAAGTCGAAAGACAACACTGTATAAAATTTGAAAGATTTATTTAAAAAAAAACCAAAATGACAAATAAAAATAAAAAAATACAATTTTGAACATCCCTTATCTTCGGCACATTTTTAACTATTTATAAGAACTTTCTATATTAAAATTATTTGAAATCATCCTGTGAAACATCGGACCCTTATTAAGAAATATCCTGTATGTATTAATGAACCAGTCTATTTTTCAAAAATTCTCTGCAAGAAATTCATATATACAAACCAGAAAACATCACTTTTATCATTTTTTTCCTTTTACACACATACACACGGACAAATTTAAAGGAACCTATATCAACTTTCTAAATTTAAACAAATGTTAATTTTAATATCAAAATCAAATATTTACGAATCTATCCAAATTTATTCAGATGAAGGGGCCATAGTTGAATTGGTAGAAAAACGAAAAGGATTATTTTCAAATTTCAAGTAAAAATAGTGTATGGTTTTTCTTCTAATAAATTACATACACTCTTTTAGTGACAAGACCAAAGTATAAAGCAATTTTTTGATTTGACCTACAGGGAGACAGATAAACAACCTACAAAGGAAGACGTGCTTAAAAAAATGGAATTTTTCCCACTTCGTTTGAATTTTTCTGTAAAAAAGGTGAAACAAATGTCTTTTTAGAAGGAAACGCTATGGCTACAATTTTCTAGGCAGTTTCTGTTACTTAAACATAATGGGCCCAACAAAATCTTTCTACGTTGAAATAAAAGAGGCCATGTAGAGAACACGTCAAAATCACTAAAAGACTTAGAAAAACTATATTTTGGATAAAAAGGATTACCTTAAAGAATCCATGCATGAATAGCAGAGTCGAAAATAATTGCTAACATTCTTGAACTAACACATCGTTCAAAAACTGTTCAAATGCCGATTAATTGAAACGAAGCTCTACAGCAGATGTTTGGTCAAAATTCCTTGGGTTCTGAAAAAAATTCTCGTACCAAGATTGTATTCGTACAAAATCCTTTGAATTAGATCGTTCAAGATCGGAAGAAAGAAAAGTTCAGGGAAGAAAGTTGTAATTCTGATTGATTGAGGCGTGTAAGGCGTCCAATTAATACAAGATGTCACCCAAAGTTTGTTATATCAACAAATACTTGCAAGGCAATGTATTTTTTTGAGGTTGTTTTTCGCAGAGTGTGGGTTTTTTACATTGACATACTCAAAAACTTACGAATGCAAGATGCCCTTACGATCCGAAACACAAATCTCGCTTTCAGTTCTGGAGTGGTTTCACAAGAGAAATGTTTAGGTTCTTACCAGAGGCCTGACCTCAACCTCTTTGAAAATCTGTGGGAAGCGAGGTCGAACGTTGAATTCGTACCAGAAGATACCCGCAAACAAGGAGTGTTCAATCGATAATACATATTAGTGCTTAATTTAAATAAATGTGTCCCAAAGAACTACTCAGATTTTATTTTTTCAAATAACGTGTTGTTGACAAAAAAGTTGTAATTAATTATTGAGTTAATAGTTGAAGTTCCCTCAATTATCTTTTCTGTTGCTATTAGATATTAAGTAAAAATTTGCTTTCGTACAAGTTTCTCTTTTACTTTTGTCCCATATCTTTATCCTGTCCTCAATAAAGAAGGTATTCCAAACTTGAAGAATACTAGATTCTAATGTTTTCTGATGTATTTCATATGTAAAACACGGGAATGAAGTTATAAAAACAATTACATAGATTTTATTTTTTAAAGTTACCTTATTTGTGTCCGTTAGTGTATTTAAATCGTCTAACTCTAGATAGACATGATCTTTTTACTATGGATTTTCTTCATTCCGTATATTTTTATCAAGCCAGTAAGTGTCAAATTGCAAAAGTTTGTTAGTTATCTTATGATTGTTGAAAGCGTTTATGTTCTCTACATTGGATTTCGAAGTTTTTATTCTTAAAGAATTATTTCAGTTTTAGATGATGGTACCTTTCAGGAACCATTTTTCCATCACTTTTTCAATAGTAGTCTTAATATTGAAGCAATTGCAAGGATATGCCTTAACAAGAAGGCAATATTTTAATTTAATTATGAGTTATTCAAAATTATTACCATACAGTGGATAGGTGAAACGGATCTCGTAAAAGGTATAGAATTCTCGATTGGAATTTTAATTTTTGGGGGTTTAACCCCACTTAAAATTAAAAAAATAAATGAATCAGTCGTTTCAGAAACTCAAAAAAAAAGAAAGAGTTCCAAATAAAATTTATTTAGAATAGGGATTTAAATTATTGAACTATATATAGGGTGTTCCGTTAACAAAAATATCTTTTTGCCTTCACAAGGAATACATACGATAGTAAAAATTTATGATGAAATAACATGGTCAAAAGATGAAGATTTTTGTCTAAAGGAAGGTCATTTTTGGAATTTTCAAAAAATTCATTACTTCAAAAGTTAGGGAGTGGGGAATCAATTTACGTTCACACTGTAAATTATTACTGGCTCAACACTACTTGAAACAAAACTAAATTACGATTTCAATTTTTTTTTACTTTTCTTAAATAAACATAAAAAAAATATGTGAAACCATAGTTTGAGAGGATTTTGAAATTTCAGATATGGATGTGTCACTAAAAAAGTATTATCTTGAAAGAAAAAAATTAAAAATTATGGTTAGCTGAGGATTTCGCAATTTCGTGTGTGTGAGGGTAGATGCTGATTCTACGCATCTTTTTTAATAATTTTATATTGTAATTTACACATAAAAAGCATTTTACTCCACAGAAAAATTGTTCTTCTTAAAATTTCCAACACACAATTGATTTTTCTAAGTTGAAATTATGTTAAAAATTAGTCAATAACTCCAAAAAATTAAACTTTGAATAGAGAATTTTTCTCCTTTTACAAAAGTCTTTTCACCTATCCAGGGACAGACTGTATAAACTGTATTGCTTATTTAGCGTTGTCGAACATTCTTCTTTCGATTCAAGTGGCCTCCTTTTTATTCGAATTCCAAAGATTTCCTCTGTTGACTCAATGATTTTATGACGTAACCTAGTAGATTTCTAGGCCAGTGTTAGGCGCATAATAGAGTACTTTGTGCTATTGTTTCAAAGGTTAATTTAAAGGTTCTTTACAATGGATATTCATTCAAACAATAGAAGAGCTATTTGAGATGTTTCAATGTCAAAGTGAAGATGGTAATGGTTTACAACTTTAAACACAAAAATTGGACTTTTAAGCAGCCAATTAAGGTGCAAAAAGATATTGTTGTTGTGTGTAACTGAAGCGGACATTTTAGGGCAAGTAAATGCGGCTCCCTATAAAGGCCAAAATAGACGGTACATTTTACCGCGCATTATATGCGACTTGTCAAGAAGATGCGTCGTGTATGTTCAAAATGCCCGCATTTTATTATATTATATTTTAATCGAAAGCAAAACTAGAGTTAAAATGTACATGCACAATGTACCGTCTATTTGGGCCTTAAGAAAAAGTCATGCGATTAATGTATTTTTGGAACTGTTTGACCTCGGTCTCGATATGCTATTTTTATATGTATGTTAGCAGTATAATGCTGGCATGTATGTATATATCGTCTACTTTAGCATATACAGACAAAATATTCGAACTATTCGACTAATTTTGTAGATCCGACCACCGGTATTCACACTAATTTTATTGATAGAACATATTTTGGTTGCATGTTAAAGCCGCTTATAAGGAAAAAACATCCACTCCCCATTTCAAGCGAAACATTCTATTGATCATTTTATGTGGTTTCTAAATTTATGAAATCACGACGGTGATAGGACTTTTAGGTAGAACATTATATTACCTAACATACAAAAAAACTTAAAAAACAACTTGACTTTTTTTTAACACATAAACATGCCTTTTAAAAATTATAAATAAATATTTGATTGTCTTTATGTTTTTAGAAAAGCTAAAGTATAGTTTCTTTTCGCAAGTGTGATTCATGTTGATCTTTTATTATCTTTTCTCTTTTCTTATTATTTTGATGATTCCATACCGACTGATAGCGTTAGGGCTGTGGTCAATCTTACAGTCAAGTTGCAAACATGTTTGTAAATAAAAATTAGACATGTTTTAGAAAAAAGGAGGGTTTCTGAGGAGACGAAATCAAGCCAGAAAACGATCAAAAATCCCAACTGCTGCGATGATCGATTTCGAACGGTGCAAATCCTTCGAGTGAAGGTTTCGAATGGCAGTTCAATAGAGAAATGAATTGGAGAAAGGTCTTGGAATTGGAATGAGAAAGTGTACCGTCAGAGGAAGACTTAAATAAATTAGTTTAAACAGAAGAAGACTCCAAAACTACCGAGACTTCATCGTCGTGTAGCGCCACTAGCCTTTGGTCGAGAAAACCTAAATCGGACATATGCACAGTGGGCTTAAGTTTTAATCATGAATTCAGATCGTTTTCACATAAATTCGTCCAGGAGGACCAAATGAATAATTCAATCTTAGGTCTTCTGTCTCTTCATTTGGTTATAAGCTTAAGAATAGGAGTAGATAGTTCAACTGGAAATGGGTATATAAAAGACGTTTGTTTTGCATCATATGTTGGAGCAAATTTCCTTTATATGCAAGACAATGCTCGTCCGCACTTGTAGTTCGTTGTGTAATTAATTATTTTAATCAAATGGAAACACCACATACTATTAATTGGCCAACATGTTCCTTTGACTTAAATCCCATGATTAAACAATATCTGCGAAAAAGTTTGATGGACAACTTAGGTTAGAAATTCCAACTGTCGTCCAACACGTAGATAAAGCAGTAGCTCCTCTAATTGAAATATGGAAGAATTATCCTAGGAAATGATCGGTAACACACCGAATCAGAAGTGTCTTAACATCACAAAGGCTCATAGAACGAATGGGACACGCTTTATTAAAAAACCATTTGGAAATGTTGTTAATTCATTAAAATTGTTAAAACAACAAGTGAGCATTTTATAATTGTTTTTTTGTTTTGTAAAAAACATACGGTATATATAGTTAGTATTTCATTTTTTTGAAAAATTCCCTTCAAATAAGTTGATCAAAAAAAAAAAATAAACACAAAAATTTCTCGTTTCCTTAAATCTGCCAGTATGTCAATAAGCATTTTGCACCGTTTTATAAAATCTACCTTTATATCTTTCGCAATCAGTTTTTGTTTCAAATATTTTTAAAATAAAAGTTAGGTAATCATATCTATCAGATTAGATTCAATCATTAACTACAGAATTCTATAAATTGAATGAATTTGTGGTGTCAAAAGACAAGAGAGCAACATGAAGTCTAATGTCATTTGAGTCTTTTACAATATTCTCTTGAGGCCCCACTAGTCAAAAGACGATTTTTAAAAATCTCAATATGACTGTAAAACATATCTAAAAATAATTGGGAGATTGGAGAGACCAGATTTTATCGTTTTAAAAATGTTATTTAATACGCGGAATTTGAGGTAAACGAACGGTTGTTCTAGTTTCTTTGTTTTTTAATTGCCATCGACCAGACTCCAATCAAAGTTCCCAGGAACTTTATGAATCTGCAGCCATATCCATCCCCATTCATGGAAAACACTTTCGTAATTACCGATCTGTATATTGAATGGCAAAACTAATTTAATTTCCTCATTCGTTTATGTGAAATATACGTCATTAGCGCGCAAATAGACCAAACAAGAACCTAAATTGATTTCATAATAACCTCGTGTTTGCGAATTTCACGTGGAAATCTTATGGGAAACTGAATATTAAACACTTTCTGATACGTTTAACCCTCGATTCGATTAATTTATGCGAACAAATAAAGGGGGTGCGGGCGTGTTTGCGAACGGGAAATTGACTGTTAACGTTTAGTTTGCCCGTCCAAATACAAAAAGTCATAATAAAAAAACCAAAAAAGGGAAAAAAGTGACAAAGTGGATTTGAAAATGTTGTTGGAAATGGACCAAACGACGTTAAATAAATTCGAGGAGCTCATTTCCACATCCTGAATCTGAAACAGTGCTTAACACCTGACCAACCGTCATAAATCATCCGATAAGCGACGCTCAAGAACCTCCCCGTTGCAAACTTCCTTCTATTAATTAAATTACAACAAGCCACAGTCATTAAGGTAAAAGTTGTTAACGAGAAATCTCAATTAATATTTTAGCCGCAACATTCCTTGTTATAATAATCGATCCAACAATCTAGATGTTGGTCGAGGTGGTGGAGGTGGCATCAATGGCGCAAAAGGTTTTTAGTATCACCCGCACCCTTTCCCCCTCTCTCTCACTCTCTATGTAATTTATCACGAGCAAACATCAAAGAGTTGAGTGACATTTTCTGAGGATCGATACTTTTTAGAGTCCAAGGAGTTTCTTTTTCCAGTTCGGTCGGAGATGGGAAAATATTTTTCTCCGGCGGGATGATATCGGTATGGAATAACGATGATAATTTTCAACTGGAAAAAGTTGGATAAAGATATTCTCGCCATTGAGCCTTTAGGATGTAACTTTTACATTAAAAACTTTTTATTTGAAATGGGAAAAGTTTTGTGTGCGGCCTCACAATTCGAATTGAAATAACATTGAACCAAGCTTAAATGCGATGCTAATACGAATAGCTATTCTTGAGGAAAATACTGATTTGCGTTCAATCGTTTGGCGTTGTTCAACAAGTCATCACTCCAAAACTCCGTGCCCACACCCATGGTTGAATGATGTAATAAATATCAACAACGAGAACCTGAAGTCCACTTAAAGGCTTGATCTTAGTCTTCTTTGAATGTATAGTATCTTTGCAACCATAAAGGTAGCTGATCGTTTGGCAAGAAAAGTAATGTATTTACTGGCAATTAGATTTTAATATCAACACTAATGTATTTGATGTACTTTAAATATATAGTTTACGGGTCATTATTAACAATAATAGTTCCGAGAAGCTCACAAATTACAATGTCAATCTTCTTCAATATTGTTCTATACTGTAGGTTTTACAAAGGCTAATTAATAAATTATAAATATTCCTTGAGAAAAATGATAATTGGCGCATTGTTGTCGTATCAACTCCACAACTCTAGCAGTTGAAAATGAATATGACACCATTTCCTTCTTAATTAGACCGGGGCTGTTTGTTATTGTTTGAATTGCCATTGACCATATACCGGTTCCTGTGATTTTTTAGTCGGCTGTGCTTGTGCTTCCGCATCCATGTACTCGATTGATTGTCCCCATCAGCTCTTGCCAACACCCGGCCAAAGGTAGCAACATGTTTTGCACTAGTCTCCCCTTGATCTATCCGAAATCTTGAAATTTTTCAGCAAGATTCAGATAGTTCTCACAATTTTTTATCGTGAATACTTCCTGTGGTCATTACTCTCAAACTGTCATGCTTCATTCATTTCTTCTAATAGATTTCTCGTAATCAAATTTAGTTTCGTCGTTCATACACGTATATTTCTTCCAAATATTAATATTGCTGTTGGAATTTCCCTAGTCATCTTTGGAATTTTGCGATTGACAAAATAGAATCTCCATAAGCTTATTCAATTCAGCTTAACTGTTTGAATATAAACATTTCTCGGATTGCCCATTGGCAGCCGAGAGATGGTTTTGTGACGACTACCGCTGGTAATCCTCAAATTCCTTGGGCTTAAATGTTGCACTTAACTAGGAAAAAGAAATTCTCAACATTCAAAACAGTTTTTCAAAATCTTCGTGAAAACTAAACGTTTTAGATATGGTAGTGAAAAAAAAGAAGAAATTGTTAAATAAGTGAAAAAATATACTACTTTGGAAATGGCTTCACGAATGGGGTTTTACCTTTGTTTTTATCGTTATTCACATGCTTGTCAATAAAAAAAATCTGAGAGTCTGTTGCGAATTACACGCTTCTCTCGAAAACTTTTTAATTTAGAAAGTTTAATATGCAATCATTACAATGGACCCTTGTCGTATTCCCTGTTGGATGGACAAGTACTTCACTAAAAGGGTGTTCCTGATTCTACAATATGACCGTATGTATTCACATACATATCTCTTTGAGTATTTCCTTAGATAGTCGGCTACCATGCGTCAATGTACCTTCAAGTGTTTTAACATGAGTTGAACGTAATTCTTTCTGTATAGCAGGTTGGAATTTCTCAGGTTTAACTATTCGTACATTGAAAATTCGTCTTTCTCAAAATATCCTCCAATTTTCCGTAATGGATCAATTCCTTATAGGAAGGTACAGTTACCGAAGTTGTTTATCTTATTTTTCTTCAATCTGTGTAATTGAATATATTTCAGCAGACACAGTCTTAGCAACGATGCTCTCCGCTTGAGAGACAATCTGCGCTGACATGAACAACCCAGTTTTCTTTCGTATTCGGATCCGGACATGTAATTAGTGTAATGTAAAAGTCGAATGGCTGACATAGCTAGCCGAATCCTATTCTGAGTTCGCACAATTGCGAACCAATGGTTGGTTATTCATGGACCAATATGAATTGCCTATCGTAGCAGTAATGAAAAAACTTTTTTTAGTCCCCAGACGATAGTCAAGGTTTCCCTATCTATCTGACTGTAATTTTTCTTAGCCACACTCAACGAACGCGAAGAATACAATGGAATAGAATACAATACGAATCCACTTTTTCCCCTAAAATAAATCATAAATAATACTGTCGACAGCCAAAGCGTTGTCACGTAAATGAAAATGAATTTATAACAATTATCATGTTCGACCTCATAATGTATAAAGTAAAAGATTCTATAGTAGTCATCTTACAGTCCCGATTTGTCCCATATTAAAGACACAACTCAAAAAGTGCAATTGGATCATTACGCAAATCATTGGAAGAATTTTATCAGCTGAAACCGTTCAATTTCAACAATTGTTACATCTGACGTTTCATGCACAATTTGGATAATTACTGTTGGTTATAATTGAATGTGCACAAAGGCTTTGATTAAGTTATGGTAATGTCCGATTATTGACTTGCCAAAACCAAAGCAACAACTACAAAAAAAACAAACAGTAATAAATACGAAACAAAGAGGTAAAAGTTGAGAGAAATCTCATCCTGGAAAGTTGCAAATTCGAGTCTATTAATTAAATGACTCCGACTCATTTTGGTTGGATGAAACTTGAAGGAAACATTGAGAATTTCCCACCAGATTTTAAAGCCGTTATTGTCACTAAGTGGCCCCTCGGCACAATCAAACAATACCTTTTGTTGTTTCACTCGGTTTCGTTCTTGTTAATGTTTTAATTATTTTGGGCTCGGAATAATTCGTTCGAATTTCCCGCGCGATCGAATAGAAACAATTTATTAAAAATGGCTGATGTACGGGATTTTTTTTTCTACTTTTTCTTTTTCTTCTACCCCTGCCCCCCCTCCTCTCCTGTTCACCCTATCTGTGTCTCCCTCTTTCTCAGCAAGTTTAAAATGGATTTATTCCAAGCGGTATAGAAAATATTCAAACAAGTTTTCTAGAAAAGTTCGTTTATTTAAATTGCTAATTTAATTTCGCTCTGGGTCGGAAAAAGAGTTCAGGAAAACCGAGTGGAAAATTTGACCATAAAGCGGGATCTAGTCGACATTTTTTTCTCAATAAATTTCCCCAAGTTTTCTTGACGTGCTTGTTTGTCTCGTGGCAACAACGAGTTTTTACATTGTTTGATTTTGGAAAATGGGATAAGAATACTTCCAGGTTGGCTGTAGAGGATGTATAAGATTTTATCGGATAAAGATTTTTTCCATTTTTTTTAAACATGTTATAAAAGCATTAATCTTTAAATTATTATCAATAAAGGGTTTTAACAAGAATTCCTGCATAATATGTTCTTTTTAATTAACACGTGAAAAACTGCTTGCGTTCATTGTGATCTTCCCCAGATGCCATCAATTTTTGAAGTAATTATAGATTTGAATACAAAGTTGGGAAAGAAACGGTCACACTTCGTCTAAGGCTTTTCCTCATACAAAAATTAAATATTTTAAAAATCCAATAATGAAAACATTGCTGATCGATAAACAGGTCATTCGATCTAGGACAGAAAACTTTCAGCTGCCCTGGATTTGGACTCAATTAGAAAAAGTAAAAAATGTCCAATCGAATCATAAATTCGATTTAATCAACTTTGTTAAATTAAAAAATCTCTAAAAACAAGTAAAATGAAACTTTTGAAAAAAAATGGGTACACAATAGTGGCTAAAAGTTTGAAAACTTCTTTTAAAGCATTTTTTAGATTTTATTGCCTTACTAGTAATACTGATCGACGTGATCTTGTAACAAAAATGAGAATAATTGTTTCTTATAGAATTTGGTGCGCTGAACCCAAATCCGGCTGCAAAATAGCGATAACACGTCAGAATTTTGAGATAATTAAGTCTAAATAGTCGTAGAAGGCTGTTTTTAACCAATTTCAAAAGCTCATATTTGAGTAACTATACAGATTCATTATTCACTTTCAAAATGCATTGTCGGTTTTTATTACACAATATTTTTTTCTGAGATATTCAAATTTGAAGTTGTATGCTAAAACGTCTATGCCGAGCTGCCTTCATAAGCCACCAAGTTTGTTTTCTTACTACTGTCAGTTATACATACATATATGACAAGTGTTAATTTGCCAGGTATGGCTAATTAGGTGGCTTATGAAAGGTAGCTCAGCTCCGGCGTTTTAGCGTACAACTTCAAACTTGCATATCTCAGCAAAAAAAAATTCGTGTAATAAAACCGACAATGCATTTTGAATGTGAAGAATGGCTCTGTGTAATGCAGTCGCCAAAAATTATTTAAAAAATGTTGTTGCTCAAATATAAACTTTTGAAATTGGTTAAAAACAACCTTTTTCCACTATTTAGACTTAATTATCCCAAAATTTTGACATGTTAGAGCAATTCAGCCGTCGGATTTAGATTCAGTGCACAAAATTCTTTTGGAAAACAGTATCGTGTTCCATGTTACCAAAAGTACCCTTAAATTTGTCGATCAGTGTAATTAGAACAACATCAAACGGTATATGTATATGTATAGATGAAATACACAGAAAAAATAAAATTAAATATTCATCAAAAATGATTTGTTTTTAAGAAATATTTTATTTTGTTGAGCGAATAAAAGTTTGGAAACTTAACGCATTTTCACACATTAAACGTTTCGTTTTTGATAAATATTGTTAAATTTCGTACAAAAAAATTCTAAATTGAAGTGTTTTCTAAGGATTTAAAGAAATAAAATTATTCAATCATACAGGGTGGTCGCCATGTTTGCGTTTTATTTATTTACCTGACACATGAGTGAATTAAAAAAAAAACACTTTTTGTACGGTGGCATTCACAGAATTCCATAAGGAGCATCACTTGACATTTTTTATATTTACATATTTTAAGGTCTACAGGGTACTACACATACGTTATCCTACACCTCGCAAATCTTTAGTTGTTCTTATGGAACAACCTGTATTTTATTGCGTGTTAAGATTTGGACCTAGATTAAATAAGTGTAGTTTGTGTTACCATTCTAATTTAAAAAACAGAGCATTCTCTTAAAATATTCAGTTTTATTGAAGTTATCAATATTTAAGGAAAGAAAAACAAAACTATTGGAGTTTTGAAACTTGAATAAATATTAATCTAAAGCCTAAAAACCAACAATGTGCAAAACAAATTTGAAAAAGTAATATACAAGATGGTAGACAAGCAAAAGGCTTAATATCAAGTAGTTATTTTGAATGCGCATTGCTTTGATTCACAAATGGCATATCGTGTATTTAGTCATGATAATAATATGCAATCTTTGGTTACCGTTAAAATGGTATAGTATAAGAGTTTTTATACACCTTATCTTTCAAAATTATCGAGAATAATAATTTTTTCTTACTTCTCGGTAGGTGGGTAAGTAATTATTTCAAATTAATTTTATGTCAAATATAAACAACATTAATAAAAATATACTTATATAAGTATATTTAATCGTTATAATTATTAAAAAATTAATTGTTATTGTGAGGTGAACTTGAGTGTAAAATACCAAAAGATACTTTTTCGGAAATAATGAAGGAAAAAAAACAAAATCCGGTCGAATCCAACATTTTTTTGTTTTTTTTCAGGTGTTTAAGTAAGAATAATTAAAAAGGTCTTCTTCTGAAAACTCCAAATTGACATATGTTATAAAAGTATTTATCAAACAATTAAATTAAATAAATGTGTTAAAATGACGGTGTTATTTGGAAGGCTGGTCGGACATGAAAATCCTTAATTTAAAAAAATAATCACAAAACCCGAATAGTATTTGTTAAACGGTATTTTAACTGGTCGACACTTTTAAACTAGGCAACAGTTCTGTATTTAGCGACGAAAATGAAATCCAATTATTGGGTAGTTATTTGGTTGTTCAGTACCATAATTAGGCGCCCCCCATGTTGTCAAAAATTCAATCCACGACGTCAACTTCGAATTGTGAAACGTGGAGGTAGAATTCTAATTGTTTGCTAGGATTGTTTCTCCTCTTCATAGTATCAACATATAAATAATTAATAGTGACATTATTAGTCGGTTCAAATAGAAAGGAACTTTACCAAATTATATGCAGAGTGGAAAATGCCGTGTTAATAGATTTTTCCAACACACAGATAAGCCCCTTATAAAAAATTGCTTGCTTGAAAAGTGTGTTGATGTTTTGGATCGGATTGAGATCGGGCTCTTCAATAGCCCGATCTCATTGATCCGATTGAGCACCTTTGGGATGATATTAAAAAACAAACAGAATTCAATCTACTAATGTCTGTACAACGAGAAATAGAACTGCAGAAAGTAAGCGTCGTGTTTAGCAGTAACTACTACAAATGATTATACTGTTACGAAATATTATTTCTAAAATCTTAATGTTGTCCTCAAAAATATATTGCAAGGAAAATGTCCAAACTTTTGTCCCATAGTAAAAAAATGTTTTTAATAAAAAGTTAACATTATTTAAAGTAAAAATGTTCTGTTTTCAAATTGTTGTTATTATATTAAAGCAATAAAATCTGAAAAACCTTTTAGAATTTTTGAGATAATATATTAAAGAAATATTCAAACTTTTGGACGCTACTGTATATCCAATAGATGGTCTCTGGAAATTCGCCTATGGAAATATAGGCTCACACCCTTTCAACTAATATCCAAACGTATCAAAAAATTTTAGTCCCCGAGGGCTGTTTTCTTATTGTCATTTTTGTCGCTTCCAATAAACTCGGGGATCGACGAATTTCCAGGGGCCGATGATATAAAACAAATAAGTTCTCAATTCGAGAAAAAGCGAAAGAGTCTGAAATTTAGAAACACCCCTAACTCGCTACACGAGTATCCTCTTTATCCGAGATTCGTGCAAAGTTAAAAGTTGATGAACTGTGAAAAATGTCTTTTCGACTGCTAGGGCAGAGACTGGAGAGGAGAGAGAGGGGTTATGTTAGGCGATAACGATGAGAGATTCGGTAGCAGCGACACTTTTTTTGTCTTTGCAAATCCCATTTTAAAATCGTTACTTTCTGTTTTCTTAGCGCAGTTAACGTTGTTTGTCATGCGGGGGTTTACATATGTGGGGAACAGACATTCACCCAAAAAAAGACATCAGTAGATAATGATTACGATCAATTAGACGATATACAGTAACCGATTCATGTGACATATGTATACCTATACTTATAGGTATATTATTTATTCTTCTTCTTTTTATTATTATTATTATTATTATTAGTGTTATTATTGTTAGATTAATTTATTTTTAGAAGTTGCTATCACGATATTTTGTGTGTTCTTTGAAATTTCCTTTTCAAATCCATACTATCCTCCAAAAAACAATTTTCTGATCAGTGTGTAGTACGCTTATGGACAAAGTTATTAACATTATTGCATATTATTTTCAATAATGATTTTGATGCAAATTAAATATTTACACTATGGGATAGAATTAGGTGTATATGTAAATATTATTTTTACAGTTAACTTTAAAAAACAAAATATTGATATTTACTTTTTTACATTTATTCCCATTTACACGGGTGACACTTAAGTCTCGCTGAACGTTAGATTATCTTTAAATTAAAGTGTTACCAGTCAGAATTCAATGTGTTATTACTTAAAATTTGCGTAGGCTAAACTTTAAACAAAATGCACTTTTCCTTGGCTTAATCTGCGCTTAGTTAATGTGTTAACCGTCAATCATCAGGTGAAAAGTGCGACTTATTTTAGGCGGAGCCTAGATAAATTTTAAGTAACACATTGGATACTGACTGGTGTCACTTTAATTTAAGAGTAGCCTAACGTTGGGCAACACTTAAGTGCCATCTGTGCAAACGGGCATTAGTGTTTTGTAAAGCCGTTTAAAAAAAAGGAAATTGATTTGGGAGACGCAAATGGAACTCGTAGAAGTGAAGACCTTAACGATGTTCAAATTTGAAAAATTCCAGTGGTCATCATATTGTCCGGAATTAAATCCTATAAAAACCTTTGACATACGAGTATTTGGTAGATGCGAAATGTCGAATTTGAGATAGAAAATCTGTTCAGAATTTAAAAGACACGCTAAGCGTTGTCACTCGAGAATGCGATTCCTCAAGTCCAGCATGCAACACCCAGAAGGATAGAAGGAATAATTTATTGTAACAATTTAGACGTATCGTTTAGGTTTTTTATTTGCTCTTAACGTATATTATACTACTTTTAATAAAAAAATATGATAGAAAACAATATATCGTAATTTTGCCAATGAGTATACAGTATGTCCGCGGATGGGGAAGACAAAAGGATAAGTACATCAAATATTTAAAGATACGAAAAAAAGTCATTCTTTATATAAGTTTGTGCTTGTCAAAAAATAATCTCGATAATACAATCTGTACCTCAGAGCAAAAGTATACTAATTGTAAGTCCAAAATTTCAATTTTATAGGAGAGAGGAATTAAAAAATTTTTTTGGACGTTTTGTGGCCTATATAAATTAATATTTTAAAATTTATTTAAATTTTGCTTATAAATATGAATAATGATCATCATCTCTCTTTATCACTGTTAAGGTTTAAGAAAAAACATTTTTTTTCCAAAAAATCGAAAAATTGAAATTTTGGATTTAGTACCCTTTTGCTTTGAGGTGCGAAAATTATCATTTGTTGTACAAAGTGTCTTAAAAAGGGAAAAATTAAAATTTTGTATAAGAGTAAAGTACCCTAATTTTTCAATTGTAATCAAAGTGTTAAATAGAAAAATTGTTTGAAATCATCTTATCTTAACAGATATTATTAATTTTTATAAATAGTGAGTTTCATTATCTTAAAAACAAATGACAGCAGTGTCAAGCAATACAATATTGCATCAAAAATATTTCTATTTTGAATATTTTCAAACTTTTAACCACAGATCAAAGAATACATCTAGAATCATTTTTTTTTTACTTTTTCTTCGTATCTTTGAATTTTTCGTTAATTTATCTTCTTGTTTACTCCATTCGCGAACATATCGTATATTGAATTGTACCACTTTGACATGATTTCGTAGGAATCTAAACTATTGACTGATTAAAAAGAACTAAAATATCTAAAACGTGAATATGAAAATTTGACTTCGCAATAGATGAAATACAATTTTAATAAAGTGAAAAATTTCATTTTGAAAATGATCGAAAAGCAATCTGAATAAACGTCGTATTTTCATTTAAAATTTCTGCAGTAAAACTATTAAAGAGCGAAGACGTCGTAACGAAAATATTCCAAAGGAAATTTAATCCAAAATATTTGCGTCGGACGAAATTAAACTCGTCGGCGTCCCGGTCCTTTTTAGTGCCTTTTATCACCTCGAAGGGACAATCAAATATGCAGCTACATCCTGAGTAATTTAAAGCAATTTTGCCGGAATGCAATCCGGTTATAAGCCGGAATATTTCCTCCTGCAAGAGATGCTTTGGCACGGCATCTGGGCATCTTTGCCCTACACATATTTATAATTACATTCGTTCTACGCTACTCAAAGAATCTTGTAATAAACTCTTCCGAGTCGAATTGAAACAGTATCCAGAATGGCTCTTCTGCTTAGTTTCAATTTTTACTTGGGGAAAAGTTTTCCCATTTACATATATACACTGAGGACCAAAAGTCCTGCATAAATTCGTTAAAAATTAATGAAGAAAATTTACTGCAAAACACTCGCACACATCAATTTCAATTTTTGGTTGCGGTTTCTTTGATGATAAATTTGTGTATACAGGGTGACCCAAAAACAAGTTATAACAATGAACTAAAATTTTAAAAAAATTGCAATTTTTCAAAATTGAAGTTTTATTCTGTAACAATATTAATAATTTTCATGTTACTAAAATTGTTAATATTTTCTATAAAATATTAATTTTTTTTAACATTAATATTTCATTTAATTTTATTATTTTGTGAGTTTCGAATTCGTTAATACCGAATATTCCCTCCTCTGTTACGGATAACATCCTGTCAGCGCCAATTTACGCTTGAAATGAGCGTTCGAATGTCATTTTCATTTAGTCCATTCCACATTTCTATTAAGAGATATCCCAACTCTTGCAGGTTATTAGGTTTGTATTGACAATCTATTAATTGTCTCCCAAGCATGTATCAAACATACCCAATAGGATTAAGATCTGGACTTTGTGCTGGCCAATTCGTGGTTACAATTCCGACTTCGGAAAGATAACTCTGCATCATCTCAGTAGCGTGAGGTCTGATATTATCTTATAAGAAGAAAATTAGGAGAAATATGAGGAGTAAATAGCAAGACATATTCTGCAAGGATGTTCAATATACATATATCATTAAGGCTGTCATTATTTAAGAACACTAACTTATAAGTCGGTATACCCCGATTATGAAATTCTTCCCCGACATTCTTCCCCACACTATAGCATAGCTTTTCCCGAGTAATGTGATATTCATTAAGTTGCATTTGGCATATCGCTCATTTGATCGTCGATAAACTCGAACACGTCTATCGCAAGTGAACACACAAAATCTAGACTCATCGGTCCAGAGAACACGTTCCCAATCGGCTTCCGTCCAATTGATGTGCTCTCTCGCAAGAGATAATCGAGCTCTACGATGACCGACGGTAATACTGGGCTTCGAAGCAGGAATACGGGGTTACAATTTAGTTTCTTTGAGTCGTTGCCTAATTGTTTTGATACTTATTCGATCACCTTCAACGCTTGCAAATTGGCATCGCAACAATCTTGTTCTTATAAATTGGTACCTTAAAGCAGAAAGCTATAAAAAATGATTTTGAGCCATGATTTCTTCCATCTCCAGATCTTGTCTTATGGCTGGCAGTCACCCTATATCGTTGAAACATTCGGGAAATCGAGATATGGGCCATCCCAAACTTGCCACTTATTCTTCAGTAACTCCAACCTTCCTCAACCAAAAGCATGGCTTGAGTATCCTCATTGTCGAATTTCTCGTTTCGCGTTGCATAAATAATAAAATTTTCAATACCTATCTTCATTTTTAGATTATTAAACAAGGAATTTTGACATTTTTGATAAAACATTTCATAGCAATTAATCAGCAATGTCAAATACTAGTGCATTGATGCTAATAGGCTTGGTACACTAAGCTGTTTTAAAATAATACTAAATCTTTTAAGATTTCCTCCAAGTGACAATTTTTTCCTGTACATAATATGTGATACGTTCATTTCTTGGAGCAGAATATACAGGATGTCCCGAAATTAGAGAGCAATATTTTAAAGACGAAATCTACAGCCAAAAATATTTAAAATAGTTTAGTTTATATAGACACTAAGGAAGTTACAACCCTATAAAGGGTTGTCCCTGAAGATGGTGTTTTAATAACATTATCGCAACAATTTCAAATACAGTAACGAAATTTTGAATATTTATCGAATATTTTACCCTTTTTTATATTTGGTTTCGTAAGAGACTGAATTCTGATAAAACCGTATACTATGTTTTTGTTTTAAATGTAGGCAACCAACAGACGTTATAGAATGTACTGCGTTACTTAATGTCCATTTTGCTTGAAAACAGTACATTTTTACGCAAAAAAACTTAATGTTTTCAATTTTTGCGGTCAAATTGTAAAAACGATCACAAACAACAAGATTAAGGATAAAAAATGCTCCAAATCAGTCTTGTTTAATGAACTCCTGATTTTTTAAAATTTTGTTTAGATTCTTGTATTCATTGTAAAACGTTTAAAATTTCATTACTGTATCTCAAATCGTTTCGATAATATTGATAAAACACCTTATTCAGGCGCAATTCTTTATAGGATTGTAACTCCCTTAGTATCCATTTGCCTACCTATGCTTATATTAACTTTTCTTAATATTTTTGGTCGTAGATTTCGTCTCTAAAATATTACTTCTTGATTTGGGGACACCCTGTATAACATGTCGCAGGATTCATGTTACAGAATATATGATGGGCTAAAAATTTTAATTTTATTTTAAAATTCTGGAATTGAGGCAAACTTGATATGAAAAGAATTTTAAGTGTATTTTGAGTTTTTAAAAAGCAAGTTGAACTTGACCGTGAAACAAAAACTATTTTCTTTTCATGTAAAGTACTAATTTTGTTCAAAATATGGAAAAATAATACTACGAAAAATTATTCACAACTACTAATTATGAATCTTTGTGAAATTCTGTCTATTTTGATTAAAGCATTACTTTTTAGATTAAATAAAATAAATTGTATTTATTCAAAATTAAATTTACAAAAAGTTTTATTTTATCTTATTCAATATAATTGCAACTATTTTTGTGGGCTCGTTTTAAAATACCGTTACTACTCAACCAATACCTAACAATAGAGAAATATTAAAAGAAAAGATAAGAATTGCCGTAATCCAAATACATACTGAAGAAATTCGGAACACTTTCAGAGATTCTGACATCGCATAGAAAGAGGTTCAAAAAATAGTGGTAATTATATTGAATAAGATAAAATAAAACATTTTGTAAATTTCATTTTTAAGTAAATACAATTTATTTCTTTTAATGCAAGAAGTAACTTTTTAATCAAAATAAGCAGATTTTCTTGAAATTTCGTAAAAGGTTATAATTTCCTATTTTGAGCAATTTTTCTTACTGGCATTTCTCCATATTTTAAACAAAAATCGCCATTCGCCTAAAAAGAAAATAGTTTTTGCATCACTGTCAAAGTCGATTTGTATTTACAAAGTCAAAATACAAAATCAAAAAGCCAAATCGGAATGTTTTGATACAAGGAATATCGTAATACTATTTTCCGCATGTATTTCTGGGACACCCTGTATAGTTCAAATTTATTTCCTCTCAAGCAAGACCTAATTTCAAAATTTTAAAATAAAATTAAAAATGTTCAGTGCACCACACCTCTAGTAACATCAATCAGTGGACCATGATGTATATACAAATGAATCACTTAATTGAGAAACCCGATATATCCATTGATTTATATGTGGATTTATCGGATTTCTCAAATGATTCAAATGTAAAGTAAAAATTATGTAACTTTTTATTCACGTCACAAAATATAACAATTGGTAGTTGCAGTATTTAGTACGACAAGTTGTAATTATTTTCATCTGCAAACAAAGGATAAGAAATATTTCTACATAATAAATAATAATAATAAATAATTCTAAAGCCAACATCATTTTGTTGCATGGTTACTACTTAATTTGTTGACATTTCCCGTCAAATTTTCACTTTTATGTTCTTTTAATTCTTTGTTCATCAACTTTTGCTATAAAAATCTGATCTTTTGAGAACAAAAATAGTCCTCGTTATTATTTCTTATTTAATTTAATTGTAATAAATTAATGTTGAAAAGACGTGACATCAGTGCTGTTATGAAGTGTGTGGCATGCATAAAGATTTATATGATTTTTACTATACAGGGTGGGTAAACGAAAACGAAACACCAGCCATTTCGGGCTCTTAAAGTTTTGAAAAAAGAAAACGCTCGGACCCGTCAATTTAGGTCTCGAGGGGGAAACATTTTCAGAGTATAGTACCACCCCTACCTATCATCCCTTAGCCAGGGTGGAACTCATCCCCAAAATCTTAAATGGAATGGGGGGTCGAGTGATACCTCATTTTAAAGGTATTTCAAAACTGCATATAGATGCCTAATTAGATTTTAAATTTATCGATTCGTTTTTGAGAAAAAGAGCCTCAAAAAGTCAAGAATTAACAAATTAAATATTTTTTTTTGCAAAAACTATTAGGTTTTCGATAGATGTTGTAAGGAACTTTTCTCTTGGAAATGACGTCCT
>JABRWK010000033.1:534646-587068 GCA_013372445.1 Hypothenemus hampei | reverse complement strand
ATATACAGGGTGGGCAAACGAAAACGAAACACCAGCCATTTCGGGCTCTTAAAGTTTTGAAAAAAGAAAACGCTCGGACCCGTCAATTTAGGTTTCGAGGGGGAAACATTTTCAGAGTATAGTACCACCCCTACCTATCATCCCTTAGCCAGGGTGGAACTCATCCCCAAAATCTTAAATGGAATGGGGGGTCGAGTGATACCTCATTTTAAAGGTATTTCAAAACTGCATATAGATGCCTAATTAGATTTTAAATTTATCGATTCGTTTTTGAGAAAAAGAGCCTCAAAAAGTCAAAAATTAACAAATTAAATATTTTTTTTTTTGAAAAAACTATTAGGTTTTCGATAGATGTTGTAAGGAACTTTTCTCTTGGAAATGACGTCCTTAATCGTTGGTTAAATTTATGTAAAGATTTATTGAACACCCTGAACATACATACAGGGTGTTAGGAAAACAACTTTCGTACTTGAAAAAGTCAACTGTTTTAAAAATATTTGCTAGTATAGAGGGTAAGTTAAAAATCAGGGGCCGCTCAAATGCACACTTTTTTGGATTCATCAAAAGAGACAATATTTCTCTATCATCTGTTTAGTTTCGATATTCAAAGTTTATTCACGATTAAAAGGATTTTTGGATTAGTTGCGATATTGCCAAATTATAATTAAATTTCTTGAAGTTGTCCAATTTGTAAGGCTTAGCAAAACTGAATGTTTAAGTAACCACAATAGTTTGTGAAACCTTTTATTGAGTATTTGAGTATACAAATGGTGTTAAATACTATGAAAAACAAAAAGAACAGAAATAGAGCTGAGAAATTAAAATAAATTTGTCATCTTGAAACTATTTAGGATACTTGACATAACATTTTTTAATTTAAAAATATGAAACTGAGCATGGAGTAATACTTGACGAGTGCAAAATTCTTAATAAGAAACAAAAGAGTAATTACAGTTTAGATCATTTTTTAAGCCATCATTTTAAATTTCTTTGAATAATATTAAAAAAGTAATGCTCTGAAAGTCATTTTCATTTGTCAGTATTGTTCTTGTCCACGTTGTTTTTTCATATATAAGACTACCTATACGCTCAAACCACTCCTTTAATCTTTTAACACTTTAACTACTATGTGTACCAAACATGGTACACAACTAACTTTTATGAGTAAACTGTGTGTACCATATATGGACGCTCCCAAAAAATTTTCTTTTCGTAAAAAAATGGGTCAGTTTTCTCAAGTCATTCAGCATAAGACCGACCAGTAGCGAAAGTGTTAAAACACAAGTCTTGAGGATGCTTTTGTTGGGAAACCCATTGAGCATAAATTCTGGTTGTTAGTAAACATGCTCTGTCATTCGCCTAAAGTATATACCATATTTATGAGTTCTTCTTGTGAATAATTCATTTTAATGTCAATTAATTAAAGCTGCAAACCGAAATTATTAATTCAGACGTCATCATCACCATCATCAGACTGTCATGGCTATTACAATGTTTAGATGGATTTAGATTTTAAGCTCAAAATTTCAAACAAGTTTTGCCAAATTATTGATATGGGGGCACGAGTTGCCTTAATTGGAAAGAAATACAGAAATACAAGGAAATTGCATTTCTTTTATTGAACGAATAATTACATTGCCTTTATTTGACTCATAATTTAAGTAAATAAAATCCAAAAAATGGTAATTATAAAAAAAATATTATAATTTGGCTAACGTTCCAATAGATTTAAAAATATTTTAGGAGTAAATTGTATAAAAATATACTAAGTCTTCCATTTGAAAAAAATACAATAACCGTCCAAACTATCGGTGGTTCAATGTCATTTTTTAAATAGCCTGTACATAATTTTTGTTGTAAAATTAATAAAATCTCTTCAAAAGTTATAATGATGATTTAATATCCTTTGTTTCACAACCAATTTAAATATCCTTTTGGTGTTAAATGGACCTAGAATACCAAACAAATGATAGAAAAATATGATGATGTCCCATTTACAAAAAGTTGTATTTACACAGCCCCGAGTTTCTTAGTTACCTTGTATACTTGCAAATAGTTTTAAAACGGTCAGCCTTTCTAACCCACAAATTTATGTTCAAACATTTTTTTGTTGCTGCAATAATGCATGAGAGAGAGGAATTACCCACTAAACATGTACATATACTCGTATACAGCGTGCGTGAAATTTTACATGACAAATCGAAAACAAATAATGTTTTTGCCACAAACACAATATTGATATGTTATACAGGTGGCCCAAAAAGTAATAAAACTAAATTTCTGAAAATGCAGAATATTAAAATTAACGTAGTTATTAGCCACCAAACCCAGATAATTATTGTTGCTTCTGGTTACTTAGAAAATAAATAATTAATATTAAGAAGTTTTATGTAGGTACTTTTCATAATATTTTTTCAAATCTGAAACTGGCTAACGAAAAAAAAGTGGAAATTGTTTTAATTGTTGGCAACAATTAAGTACCTATCGAACAACAATTAAAACAATTATATGATAATTTTCAAATTAGTTTAACCATGGTTTAGATTAGCTAATATTAAGTACACAAAGTTTTTTTTTGCAAATCTTACTAATATCGACTTTTTATTCACAAATTAATATTTGTACACCTGACTCTCTCAAAAGCATTTATTTCTAATATTCTGGATTTTCAGAAATTAGGTTTTATTACTTTTCACACCCCGTCTGTAATACATACATACTATATCAATATTGTCTTTATCGAAAAATAGGTTTTACGAAAAACAAAACTTATTTATTATTTGGTATTTTTTCGAAAAAACAAAAATAAAAAAGTTTTCCATTTATCAAGCAAACTTTTCATAAACACTGTATACCGTGCAAACAGTGTGTCTGCTTAAGTTGCCGACATATGGAAAACTTTTATATTTTTAATTTTACAAAAAAAAAATTCTTCAAAAGAGCTTCTGAATATTGTAACACTAAATAAGAAACAAACAAATCTTAAAATGGATTAGTCGTATAGGTACAAGGTTTGATAATAAATATGAATTTCTTACAAAAGTAACGCATCTTCATTTTTAATACTATCGAAAATTGTTATTATGGAAAATNTAGTGAGCAGTTTGAGAAATTGTTATTTTAAGTTACTTTCGTTATTGAATAATTTATTTCATTTTGGTTCCTTATAACTTATAGTTATAAGTTCTTACATTCTGCAGATTTGTTATTAAACGTTGAACCTACATTTTGATATGAAATTTCTTGTCTTAAAATAACATTTACAATTAGTAAGGTAAAGTGCCGTAATTTCGTTCCTTTTTGGTACTCCTTACAATCTTGATACTAGCGCCGTCTGTCAGGGATGGTGCAAGTAGCGGAGATGTGAACAAGTTGCAGTAAAAATTTCGTTTGTCAAAACGTCTCTGTTTAAAATCTACGTCGAACTTTGCATTTTTAGAGTCCGTGAGGTCTTGTTGGGTAATTTATAGACCACTATTTATTATATGGTAAGTCTTCCTTTCTTATTCATTGCATGTTTTCTATTTAAGTAGGATTAACATCTTAGCAGCAAAAAGTGAATTTTAGAATATTCAGTCAAATTAGAACAACAGAAGCTACGTTATATTGAGGAAGTACCGTGGTCCCAATTTCGTCCCCCATATTATTTTGAATTTCGAACAGTGTAAAAATGTTTTTTTTTTGTTTTGATTTTGTTACAGATTCAGTGTGTTAAGTACTGTTCTTGGGGACACGAAATCTATTTAGACGCCAAAAACAAAAAACAATTTATATGCTTCTTATATTTAGAAGACAAATAAGTGCATTTTTGTTTACGTTTACTCCTTTTCAAATAAATTTTTATTAACATAGCTCTTACAAAGGATTTCTCTATCTAAAACCTCATTTTATGAGAATTTTTAGAGGGGACGAAATTGGCATCACTTTTTGAAAAGTTGTTAAATGTACGTACTTTCGAAAAACTCTTTTTTGACTGGGTAAAAATACTTTCATCGGTGATTTGACTATGTTTCTGTATGTACGGATGGTTAGTAGATATAGCTTCCAAATTTGGTAGATTTTCATTGAAAACTATAACTTTTAGGGACTAGTCAAAGTGACTAGAGGACGAAATTACGGTGCCTTACCTTACCTTGTATATAAAAATTGAAATAGTGGATTCCATAAATTACCGTATAAAAAAAAATATTCAAAATTGACTTTGGCCGTGTCTGAAATAAGCAATTAAATTGTTTCAGCCACTGGAACTTTCAGGCACAGTGTGCGCAGCGAATTAGTCTTAGTCTTTTTTGGACGACTCCATTAGCCTTCAAAGGATGGTCCGATATTTTGGTAAGTGAACTTTCATTTAATTAATCGTATTTTGATTTTTCCATGTTTCAATGTGGTAACCTTATAGTTATAACACATGGCAATAATGGTAACAAACTACCATACTAGGTATTTTGTTTAATATTGTTGTTAATTCTACATTTAATGTCATTTTGCCTATAAATTGTATCAAACATTGAATTTTTGTCTTATCTTATTATTTTAAAATCCTGCAACTTTATCTTGTTTAATACTTAAAGCTTCAGCGTCAACTTTCTCCTAACGTCATTTCGACGTATTTCCTTAGGGCATTTAACTCCTGCCCGTTTGTATACATACATATGACATAGTTTTAATATAGTTAATATTTTAAATATTATTATTGCGATATATATACTTGTTTTTAAAATGTTTCATTGTATCTACTATGAATGGCACTGTATTACTTAAATCAACGATGTCCAGTAATCTCTAATTTCATGAAAATCTCGTCTATCTGGTTTTATTTAGATAATTGAAAATACTATTCAGTGGAAAAATCAATTTGGAAATCGTTCGGCGTAAGTTTAATTTCGAAATTAGACCTGGCAAAACAGGCTTTTAACAAATGAAGACTTAACCGTAATGAGGGCAATAGCTTTTACAGCATTAATTCAGAGGAGTGTTGTTAAGTGCCCATTTCAGAGAGTTTCTTTAGTTCTACTTTAACTCGAGATATATTTCCCTCATGAGTTTAAGAAGTCAAAAAAAATCATTATTTTCCCATCTACTTGGAAAGATACACAGTTTTGGTTTACTTTGTTCTTGTTTTTTTTTCAATTTCAACGAATCCAAAAATACTTCCAGCGATGATCGTTGTTTAGTTCAGTGCCAGTTGGTGGAAATGGCAATTCCAGATATGGCTACCAATAATGCTTATGAGAAGTTCTGGGCGTATATAAAACGTTACGACGTCGACGCCGAAGAAAGAAAATTCCTGTGTTATTGTCGTTTAAGCAAAGTCATGTGCCTCATAAATGGTTTATAGAATGTTACGTGCAGCTGCAAGAGATATAAAAGGAAATATAATTTTATTTTCGAAGAAAAGAGAGAAACGAACGCCCCCGATCCGGAATTATATAATGTTATTTTCTTTAGCTTGAACAGGACTTTTCCAAATAAGTTCTAAAACAGTATTCTCTTTTTTTATTACCACTCTAATAGAAAAGTTATTTACATGAAGATGAAGAAGACCATCGGTGCACGGATTTTTAAAAAAGAAACTGGAGGACTCTAGAGACATATAGCATATAGCAATAATAAAAAGATTATCTTAAAAATAAATGAATTCCAAATAGTAAATTAATTCAGAGCCATTGATACATACGTAAAGGCATGCATATGTATCTAAGTAAGTAAGTATTAGGATTAAAATAATTGCAGTGGAATGGAAATTTGGATAAATATCGAAATGTTTGCATATTCAAAAATGCCAAAGCCCCGATGATCAAGCATGTTTTTTTTATTTTTTTTTTAAATCTAGGCAATTTGCTGGCATGAATATATTGCTTTGCTTATTTCGTGGGAATTAAATTAAAGAAACATGCAGTTAATTTCTGTTTAGATTCGATAACAAATATTATTAAAATTATTACTTATTTAAAATATTGTCGATGAAACATGAATCTGAACACTATTTAACTACGGACTATAATTATAATCGTGCAAAATAATGCAATTTCATAATTTAATACCTACAAAATTTTCCATTAAAATTTTGTATTTCAATGAGAAAGAGAGAGAGAGACGGATGAAGAGAGAGCCGAAGGATATTAATTATTTGATATCCATTAAAAATTGTTCATATTCGATTCAAATGAATCGATAAATTACAGAATTCATGATCATTAATACGAATTTCACAACGAAAACGGCCCGAAGGTGGGCGCAACTATCTACAATACTGAACAATAAAAAGAATATTAATAGAACTGGAATGGGCCCTTTCCTAGTGTCTCGGTAACTATTTTAGTCGGGATTCTCGCTATGGGAATGTTCTTAAAGTCGTAATAGTAACGTTTAGTTTGCTTGAAACTTTGCTTAAATACTTAAACTTGATCATTTGAAGAGATGTTAAAAGGGAAATCGCTTTAAGGCAGGTTCACTTATATTTCTCCTATTTAAACAGAAACATTTTTTATTACGTTCCATATCACACTCGTATTATACAGTGTTGTGATAATATAACGTACAAAATGCGAAATTAGCTTTTATGACGGCAATAAGAAATAAAAACATTGAGCCATGATCTCACGTGGCAGGTTTTAAGTGAAACCACATATACATATTTGATTAAATTAATCTATGATGATCCAAATGGGCAGCTATATATTTGCGAAGAGCTAAGTTTCAATAATAAAGATTCTAATTTTTCTTTCAATATCCCCTTTTCTGACCGAATGGTAAAGTGGATTATCGTTATATTTTTCGCCATTAAAATACGAGACAATCCATATTGGACTCAGAAAATTTCAATTCAAAAATTAATATTTGAGTAATAATGACTCATACATATTTTTTTGTAAACAATCTTCTTAGTGCAGAGTCTTATTTCAATTTTCTTACCTTAGCTATTATGTTTTCGTTGATCAAAACAACAATTTCATTATGAGAGATGATCTAATATTTCTTCTGGGGTCACTTAAAAAGTAAGATGTACAGGAATCTACCTAACATAATATATTAGGGTTCATTTCCATTTTACTCCTTATAATTTTTTATTAAATAGAACGATTAAAGTGTTTATAATAGTTCACCTACGGCAGTCGAGTTTTAGCAAACCGTCGCTTCTGGCTTATGTTACCTTCGAAGACTAACTACCTAAAATGATTTTAAAATATATTTTTTTATTTACCAACTTATGGATGTTTTAGCATTTTTTTCATTGCGGTAAGAAACGCTAAATTTACATTTTGCCCGTTATATTATCAGAGCTCCGTATGTGATAACCTGTCACAAATAAAATAAATAATGCAATGAGCGTAAGGAGGTAAATAATAGCAGTTGAGTTATTACAATATGGGAATATGATTGGCAATAAAATGAGTGCAGAATTTACCGCTCCTGTGTTTAAATCATGAGAAATGAAAGACAGGGGGAATAATTGAGATATTATACAAAATCAAGATGTCACAGATCACATTTGAATGTGTTTATATCATGTTAATATTATGTGTGAGTATTCCTTGTAAAAGTGTATTAAAAAAACTTTTAGTAAAATAACAACTGAAACAAGATGCTGTTAACAAAAAATACCTATTTTCCAAACTAAAAGATTGGGTACCGATGACACCTTTACTATTGCAGTAAATTTAAAAAGTCTTGGTGCTGCATTTCCTCTTGTGTCATTTCTCTCTTCCTCGCCCTGCTCTTGTGTTGCACCAAATTTTTCATAGGCAAAAGATAGTTTGCCCAATTGACATCATCAGTTTGAATGAATATTTGATTTTTTCACAATTTCGGTAGAATTTAATTTTCAAAAAACATCATCATATTGAATCAACAATCATAGAATCAACACACATCCCTCCCATTCCACCTATAAAATACAGCATCCCACCAGGATGTGTTTTGAAAGGAATCTGTTAATTCGTATATATTGTATTACATTAGTTGGGCCAGAAAGGATGCCACATTTTAACTATCGACCGGTTATATTTCTGGATTTATGACCAAGCGATAAAATTTAATCACTGCGTGCGGAACAATGGGAGATAAAATTAAATCAACTATTTTTTACGAGGCAATAACTGTGAATTTTCCTAGTTTGGAAAATTTACATTTAATGTCCGACATTAAAAGGATATTTATGCTTTGGTATTCGTTTGGAAAAATAACAATACTTTCTCTCACGTTAAAAATTTTAATAATTATTATCGCTATATTTTCACAATTTCATTGGTTTTGTTTGCTTTCTATATGTATATTGTCAAGTTAACAATACCCTCTCAGATATTGATACAGGATGTTTTAATTTTTTTTTTATTTTCCTTTAATGGTCAAAAGTCCTTAGCAAAAATCTATTTAATCCATTGACTTGAGGGGGTCTTCTACATAGCAAATTCAAATAAATTACTAATTACGCAACTTTGAGTATACATAAGGACTTGTAACTTTTTTGCCCGTTAATATTTATTTAAATTTAATTTTTATCTATACTTATTTTTACATAAAAAAATATTACTTATACTATTTTTGAGATATTTCAACTACTATTAGCTATTGTAGGAATGAAAAAAATTGAAATATTATTCCTTGTTTAAGATCTAAAAAGTTCCATTAATGGATGATAGAGTTAAATAGAGCATTTCAAAACAACCACCCTAATCCTTGTCTTGTCTCTCAACAGAAACCTCACATTTCCACAAAAGTGAAGAGCCATTTCCCTTCGCCTCATTTTATGAAAAATAGTAAAAAAAAATTCTCCCGGTTTAGTGAAGAATCGGATGTTCATTCAGACGCTTAATTTGAATTAAAGCCTTTCCATAATACTCTACTGAAAACTTATTCCTTGGTATCAAAAAAACCTTTAATCGGGTCTGGCATGCTGGTTTGACCTATCACTCGCATATAGAATGTCTTTGGTATCTCATCTTTTTTCACAATAGAAAATTTTAGTACAAATTAACAAAAGTCATTCCACAATAAGATGAAACAGGACCTAAAAGAAAAGCCTTTTCCTCACCTTTTACAACTTATAGGCTTACGATACTCATACTCATTAGTGCTTTTATCGAACAGTCGTTGTATGCAGACGACACGTACATATACAGGACAGTACGTCTCACTAAAATCACATTGCAGACTCCATTATTTCCATTTAAACTAAATTTCCAAGGAGATTTCCACATAGAACATTCAAGTTAAGGAAAGCAAACTTCCAAGTGCCTGACGGTTATCTATTGGCCCTCAATCATTCCATGAAACAGTCGTAAACTGATCCGATGAAATTAGATATCTTAATTTAAATTTAATACGTTTATTTTCAACAAGCTACAGGAGGCTGGCAGTGTGGCTGGACAGTAAATCTACTATTGGAAAGCATAGCAAAAAGGGTGCTTCAACTGGCCAATAAGCCTTTCGTGTATAAACAAATAATACAACTGAAAATTCTATATGTAGCTATGGTCTTCTAGCAATTGCCTAAATCATTTAGAAAACGTTTTCAAAAATTACAAAACAAAATTTGTCGTCAAATGGTCGGTGTTCCATGGTATGTTCGCAATGCGTCCTAAATCTAAAAATTCGTGGAATGGAAGCAATTGAGAAACACATTTCCAAAAGGCACACAATTCTTTAGCTTAATACTAAAACATTGGGATCACCCTATATGCAAAAAACTTTGACTTGAAACCTAGACTATGCATGTTATCCTCAGTATAAGTATACAAAATAGCTTAGCCACCGTCATTTCAGAAATTCACCTCAACAGCTAATGACCTCTCATAACTTTCTTTGTTTTAATGTAATCGTGGCAACTATAAAGCAAAATTACCTCAAACACAAGAAATGTTAGTGTTAATGAAATTACAACACTAATACAAAAGATATTCATAGGCGCCTAATTTGGCAACCCAGCAATCAAATTTAAAAAAATATGGTACCAACGGATAAAGAATGAAAAGCCCTTTAAAATGAGATGTCATTCAACCCCCATTCCAGTTTAAGACATTTGAGTGAGGGTTTGTGACGTCAAAATTGCTCCTCTTTGAAATTAAAATCGAAAGATCTCTGATTTTTTTTGAAAAACGTATCGGTTTCGAGATGATTTGAAAAGGGGATTTTTAAATTGACACACTGTACATATGTATTATATTATTACATATATTCTATTTGTATCCATACATGCATACAAGTACTTATAGTGTATTACCAGTGATCTGTCTCTTCTCCTTCTCTTTCCTATATACCCTTTTAATAACTTTTACTCAATTTTTCTCAGGTAACCACTTTTCGGTGTTTTTTAGGGTCGAGTTCCATACAGGGTTGAGTGATGAGCCTCCTCCCGCTAAGAAAAACACTAATTTCAAGATATATTTTTTTGCATTTGCAATTTATTTAATAAATTACTCTTCATAAGTGATAGCCCGAATTTTTTTCGAAATATACGAGTCTAATTTAATTTTAATAATATATTTAATTGTGTTTTTAATTTTTTTTAAAGCTTGCGATCCATGTAACGCCTATGATAAACAACAAAGGACAAAAGTATGCTTGTTTTTGCCAAATACCTGAATGTTTTGAAGAAGGCTTTACACGATGGGATTCGACAAACGAGTCTCTTGGGGTCCTAATGAATTGCGAATACATTCTAACAACGTATTTCATAAAATAAAGTCTTTCAAAAAAAATATAAATAAATAGCTGATTTTAGATTTAAAAGACATATATTTTTTCTCCATAAAGCAAAAAAAAGCTAAAATATTGCCTAATTCAAAGAATCCTTTGTCGTATTTTTCACGATCAATTTGATGTGTAGGTTGGTGATTTTCTAACAAGAATAAACGAATAGAAAAAGAACACTGTATAACAATTGCTTGAAGCGTGCCATCGATTTCTGTATTAAAATGTCGAGCAAAGATTGGTAAATTATTAGAAGAAGTTAAAACTAATCATTCTAAGAAATGAATTAATATTTTAGCGGCATAAAGTAGATACAATATAAAAAAAAAACATAGTTGTTCCAATGCAGTAGAAACTGCTATAGTTATTCATGCTCATTATGAATCAGAGGCAGCCCTTTGGAAAAAGGTGATGTTGTGCTTTATACTTTGACTGCATTTTTATGTAAAAACGTACCGTTAACCTGAACATATCACATAAGTCTTCAAGAATGCAAAGTCTCTAAAGCTTGAAAAACTACTCTGTCTGACCGAGGACAACTTGTAAAAGTCGTTTGATATTTGTTTGTTACAATATGTGAATTGGGATTTCCCTTGAGCGGAAGATAAATCGTCTAGAGTCTAGTTAGGACGATAAATTACACACTGTGCCATGGTCGAAAGTTAAATGGTCCCCAGTATGAAAGCGGGTTAAAAAATCCAGTTAGCATAAATTGATTTTCTCTTTTGCCAGAAGTACCGTGTGTTTGTGTCAAGAGATAATGTCACGTCGCCGTTATTGTTGTTGTTGTTATTATGTCGAGAAAAAAGAAGAGAATTTCTTCAATTTTCAAAAGTGCATATGTATGTGTGTGTGCTAGGGGACGGATGGATCGTTCTTTTGTACGAACCCAATTAGGACAATAGCCCAGCAGGACAATGGATGTTTTCCCCATTTATTTCGAGATCTAATGAAATTTACAGGCCTATGATTTACGTTTTTTGCGTAAAACGAGATGACGCTCCGATTGGAAAAATTAAAAGAAAAATGAAAAAAAAAGGCAGAAAACCTTCATCAGATTGCTCATTACGATCAAAGCGATGAAAATCAAAGGCAATAAATTAGAGCTTGGGTCAAATTTAATTCAACTGAGTTGTTTTTACGCCGTCGATATTGACATTTCCGTTGAAAGCCCGAACTCCAATTTAACGATCCAGGGGCGGCGGCGGCAACTCCAAGAACCTAATCAATCAAACTTCGGAAAAATGAGAAATATTATTCCTTAAATCGTCTATGTAGATATTTTTAATTAAGGTAAAAGCCCTTAATTGTCACACGGTGTTTATTTATTGTTTACTTGTGTCTATACTACACTCACGCACTCACGCGCACGCACGCACACACACACTCACACATACACATACACACATACACACATACACACATACACATACACACTCACACATACACATACACACACATACACATACACATTTATATACACAAAATGAAATGGGGACGCTCTTCAGTTATTGATCGAACCTTGAGAATGAGTCTTCACATCCCTATTTTAAAGGAAAAGTTTAATTACTACTTTAAGTACTAAACGATGTCAACAAGTTCTGGCAATGACGCCGTAAAACTTTGAGTTTCAGTAAATGAAAATTATTTTAATCAATGCGTGCGTCCACGAACTTATTTAATACAAGGTGAAAATTTTTCTTTGACCTGTTTTTTTTTATTCCGTTTTGGATTGTTTAATTCATAAAAAGGACCATATGAATCTTTCATATGTGATAAAACGAATGTAACTCGCACATGTACCCAATTCCTGTTCTATCTTAATTATGTATAATAATATACAAATAACATAAAATAAAGAGTGAGACTAGAAAATTCAAAGAAAATGCGAAATTCGAGGTAAATCATTAATTACCAAAAATAAAACGTTAATTGGTTATTGTCAATTTTCTAATTTTTAATGATGTAGAATGCAAATATAAAGGAGGTGAACCAACTAAGCGTGATGAAGTCATCTTTTTTTTTTTTAATCGGGACACCGTGTATTTTATTTTCTATATGCTGCTTATCGGCATTTAATTGCCCAAGTGTTCTTATAAATATTTTGATCGATTTACATTACGAATCCAATTCCAAAAAATTGAAGAACAAAATTTTTATTATTGTCATCAATTCTGATGGCCATATACATTATAAAATAAACAAGATAAACTCACTAATTCATTATTAAATTATTAAACTGACGATTTTTACGGGACAGGTAATGCTTCCGTCACCTCAGTCTACTGGAAAATGCAAATTTTTATCGTAATCATTAACATAATGTGTTAATGATTACAATAAAGTTGTTTGTTGTTTACTTTGTTAGAGTAGCATTGGTTGACAGAAATTATTGCAAATACTAGTAGGTAGTTAGTTAAAGTCGCAACCAAACTTCAATACAATTAAAAGGATGAATAAAGTTACCGAAGAAAGAACGAATTTAAGTTCTGATAATGTTTAGATATGGTGGCAAAACAAGTAAAATCAACAAAAAGTTTGTAATTTATTTAAAAATAATCGTGCCCTATAGTGCTCACACTAAGGGTAAAAAAACATGGGAGATCTGGTTAGAAAACGCAAACGGCCCCCGTATCAAATGAATATAATATAAAACAATAAATAATTTGTTACAATTGCAAGAAAATGCGGCCAAATGAAATAGAGCTTTGGTTATACACACCATAATGTTTGTCAATGTTTTGTCATAAAATGTTATCCATATAAACTTACTTTAGTACAAGAATTAAGTGGTGGTAATGCAAATTGATGAATAGGATTTGATAAAGACGTTGAATTTGTTGCAACAGAATTCTAGACTTTTGGTTAATATTGAGTTATTTTTAATGATCCGATATTGTAGCTAAATGGTACTGTCAGGAGGCAAAATTGTAGATATTTGACTGCAAAATATAAAAATAAAAAAATTAATGTTTGAGCTGCAATTGTTAACAACAGGATTATCGGACCATACCCTTACGGTCTAATTCTAACATTGGCTATTTACCTACTTTCAAATTCCCATAACCCAAATTCCTCCAATACTGGATTGTGGTTTCACAACATATTATTCTCGATTAATAAAAACTGTCCTTTTAGATCGCCCCACCTAACAACTTTAGATTTTTTTCTATAGGGAAATGTAAAATCTGTTATATACATCTACAAACAGAATCAACCGAACAATATGCAAACGTTGGAAGAAAAAATGACTGTCATTGAAGTGATATTAATCTCGAAATCATTTTCAATGTAATGCAATATTTCCAAGATCGTCCAGGATATTATCACGACGTCGTTGGTGAATTTTGAATATTTAGTTAGATAATGTAATTTAGGTTATTCTTTATTTTCTTTCAATTAGAAAATTGTGTTCTTTAGTTTTCTAGAATATTTTTCAGGAAAAATTGATTAGGTATCTGACTAAAATATTTATAATGTTACTTCGACAATTACATGCCAAAAACAAAAATTGTACAGGGCTCTGATTAAAAAACTGAGAGTGACATCATCACGGTTATTGAATTCACTCCCTGTATATTTGGATTTTACAACAGAAAAAATCAGTTAATTAAAAATAAACAATCGACGTTTTGTTTTTGGGAATTTATCAGAAAGCCGACATTTACCTCGATATCGAATTTATTCCATACTTTTTAGTCTCACTATATGTAGGTATTTTTTCAATATACAAACTTCAATTTGTCATTGATTTTAATAAATTTTAATAACTTCGTTTTAACCATGACTTGTTTTTTTAATAAAAAAAGTACGCGAAATGCAAACAAGTTATTATTAATCAGTATAATGTTATTTTTTCCGTTGTTTTTAATTCTGCCAAGTGTGATAAGGGAGCGGGGGGATGTCGAGGGTAAACTGAATGACTTTTCTCCATATATGTAGCCATTCCCGCATCTGCGAAAGTCTAAACACAGCATCTATTACATAGATAGGATTATGATTTATGGTTCTCTATTGTTCTAGCTCGGCTTTTCATGAATTTCGAAGTGATTAATGACTGAAAGACCCCCAATCTTCTTCGTCAATCGAGAATAGGAGGTCTCTTTCTCTCTTCCCCCATTTTATCGTTCCTTTATTCTTAAACGTGAAAAGTTATGCAACTTTATTCTCTCTCGGAAAAAGTCACGTAAACCAATTCTCAAAATATTAATGAGAGTGTTTTTTGGATAATATTAATTGAATGGATTTATTATTCTACAAGTTTTTCCTGTTAGGCCTAAATCAAAGTTTTCGGAAAAAATATGTTAGAAACCAAACTGAAAATGCATCAATTTAAAAGTGTTGCTTTTATTGTGGTTGTGGCAACTTTATATTATCTTGTTCGCAATTCGTGTCGTGTTTTCCCTCCCCAAATAATTCGTTCTTTGTTTTTCGAGAGGAGAAAATATTCGAGTTAAAAGCCACGACCAAATCTCAGAGAGCCACAAAATTAACAGGCATTCAGTTTGCTTGGTTTAATACACGAAATGTGGAATTCTCGACCTCGCATTACCGCAACCAAAGTTTCAGAAATTGGAACGATCCAACTGGAAAATCGGGGTTCACTTGGTTTATTTTGATTGGCCCCTAGAAACAAATGTTGGAAATTTTCCCCTTTTTGTTAAGTAAAGAGGAACACTTAATAGACAGTAAGTAACAGTTTTCATTCTTCATATTTCCATAAATTTTAATAAAATCCTTAAATAAAATTGAAAGAAAATCTATAGAAAATTTACAGTTTCCTGAATTAATATGAAATAATGGCGGCGAGCCATATGTTTTTGTCTTTCATTTTTATTATTTCTTAAATTTTTTAATTAAGTTTTTTATTGAAATTTTCTATTAGGTTTACTTCGCTACAGTTTTAGCAACTGAGAGAGTCGATTATTATCACGCTAGTCTCCTGCGTCCGACAAATAAATAATTAATAAATTTATTCGATCTAAATGGAAATAGACATATCGCCGTCAAAAGTCTTAGAACTTCACAGTATCTTCGAAAATGTTAATATTTTCAAGAAAAAATTGTTGAAAATTTTATAAGATTCCAGTGCTCTAATCAGAAATAGAGACATTACGACGAAAATTTACTTAGAAAAATGCTCTTTGGAAAAAATCGCACTTAGACTAATGTCATTTTAATTGAATTCCAAACACTAATAAAAATTTAATTAAGTTACATTAAGAAATAAAATTGTATAAGTTATTTAATAATTATTATAATAAATATTTAATAATAAATAATTATAATTGATTATAATCATTGTTTCCTCCTATACTTTACAGCAATATAGAGACATGTCTATTCATATAAATCAGCAGATTGTTCATAATTTCTTGAGAAATATATTTCCATTCTTCTATCACACCTCCTGCTAATTCGTCGTTGGTAGGTCGTAGGTACATTAACTCGATTAAGTACTGCTTTCGAGAGGTAACCCAACAAGTGCTCGTTAGGAATCATATTAGGTGATATTGCTGGCTACTTTAATCTGTTGGTTTCATTGATGAACTATTTTTGTTGGATGTGGCCTAGTATTAATAACCATAAAAATGGAATGTTGCGGAAGTGGTAGTATGGGCTTAATGATATTTTCGATGTAAATCTGAGCAGTCATATTTAGATTACATTACAATCGCCCGCCACCCCCTTTACACCTCGCTACCGCTTCTTATTCTTGTCGATGATTTACTCTCCGTTCCGGTTCTTTCCAAAATCTTTGTCGTTGGTCATCATTTCTTAGTGAACTTCTAGTCTCCTGTGTAAATAGAATCCATAAAGTAAAGTCCTAAAGTCTCCTATGATTTTCTACCCATGTTAGATGCGCTCGTAAAAGTCTTTTAGCTCTCAGTCTTGCTACATGAAGTCTACGAACTGTAAACCTTGATAGTAGACGTCTAAAAATGAGTTCTGGGAGTTGACATTGAGGCAGTGCGATTCCTGCAGCAGCAAAATTGATTAGATATTAATCCCACCTTTCATCCATTTTTCATTCGATACACTTCCACTTTTTGTATCCACCTTTTTTGTTTCCTGATATCTGTGGACTCATACGGACTACAGATGACCGTCGTATGTCTAACTCCATGGATATTTCATGATTAGATATAATCCAGACTCGTGAAATGTCACAATTTGTGCTCTAGATTAAAAAGGGACATGTTGCGAACAGCCATTATTTCCAGAAGAAAATGTGATATTTACTTGCTTATATGTATATGCAGATATACTGAATAAATTTGAAAAATCAAATTTATCAAACGAACGATTTTTTGTACCTGAATGCCCTTTATTTACTGTGTAAATACCATATTTGTTTACCAAAAAAAGGAAAAAATCAACAGAGTCCACATATTTAATATACAGGGTCCAAAACATTTGATGCTGTGTATATACTTGGAGAAGGATAGAATTGAAATAAAAATAAAACCCGTGACATTGGTTTCTAATTTTCTTGAGTTAAACAGTTTGTAGAATTTCAGAAGTCGTAAACGCCACATCGCAATGAATAATGAGTTATTAAATAAGCGGCAGCACAGTGTAAATTTAACTGTAAGTTTCCATTTCGTTATTCCGCACCCACAAAATCCTGTTTACGATTAAACTAAAAAGGAAATATGAACGAATTTAACACGGAAAACTTTCACGAGGCGACGTTAAACAACGTTCTGTTCGAATTCGAAAAGTTCGCTCGCAAAAGAGAAACTTTCCTTTACATGACACTTATACGAGAACCCTTAAAGAATTTTCATTAAAATATAATATTTTGTGGCTGAAAGTTATCCGGGTGGTTAGAGTCACCGGTTATTGCTTTATGGCAGACCCTTTACAAGATTTATGGACGGTCATGAATATCCTCCAAAGTTTTGCCACTTTCCTGAGAGGCGATTCTCCTTTTTTTTCTCTCTTTTTTTATTCAAGCAACGCCTCTTAATATTACAGGTATTCGAGCTTGAGAATAGGGAAAGAGGGAGAGGGGGCAGTTTTTATGGTTCAAACGACGTACCATCAATATTTAATCGAACCAATGGAGAAGCGCGTGCATCATTTACCCTCAAGTTATGATAGAACATCGAAACATGTTGGAATTGAATTCCCAAACAGTTTTTCTCGAAAATAAATCGAGGACAATATTTCAAGATCGTTTAAACGAGACCGCGAGAATAGACTACGAATTTGGGTCCATTTTTTTTTCATTTCAGGCTTGATGATTGAAATCGTATCGATTCCGTCGTCTGCGTATGGGGAAAAGAGAGAAAATGATTGGCAAACAAGTTTTCGATTGGGACATCACGTGGGATTTTTATGTGTGTTAACCTGACAGTTCTGAATTGTGAACAACGGGACAATAAAATCGATTCTCGGGTTAAAATGGCATCGATCAAGCCTTGTCTGTCTGGAACATTCCCATCTTGATCCAGAGAAGATGTCGTACAAACCGAAACTTTGTAACTACATCAGCATTAATTATACGGCTACGTGTTCCCTGTCTTAGAAATGTGGTTTTCCTTAAAACGGTTTATCGTCTACCTATTGTTTACAAGTTATTGCCAGAATGAATCATTTGACAGTTTCTAATAACTAAACGCAATTAGTGCAAGTTGACTCAAAGTCATATTCTCTGAAGATTTTCTATTGAATAAACTTACAATAAATTCCTCAAAATGGTTATTTTTAAAATATTTGTTCGAAATGAAAAAGTTTAAAGACTGTAAAACATCTTTTACTATTAATAGTAACAATAATAATAATAAAGAAAAAAGGAGCGCGGAAACCTTACGACTAAGTCAATAAATAATAATAATAGATACATAAAATGCAGTAAACTAGTAACTATTTCAAGGTCATGTATCGTTTTTGAAATTGAAACTCAAATTTCTATTTTTTTAATATCATGGCTTAGTTTCTGTCAAGATGAATGTATTGTATATACACATTATAACATTTAACCTCGATTTCAAGAAATTCATTAGGTTATTTTATAATTTAATTTAATTCCACTCTACATATGGGAAGACTATTTTGATCCATTCGACCCACTTAACACACTGTCGATGGTTCAAGCTACATGTTCTACAAGTACCTTGCACAGACAATTACTAATTTGGAGACTGTTACAAAAAATTATAGTTGCTTCAGTTAAATTGTCTAAAAACTTTATTACAAGCATTTTTTAATACATGAGTTTTGTTTGTGTCTTGTATATTTGATAGACTTTTTGCTAAAACCGTGTAGCCGAAGTGATAAAAAGAAAAGATAAGGAACAGTTGTGAAAAAGTGCAGATAATCTAATTCTTGAAACGAAAAAACTCAATGACACTGAACAAAAAACAATCAAGTGAATCAAAGGGACAAGAAACTCTCGTAAAACACATCTTGTCCGAAATTGAAATTTTTAACGATAATTATTTGTGAGCATTTTAAAGTGTAGCAATTACACAAGATACAAAAACAGCATTCACAAATACCGGAGGTATGAAGAAAACAGAAGCAAAAATTAATATTCCTTATCTTTGAATAGAAACATTGTTTACCACGTATTTAAAAGAGCTTTTCTTCCTAATATTACATGAAAAACGCCCTATAAATATTAGTTATGGAAATATTTGTATTAATATAACATATACTCCAAATTGGATTATTTCAAGTTTTAATAATATACATATGTAATTGCCTATTATAATTGATAAATCTCATTCAAATTTAACGTTTTATCACTTAAAAAAATGGCTTTAAATTTTTATTTTAGAAAACAAATAGATTAGAATAGTGGTCTCATTTCATAATCAGGCAAGAATGTTTCTATTAATGTGTAATTATAATTACACAAATTTCCTAAGTTCTGTTTCTGTACAGTATGTCCCGAAATTAAGGGGAATATTTTAGAGACAAATTCTACAATTAATAATATTAAGAAAAGTTCATATAAAGATAGGACAGCAAATGGACACTAAGGGCGATACAGCCCTTTAAATGGTCGCCCCTGAAAATAGTTTTTGAGCATTATTATCGAAACAGTTTTGTTAACTACTTTTTGAAAAAAAATGGACGTACCTTAAAAAAAATGATTTTACTATAAAATTTACTTAAAAGGGATGTTAACAAATCAAGTTCATCAGTTCACTAACAAAAATTTTTTTTGTTTTATTATTTTAAGCAACCAATAGCCGTTGTATATATAGCATATAGTCTATTCAGTAATATACATTTTATCGAAATCAACTAAGAATAGTTATTCTGTTTAAAAAAAACTCCATATCTTTAATTGTTTTAGTCAAATTGTAAAAACAATTACAAACAAAAAAGTTGGGGACAAAAATACCCTAAGTCGACCCTGTACAATACACTCCTGAAATATTGTTTTTAATTTCATTTAGATTTTTGAACTTAACGTAAAATATTTGACAAACGCACAAGGTGATCCATTAATAATGGTAATATATAAAAATATTTTCTTAATATTTTTAGTCGTAGAATTCATCCGTAAATTATTGCACTTTAATTTCGCGACACCCTGTATATAAAAAATATAACCTTATACAAACTATATATGTATATACGCATAAAAACGTAAATAATATGAAAAAGAATGATGAGCCATTTCACTTTTGCAATGAAACATCTGGTAATTNAATTCAAATAAATTACTAATTACGCAACTTTGAGTATACATAAGGACTTGTAACTTTTTTGCCCGTTAATATTTATTTAAATTTAATTTTTATCTATACTTATTTTTACATAAAAAAATATTACTTATACTATTTTTGAGATATTTCAACTACTATTAGCTATTGTAGGAATGAAAAAAATTGAAATATTATTCCTTGTTTAAGATCTAAAAAGTTCCATTAATGGATGATAGAGTTAAATAGAGCATTTCAAAACAACCACCCTAATCCTTGTCTTGTCTCTCAACAGAAACCTCACATTTCCACAAAAGTGAAGAGCCATTTCCCTTCGCCTCATTTTATGAAAAATAGTAAAAAAAATTCTCCCGGTTTAGTGAAGAATCGGATGTTCATTCAGACGCTTAATTTGAATTAAAGCCTTTCCATAATACTCTACTGAAAACTTATTCCTTGGTATCAAAAAAACCTTTAATCGGGTCTGGCATGCTGGTTTGACCTATCACTCGCATATAGAATGTCTTTGGTATCTCATCTTTTTTCACAATAGAAAATTTTAGTACAAATTAACAAAAGTCATTCCACAATAAGATGAAACAGGACCTAAAAGAAAAGCCTTTTCCTCACCTTTTACAACTTATAGGCTTACGATACTCATACTCATTAGTGCTTTTATCGAACAGTCGTTGTATGCAGACGACACGTACATATACAGGACAGTACGTCTCACTAAAATCACATTGCAGACTCCATTATTTCCATTTAAACTAAATTTCCAAGGAGATTTCCACATAGAACATTCAAGTTAAGGAAAGCAAACTTCCAAGTGCCTGACGGTTATCTATTGGCCCTCAATCATTCCATGAAACAGTCGTAAACTGATCCGATGAAATTAGATATCTTAATTTAAATTTAATACGTTTATTTTCAACAAGCTACAGGAGGCTGGCAGTGTGGCTGGACAGTAAATCTACTATTGGAAAGCATAGCAAAAAGGGTGCTTCAACTGGCCAATAAGCCTTTCGTGTATAAACAAATAATACAACTGAAAATTCTATATGTAGCTATGGTCTTCTAGCAATTGCCTAAATCATTTAGAAAACGTTTTCAAAAATTACAAAACAAAATTTGTCGTCAAATGGTCGGTGTTCCATGGTATGTTCGCAATGCGTCCTAAATCTAAAAATTCGTGGAATGGAAGCAATTGAGAAACACATTTCCAAAAGGCACACAATTCTTTAGCTTAATACTAAAACATTGGGATCACCCTATATGCAAAAAACTTTGACTTGAAACCTAGACTATGCATGTTATCCTCAGTATAAGTATACAAAATAGCTTAGCCACCGTCATTTCAGAAATTCACCTCAACAGCTAATGACCTCTCATAACTTTCTTTGTTTTAATGTAATCGTGGCAACTATAAAGCAAAATTACCTCAAACACAAGAAATGTTAGTGTTAATGAAATTACAACACTAATACAAAAGATATTCATAGGCGCCTAATTTGGCAACCCAGCAATCAAATTTAAAAAAATATGGTACCAACGGATAAAGAATGAAAAGCCCTTTAAAATGAGATGTCATTCAACCCCCATTCCAGTTTAAGACATTTGAGTGAGGGTTTGTGACGTCAAAATTGCTCCTCTTTGAAATTAAAATCGAAAGATCTCTGATTTTTTTTGAAAAACGTATCGGTTTCGAGATGATTTGAAAAGGGGATTTTTAAATTGACACACTGTACATATGTATTATATTATTACATATATTCTATTTGTATCCATACATGCATACAAGTACTTATAGTGTATTACCAGTGATCTGTCTCTTCTCCTTCTCTTTCCTATATACCCTTTTAATAACTTTTACTCAATTTTTCTCAGGTAACCACTTTTCGGTGTTTTTTAGGGTCGAGTTCCATACAGGGTTGAGTGATGAGCCTCCTCCCGCTAAGAAAAACACTAATTTCAAGATATATTTTTTTGCATTTGCAATTTATTTAATAAATTACTCTTCATAAGTGATAGCCCGAATTTTTTTCGAAATATACGAGTCTAATTTAATTTTAATAATATATTTAATTGTGTTTTTAATTTTTTTTAAAGCTTGCGATCCATGTAACGCCTATGATAAACAACAAAGGACAAAAGTATGCTTGTTTTTGCCAAATACCTGAATGTTTTGAAGAAGGCTTTACACGATGGGATTCGACAAACGAGTCTCTTGGGGGTCCTAATGAATTGCGAATACATTCTAACAACGTATTTCATAAAATAAAGTCTTTCAAAAAAAATATAAATAAATAGCTGATTTTAGATTTAAAAGACATATATTTTTTCTCCATAAAGCAAAAAAAAGCTAAAATATTGCCTAATTCAAAGAATCCTTTGTCGTATTTTTCACGATCAATTTGATGTGTAGGTTGGTGATTTTCTAACAAGAATAAACGAATAGAAAAAGAACACTGTATAACAATTGCTTGAAGCGTGCCATCGATTTCTGTATTAAAATGTCGAGCAAAGATTGGTAAATTATTAGAAGAAGTTAAAACTAATCATTCTAAGAAATGAATTAATATTTTAGCGGCATAAAGTAGATACAATATAAAAAAAACATAGTTGTTCCAATGCAGTAGAAACTGCTATAGTTATTCATGCTCATTATGAATCAGAGGCAGCCCTTTGGAAAAAGGTGATGTTGTGCTTTATACTTTGACTGCATTTTTATGTAAAAACGTACCGTTAACCTGAACATATCACATAAGTCTTCAAGAATGCAAAGTCTCTAAAGCTTGAAAAACTACTCTGTCTGACCGAGGACAACTTGTAAAAGTCGTTTGATATTTGTTTGTTACAATATGTGAATTGGGATTTCCCTTGAGCGGAAGATAAATCGTCTAGAGTCTAGTTAGGACGATAAATTACACACTGTGCCATGGTCGAAAGTTAAATGGTCCCCAGTATGAAAGCGGGTTAAAAAATCCAGTTAGCATAAATTGATTTTCTCTTTTGCCAGAAGTACCGTGTGTTTGTGTCAAGAGATAATGTCACGTCGCCGTTATTGTTGTTGTTGTTATTATGTCGAGAAAAAAGAAGAGAATTTCTTCAATTTTCAAAAGTGCATATGTATGTGTGTGTGCTAGGGGACGGATGGATCGTTCTTTTGTACGAACCCAATTAGGACAATAGCCCAGCAGGACAATGGATGTTTTCCCCATTTATTTCGAGATCTAATGAAATTTACAGGCCTATGATTTACGTTTTTTGCGTAAAACGAGATGACGCTCCGATTGGAAAAATTAAAAGAAAAATGAAAAAAAAGGCAGAAAACCTTCATCAGATTGCTCATTACGATCAAAGCGATGAAAATCAAAGGCAATAAATTAGAGCTTGGGTCAAATTTAATTCAACTGAGTTGTTTTTACGCCGTCGATATTGACATTTCCGTTGAAAGCCCGAACTCCAATTTAACGATCCAGGGGCGGCGGCGGCAACTCCAAGAACCTAATCAATCAAACTTCGGAAAAATGAGAAATATTATTCCTTAAATCGTCTATGTAGATATTTTTAATTAAGGTAAAAGCCCTTAATTGTCACACGGTGTTTATTTATTGTTTACTTGTGTCTATACTACACTCACGCACTCACGCGCACGCACGCACACACACACTCACACATACACATACACACATACACACATACACACATACACATACACACTCACACATACACATACACACACATACACATACACATTTATATACACAAAATGAAATGGGGACGCTCTTCAGTTATTGATCGAACCTTGAGAATGAGTCTTCACATCCCTATTTTAAAGGAAAAGTTTAATTACTACTTTAAGTACTAAACGATGTCAACAAGTTCTGGCAATGACGCCGTAAAACTTTGAGTTTCAGTAAATGAAAATTATTTTAATCAATGCGTGCGTCCACGAACTTATTTAATACAAGGTGAAAATTTTTCTTTGACCTGTTTTTTTTATTCCGTTTTGGATTGTTTAATTCATAAAAAGGACCATATGAATCTTTCATATGTGATAAAACGAATGTAACTCGCACATGTACCCAATTCCTGTTCTATCTTAATTATGTATAATAATATACAAATAACATAAAATAAAGAGTGAGACTAGAAAATTCAAAGAAAATGCGAAATTCGAGGTAAATCATTAATTACCAAAAATAAAACGTTAATTGGTTATTGTCAATTTTCAATTTTTAATGATGTAGAATGCAAATATAAAGGAGGTGAACCAACTAAGCGTGATGAAGTCATCTTTTTTTTTTTAATCGGGACACCGTGTATTTTATTTTCTATATGCTGCTTATCGGCATTTAATTGCCCAAGTGTTCTTATAAATATTTTGATCGATTTACATTACGAATCCAATTCCAAAAAATTGAAGAACAAAATTTTTATTATTGTCATCAATTCTGATGGCCATATACATTATAAAATAAACAAGATAAACTCACTAATTCATTATTAAATTATTAAACTGACGATTTTTACGGGACAGGTAATGCTTCCGTCACCTCAGTCTACTGGAAAATGCAAATTTTTATCGTAATCATTAACATAATGTGTTAATGATTACAATAAAGTTGTTTGTTGTTTACTTTGTTAGAGTAGCATTGGTTGACAGAAATTATTGCAAATACTAGTAGGTAGTTAGTTAAAGTCGCAACCAAACTTCAATACAATTAAAAGGATGAATAAAGTTACCGAAGAAAGAACGAATTTAAGTTCTGATAATGTTTAGATATGGNTTATTGAACAAAAAACTCACAGAAAATAACAAAAAACATGTTTCCATATAAAAAATACACTTTGAATATCACTAAAAGTTTCGAATTTTAAATGCATATACCCCTGCATCCAATAAGAACTAAATTCTGATTTTTAACAGTGAAATTATGAGTAAAATTACACTTTGCTAGATATCATTACTTTAACACTGTTCAGTTTTTGTCAAATAGCGATATTTTCAGTAAAAATCAAATGACACTTATAAAAACCGTAGATTTAAGACCCTCATGTCTTTCATGTAAAATCGTATTTAATATAATAACGCATACAAGTACAGGGTGGTCCATGTAAGATGGTCCACATTATCTGAATAACCGTAAGGTTTAGAAATAAAGTTCTTGTAAAAGTTATTCATTTTTTCATGAATTTTTATTTTTTAATACCTTCGAAGTTACAGAGTGGTCCAGAAAATCGTGATAAAAATAATTTTTTTTAAATAGAACCCCTCAATTTTAATGGCATTTTTGGATTCCTCGTCAAATTTTAGAACCACTTTGTTTAAAGTGTTTTATGTTTATACCGAGGTTTATACTTTAACATTTTGCAATTATTCCGGAAAATTAAAAAAATGTTGACAACTACAGGTTCTCACGGAAATCGATGCTGTACCCTAATCGTTGCGAAATTTCGAATCAGTCTGCTGGGGCTCCAAGATGACTTAATAAGTTACGTTTTGACATAGTTGAATTTCAAGAAAGTTTTGCGCGGCCTCCGAACTTGACTGATTTCAAACCTCAATAACTTGCGTATTTCAAATGGAATGCCTCAATTTCCTCGATGCCATCGTATTCAGAGTCCAAAAATCTACAACTTCTGTTAATATAACTCAATCCCTAAACCTAGCCGTTTCTAAGTTTCTGAAAATTGCTCACTTTTTGAAGTTAAATTCAATCTAAATGTATCAATACAACAATCGATACAAGATCGATTCCAAACTTTGCAACGATTAGGGTACAGCACCGATTTCCGTGAGACCCTGCAGCTGTCAAAATTTTTCGAATTTTCCGGAATAACTGCAAAATGTTAAAGTACATATAAACATAAAACACTTTAAACAAAGTAGTCCTAAAATTTGACGAAGAATCCAAAAATACTATTAAAATTGAAGAGTTCCATTTAAAAAAATGTATTTCTGTCATGTCGCGATTTTCTGTAACCCTGTAACTTCAAAAGTATTAAAAATAAAAATTCATGAAAAACTAAATAACTTTTATAAGAAACTTTCTTTTCTAAACCTTACGACTTTTGAAATAAGGTAGTGGACCATCTTACGTGGACCACTCTGCGCATGTGTAAGGGTTTCTTTTTAAAAATACATAAAATTAATGTGATACTTTGTTTGCACAGCCTATATAGTCGAAAATCGTTTGAAATTGTAGATCCTATAAATATCGTCGAAAAAAAACGTTTTTTTTCAAATAAATAATAACGTATTGTCGGAGTCTATATCTTACGTGAAACACCCCAGTATACTGCTGATGTCACATAATTGTTGTTCCTCTTCCTCAATTGGTAAGGGTTTACTTAAGAGACGACTCTGAACGCCTTAAAAGGCTATTTCGAACAATAATAACACTTAAACGGTAAAATCGATAAACAAAGGACGAGTTGAGGATTGGCACAAACATTACCGAGAAGATATTAATCATCGAACAAGAAGAAAAAGGGGATGCTCAAGAACAATAGGATCATATAAATCAGTCTTAAATCCTACATTTATATAATCTTGACGTGCAATTTTCGAGGGAAATTTATCAAAATACACATTCACTTTTCACGGAAATATGTTCCAAAACTACTATAATGGATATTTTCTGTATGTTTATGTTTCGTATAGACTATCGAAATACCACACTTTTAAGTAACAACACACTGGTCTTGGTCTACATTAATAGTATCTGCACTATTCATCCATACTTAAATCAATCAGTTGGCTCTTGCAGACGCTGTACCTTTGCTTGCGGTCACCTTTTAGGACAAAAAAAGATAAACATGAATAGTAAAAATGTATATGGAGAATTCCGAATTTTGATAGGAAAATATAATTCTTAACTTTTAAGATTTAATTATCGACTTAACGTCTAAAGTCTCCGTCACTAATGTCTCAAGGCTATTAGAAAATACCCTGATTTAGTCGTGAGAGTAAATCACGTTCCTCTTGCAATGTCTTATTATGATGAATGGATGATCAGATGTTGAAATGAAATCTATTTGGACGAATATTCGAATGTCAAATTAGAAAGTTGCACGTTTCCGAGGGAGAGAGAGATAGACACAGAAAGAGAAAAAAAAGAATATTCAACTTGTTTTAGGAAGAAAATACGATTTCGACCTGAGTTTTTTCATTAAAAGTTCAGGCGCCAGACAGGAAACTAGTTTACGGAACAAAATGCATCGGCAAAATGAGAAATTGTAAATTAAAGTTGGAAAATATGTTCGGAATTTTCGTTTTCATGGAAATTTTTGTTTCCTTTGCGAAATACAAAAATAAACTTTTATCGGTCCACTTTGGTGTTAGGTAAAGACAGTTTGACGTTCCAATTAACAGCCATTAAACATCCTGCCGGAGGGACGATAAGGTTCTGTTGACCCAACCCAATTGCCCAACATTCACAGTCACGATTATTCTGTTGATGAACTATTAATTAAATTATTCACCGATTTACTTTACGTAGAAATAAGACAGCAGTTTCGTGAAAACGACGAAGAAAAAAAAAGAATTATTGAACCGAATAAAGCATGAAATTACGAGACGCCTAAAAAGAATTGGTTACTGGAAGATAAAAACTCTTCGCACTGAAAGATCAAACTTCTCTCTTAACTGCAGACCATAAAATTAGAAAATGGTCAAAGAGACGATAATATACGATATATCCTAAATTGCTGGTACATATAATAGATATTTCTTAGAAAACGAAATTCAATTACTCTTAATGATATTCAAACAAATCAGCCAGTTTTTTTTTTGAAAATTTAAATATTTATTTCACTTTCTTTTTGAAAAAGATATTTCAAATCTTTTTAAAAAATGCTCTATAATAATTATTTCTGCAAATTTCGATTCATTAGTTAATCACCTGTACTTTAACACTATATTTAACAAATGTTAAATATGTTATTTTTATGACTTAATTGACGTTAAATCGGATGAAAAACACGTCCAAGGAACCCAGGATCATTATACGAAACAACATTTTAAAAGGTCTCATACAAGAAATTATGAACCATTCTTGTATTGTGCAGGGCTGGACAATCACCTTTGAAGTGAACTCTTCTAAAATGTTTGCTCTAATCATTGAAACTATTTGCCAAATATCATTCTCCATTAAGAAAGTCTAAAAAAATGAACGATCACTTCCTAAAAAAAGCACTCAAAACTACTTGATATCTCAAGTTTACTAAATATGATAAAAGACTACTAGAAGAGGAAAATGAGAAAAATTAAATTCATACTTGGAAGAAAGTTAATAAAATTAACTGGCAAAAATTGTATCCAAAACTGGTTTAAAGTCTACTACGTACATTACTATTCTTAACGCAAATCGTCCGCTTCATATCCCCGAACTACAATATTTTTGTTTTTTTTTTTGAACCGATTTGAAATTTATTATTTCTTAAAATTCTCTGAACAATTGTTTTTGGAATCCGTAAATCTCTATTCGCAGCATATTGTTTTGTTCGAGGATTTTCAAAACTAATGAACTTTAATAATTTTATAACTAACTTTCCAAAATAACTGGAAATATGTGCTTTTATATTTTCAAAATACGTATTGGTCAGCTACATAAGCGTTTCTGTTATTTTTGCAATAGCATTTGAAAATAGAAAACTTTTTTTCATTTAAAAAGCATTACTCTATAACCATTGCAAATAAGAAATAATAATGTGTATATGCTATTCTACAATAATTAGAACAATAGACAAGGGCTCCTATACTAAATTGGCAGTTGATTGCAACAAAATGATTATCTATAGTCGACGTCACATAAGTTCATTAGGGATAATTTAACTGCGTTCCTACATTTTGAGTTCACTATGTTTCTACCGCGGCTACGGGTTAAACATACAGTTGAAAAATTCACAAATTTAATTTTTTACAAATACAAATATATATATATATATATATTGTATATATATTTTATAATATACATATTATGTATATTATAAAATTTATAAAATTATACATTTAAATAACTTGATTTTACCAAACTTACTGTTAAACTCATTAGACAACTTAAAAAGATATAAACAAAATCACCAATACAATGTCAAAACGAAGTTACTATAACTAATTGTCTTATTTTCATCTTTTGTCAAAAATTTTATTTCAAATTTTGCAAAATATTAATTCATTTTCCGGTATTCATAATTTTTGTGTCCCTTTTATTGTCATTTTTTAATATAAGATATTTTTCACATGTTATATTACATATTCATATTCATGTAAGTACATTTTTGTAAACTTCATGTAAAGTTTTGTATAACTATGTATAACTGAAAATCTATGTATATACCTACCTAGATTTGAAGGCATAGATATATTTTCTAAATGTTGAATAAAACATGTTTTTAAATCAATATTAAAATAGTTAACAAACCAAATTTTTATTTAAAAAATTCAAAACAGTTAATTTTTCTGTGTCAAAATTAAATAAGATAGTTATTAAAATCCTATTCGAATTTTCTCGCCTTTTTTTAACATCTGACAGCGCTGTAAGATCGTGACATCATTCACATCCATTACGTACATATGAACTTATGTGATGTTGATTATGGCTGAAATACCAAGTAAGAAACAATTGATTTTCGTTTGGTCAATTAAATAAAACGGTCAATGTGATCAAAGAATTTATATAATTTATTTATAATAATAATATATAATTTACTTTAGCTATTAAATAAATTTTATTGAGACAATTGTTTTATTTTAGTATTAAACTATTATCTTTTGAATATTTATTTATATTAAACAATAGAACTGAATATATTAATTTTAAATATTAGAATGTTTACTTTTTCAAATTAAAAATAATTTTCATATTTTTTCTTTAAAGAACTGATTCTCTTTTTAATGCGTAGAAAATTCAAGATGGTTACAATAAAAAACAAAAAGTTAATGATGGTTACAGATGACGAAAACGTCAGAAAAGAAAATTTAACTAATGAATTGAAATATGCAGACACAGCAGTTGCTGTAGACCAGTTTTTAATAAGATGTCAGATATATTTTTCAAAAAGAAAGTGAATTATTTTAGTTTTTCAAAAAAAAAAAAGAAATATCTGAAATCGTTGTTTGTACGCCATTGAAAATAGAAATAAATGGTCCAAAATATTCCCCGTTTAATAATCGTTATTTAATCACTTGTATTATAATTTCCAAGATCCCAATCGATGCACCACCAATTTGCAATACATACACTACAGATACGTCAGAATGACTCGTATCGTAAACTATGAATAGGAATATTCCTTCAACGTTGTAACTATATATTATCTATACATTTCCAAGATCGTACGTTATACTTCTTCTAATATAATAAATTGTCAGAGGCCGATAAGTCTATTTGCCTTGGTTGGAAGATTTATAACCTGTTTTGGAATTGTTTGATGGATCGAGGGTTTTTAGACGAAGGAGTTCAATTTTTTTTCCTTCTTTGCGAATTTCGTTTTATAATCAGCACGAACTGAACAGCCAGTCCTTCTAATCCGTTGTAAAGGTAATTAAAAGTTTTCGCAAAATTTTCCGTCTAAGTTTTAATCTGCTTACCACAACTTTCTCAGTATATTTACTTAATACTCGGCACATTTTACCTGACAACGTTCTGTTTTAATTAGAACCGAATCAACAGCGATAATAGATTATTATCAATTACATTGTTTAATTAAAAACTTTTCTTTCAAAGAGATTTCCTCCTCTTTCTAAAGTAAATAAATTATGGCCCATTTAGGAAGCGATTGCCCAATTGAATCTGTTTCAGATTTTCGTCTCGTTCAAAGGTTAAATTGTGGAATAAAAGATGATCCTCGAAGTTTGAAACCAAAGGAAAAGACGCGCACCTTGTCATGAAAACGAAATCGACCTCAAAAAATCAACTTTCCCCGTAATAAAGCCCCAAAAATATTTCCGTTTGTATCCAGTCCTTTCCAGAGTAAATTAAATCAAGTGAATTCGCCGCAACTAAAAAAAAGGGTTGACGAGAGTCGCCTTTGGGAAAGTAAAAGTTTGCAAGAGTTAAACATTTTTTTTTCAGGAAAGTCCCGTTAATTACGGAAAAATTCAGATTCAGGGAATTAATTTAAAACGCGCTGAAAGAGAGAGAGAGAGAGAGAGAGAGAGATCTCTTTGATATTTTTTTTGAGCACAGATGGCATTAAAAGTCATACATATTCATAACTTTGGTTTACTTTTTACAGCGCCAATTATTTGTTTATTTATACAGGGTGTTCGTTTGACCAGTTCCAACATGGGAATCTCGGTTATTTGAAGAGATATACATGGAGTTAAAAGATTAAATTGAGACAGTTGCGCAATTAGGACGTCAATAAGAGATGTGTTGAAAAAATTAGAATACCTATTTAAAAAAAAACCAAAATTTCAAATTTTGGTTTCTATTTTTTATATTGAAAGACAGATGTTTTACAATGAAATTGAAATATGCTCGCGGACATTTCAAAAAGGCACTTTAGGTGTGAAAGTTACACAGTAATCAACTTTGTTGCTCCTTCGGGAAGTCATATTGGATTTTCCTATTTTTGATTAAATCTCCTCTCACTGTGTATGATGATGTATCGTATGATATGATTCAACTTCATTCTGTCAAAATATTTGAAAAAGAAATCGTTTTTACAAAGAATTCCTTAGAAGCAACATTCATGCATTTCTTTGCTTGACAAAAAACATATTTTGATAATTCCGGTCAAATTTCAATTATTTCCTTCAAGCTTCTCGACAAAAATGCGTCTTCAAATGAAAAAAAAACGATATTTTTGTTAGAAAACGTTTGACATAAAAAATGATTAAATTTAACTGAAACTTTAAAAATGTGTGTTGGTCAAACAAAAAGAATGTTGTTTCTAAGGTAGAGATTCTTCTTGACAAAAACGGGGTGTTTTTCACGTTGTGATGAAATCGTGATGTTGACCAATACCATTGGATACGTTATCGAACTCAGAAAAAACAACTTCTAATATAGCTGACGGAAGAAATAAGAAACTTGATTGCTGCATAACTTCCACATCTAAAGCGTCTTTTTGAAATGTTTACAAGCATATTTAGATTGCTCCTAAAAACAGTAACTTACGAATGTTTCAGTTTAAAACGTTCATTTTTCGACGATAAAAAATAAAAATCGAAGTTTTTAAAAATATCCCAATTTTCTCAATACGATCTTCTATTGACCTCCTAATTGCAAAAATTTCCCTAAATTTAACTTTTCAACTTCGTGTACCTTTCCAAATAACCAATATCATCTTCATGTTTAGAATTCGGGAAAAACGGACACTCTGTATTTATATTTATTTTCTCTTGAAAATATACTTTCAATTTATTCGAAAAACCTCTCCGTTTTCAAGCCTGATGTGAAATTAGCCGAAAACTTGGTCAACACATGGCAATTAAAGCAACCACGCCGGGCCCTGAAGTCGCTCAACGTCCCGAAGTTTCCTTAACGCATTTGACGTTGATTGATTCAACGCGAGATTGTTCTATGTTTAGCCATTAAGTTGCAATAGAGCTGCGCAAAGAAATTCACATGCAGACACTCCCATTGAACGAAAGAACGACAAATTGTTATATTTATCATCATCATCATTAAGATCATCATGATCTTATAATAATTTTCCTGCTCTCTCACTGTGTTTTTTCATTTTGTCTTCCATAGAAAAAATATCAAACGCATTATTTTATGCCGTCGTTTCTGCCCGTGTTATTTCGTTGACAAATGGAAAAATGCCCGTTAAAGGTTAAAGTGGGCGTATAAAATACGATACGTTACAAGACTTATTTATGACGAAGCCATTTATTATTTACGCTTAAAAAATGATTGTTTTTCCGTACGGACCAATGACAAATTGAATTCGCTTTTATTCTCCAATACATGTAGCAGGTCCCTAGTAGGATAATATCTTGACGAAACTCTTGGGCTTCTACTATAACAAAGTAAGTTTTCCAGTGATTTTCTAATATTGGCTTGATGCGATAAAAATATCCTTGGAAAGCATTGCCATTGGAGCAAAAATGTCCAGATTTTATTTTCAATGGGGCGGCTAGTCTACGTTCTTTACAGAAAATGGAAGGGAGGAGAAAAAATAGCACCTCCGGCTCATGTATCGGCAACTAGGAAAACGATATTTCCAGACGCGTTTTCAGACATTGAAAGTGTAAAATACAGTGGTTTGCGGCACTAAAACTTTATTCGCTCCCCAGAGTCCTACAGGGACACATAATTTATTTTCCCTCCTTGTCTGGAAAACAGTCTGGCAAACGGCTCTATACTATAATAAATAAGGCCCTTTGTTTACCGTTGCGGAAATATCGATATATAGCTCGCGCGTTTTAATCGCATTGAAAATGGAGCAAAAAAACAGAAATGAAAATTCGTTCCTATAACCGGAGAGATTTGATAGGTCGTAACGTCCCCGATTGGGACCGTAATATCTCCCTAGTCCAGTATCCGAAGAGTGTCGCTGCTTGGTTGTCAGATTTATGGATAAGCAATAAACCTTGTCAAAGGAAAATTACATGTCGCAATTTTCCGCTTTAATAAAATTGATTATCTAATTTGTTTCGAGTACAATATATGTATTTTTTTTGCAATCGGGAAAATTGAAAGCACTTTTCCGACTCCAAAAATAAAAGTCGTTCATTCGAATTAATCATTCGTAATACCTGCGTAATTGTTAAATTATATATAGATTCCGTGGTTGTGTTTTGGAAAAACCAAAGGAATATGTGATCACTCTTAGTTTATATTATTGAATTTTGGGGTTTTCAACTAATTTATAATTAACAAGAAAATATAAATTAAAAATACGTATTATGTATAAGTATTATTTTACAAAGTATTTTTGTAGCAACTTAAAGAAGAACGGTTTATATAAACAGTGGATTACTTATTCGCAGATGGATGACCGGAATGTGTGTTTTTAACCTCATATTAGATTTATCAGACTTTTTCAAGATGTATGCATAAATAATTTCTAATTTGGTGTTTGTTTGTTGCAATGAGATTCCTACTGAATAAAAAACAGCGTGTATAATTTCTGAGACGCGTTCTATTTGATGCAAAGTGAATTTACAAAATGACGAGTAATTGATGTGAGAATTTGTCCAATTGTATCAATCTTGATATGAAAAAAGTCGACGTTTCAACTGCGCTTTGCAAACGATAATCTAGATAAAAATTCAGGCTCGTTTTGCAGTAATAATTTATTCTTGCAGGCTTTGGACGATTGGCTCGTATATCAAATTAAAAATATAACCCTCGGTTCGGTTTAGAACCAAAAACTCGTATGAATTATGAATCCCCAGTGTAAAATAAAATATCGACAATATCCATCCGAACTGGCCTATATTAAAATTGATTGATTCGAATGAGGATCCCGTTTATTTACATCCTATTTTTGCCTAAATGGACCGTTTTTCCATGGAAAATTACTATAATAACTCCTGCCACGTTAACGGCGGACGAAGGCCCCAGCAGTTTTCCAAAAGGTTAATTGAAAATTTATTGTGTTGATTTTTTCGGCGTGATAATTTTTTTCCAATTCTAAATCCCGTTTAATGTTCAATGTTTATTTTCACTCGTTCCTTTTTCGCTTCAGGTGAAAAAGTGGAAACTGTATAAGGGTCGACTCAATATTTACATAACAAATTGGAATACATTCTATACTCGATTGTTTAAACATTTAAAAGAAATTTCAATAACTTTAACATGATACGAAAACCAAATGGGGCAAATGGGAAAAGAATGGAAAAATACGTAGCTACAATAATTTATTTAATAACGGCGAATATGCAGATGCACGTTCAAAATCCGGACCTAATTCGAGATAAAGGTAATAGAACCGGACCTGACCAAACATTTTAATTTGCCTTTGTTGGCAAAATTCTGGGGGTTGGAACCCACCGTATGTATGTAGTTGTGTATATATACATACAATATATANCCTTTATTTACTGTGTAAATACCATATTTGTTTACCAAAAAAAAGGAAAAAATCAACAGAGTCCACATATTTAATATACAGGGTCCAAAACATTTGATGCTGTGTATATACTTGGAGAAGGATAGAATTGAAATAAAAAATAAAACCCGTGACATTGGTTTCTAATTTTCTTGAGTTAAACAGTTTGTAGAATTTCAGAAGTCGTAAACGCCACATCGCAATGAATAATGAGTTATTAAATAAGCGGCAGCACAGTGTAAATTTAACTGTAAGTTTCCATTTCGTTATTCCGCACCCACAAAATCCTGTTTACGATTAAACTAAAAAGGAAATATGAACGAATTTAACACGGAAAACTTTCACGAGGCGACGTTAAACAACGTTCTGTTCGAATTCGAAAAGTTCGCTCGCAAAAGAGAAACTTTCCTTTACATGACACTTATACGAGAACCCTTAAAGAATTTTCATTAAAATATAATATTTTGTGGCTGAAAGTTATCCGGGTGGTTAGAGTCACCGGTTATTGCTTTATGGCAGACCCTTTACAAGATTTATGGACGGTCATGAATATCCTCCAAAGTTTTGCCACTTTCCTGAGAGGCGATTCTCCTTTTTTTTCTCTCTTTTTTTATTCAAGCAACGCCTCTTAATATTACAGGTATTCGAGCTTGAGAATAGGGAAAGAGGGAGAGGGGGCAGTTTTTATGGTTCAAACGACGTACCATCAATATTTAATCGAACCAATGGAGAAGCGCGTGCATCATTTACCCTCAAGTTATGATAGAACATCGAAACATGTTGGAATTGAATTCCCAAACAGTTTTTCTCGAAAATAAATCGAGGACAATATTTCAAGATCGTTTAAACGAGACCGCGAGAATAGACTACGAATTTGGGTCCATTTTTTTTTTCATTTCAGGCTTGATGATTGAAATCGTATCGATTCCGTCGTCTGCGTATGGGGAAAAGAGAGAAAATGATTGGCAAACAAGTTTTCGATTGGGACATCACGTGGGATTTTTATGTGTGTTAACCTGACAGTTCTGAATTGTGAACAACGGGACAATAAAATCGATTCTCGGGTTAAAATGGCATCGATCAAGCCTTGTCTGTCTGGAACATTCCCATCTTGATCCAGAGAAGATGTCGTACAAACCGAAACTTTGTAACTACATCAGCATTAATTATACGGCTACGTGTTCCCTGTCTTAGAAATGTGGTTTTCCTTAAAACGGTTTATCGTCTACCTATTGTTTACAAGTTATTGCCAGAATGAATCATTTGACAGTTTCTAATAACTAAACGCAATTAGTGCAAGTTGACTCAAAGTCATATTCTCTGAAGATTTTCTATTGAATAAACTTACAATAAATTCCTCAAAATGGTTATTTTTAAAATATTTGTTCGAAATGAAAAAGTTTAAAGACTGTAAAACATCTTTTACTATTAATAGTAACAATAATAATAATAAAGAAAAAAGGAGCGCGGAAACCTTACGACTAAGTCAATAAATAATAATAATAGATACATAAAATGCAGTAAACTAGTAACTATTTCAAGGTCATGTATCGTTTTTGAAATTGAAACTCAAATTTCTATTTTTTTAATATCATGGCTTAGTTTCTGTCAAGATGAATGTATTGTATATACACATTATAACATTTAACCTCGATTTCAAGAAATTCATTAGGTTATTTTATAATTTAATTTAATTCCACTCTACATATGGGAAGACTATTTTGATCCATTCGACCCACTTAACACACTGTCGATGGTTCAAGCTACATGTTCTACAAGTACCTTGCACAGACAATTACTAATTTGGAGACTGTTACAAAAAATTATAGTTGCTTCAGTTAAATTGTCTAAAAACTTTATTACAAGCATTTTTTAATACATGAGTTTTGTTTGTGTCTTGTATATTTGATAGACTTTTTGCTAAAACCGTGTAGCCGAAGTGATAAAAAGAAAAGATAAGGAACAGTTGTGAAAAAGTGCAGATAATCTAATTCTTGAAACGAAAAAACTCAATGACACTGAACAAAAAACAATCAAGTGAATCAAAGGGACAAGAAACTCTCGTAAAACACATCTTGTCCGAAATTGAAATTTTTAACGATAATTATTTGTGAGCATTTTAAAGTGTAGCAATTACACAAGATACAAAAACAGCATTCACAAATACCGGAGGTATGAAGAAAACAGAAGCAAAAATTAATATTCCTTATCTTTGAATAGAAACATTGTTTACCACGTATTTAAAAGAGCTTTTCTTCCTAATATTACATGAAAAACGCCCTATAAATATTAGTTATGGAAATATTTGTATTAATATAACATATACTCCAAATTGGATTATTTCAAGTTTTAATAATATACATATGTAATTGCCTATTATAATTGATAAATCTCATTCAAATTTAACGTTTTATCACTTAAAAAAATGGCTTTAAATTTTTATTTTAGAAAACAAATAGATTAGAATAGTGGTCTCATTTCATAATCAGGCAAGAATGTTTCTATTAATGTGTAATTATAATTACACAAATTTCCTAAGTTCTGTTTCTGTACAGTATGTCCCGAAATTAAGGGGAATATTTTAGAGACAAATTCTACAATTAATAATATTAAGAAAAGTTCATATAAAGATAGGACAGCAAATGGACACTAAGGGCGATACAGCCCTTTAAATGGTCGCCCCTGAAAATAGTTTTTGAGCATTATTATCGAAACAGTTTTGTTAACTACTTTTTGAAAAAAAATGGACGTACCTTAAAAAAAATGATTTTACTATAAAATTTACTTAAAAGGGATGTTAACAAATCAAGTTCATCAGTTCACTAACAAAAATTTTTTTTTGTTTTATTATTTTAAGCAACCAATAGCCGTTGTATATATAGCATATAGTCTATTCAGTAATATACATTTTATCGAAATCAACTAAGAATAGTTATTCTGTTTAAAAAAAACTCCATATCTTTAATTGTTTTAGTCAAATTGTAAAAACAATTACAAACAAAAAAGTTGGGGACAAAAATACCCTAAGTCGACCCTGTACAATACACTCCTGAAATATTGTTTTTAATTTCATTTAGATTTTTGAACTTAACGTAAAATATTTGACAAACGCACAAGGTGATCCATTAATAATGGTAATATATAAAAATATTTTCTTAATATTTTTAGTCGTAGAATTCATCCGTAAATTATTGCACTTTAATTTCGCGACACCCTGTATATAAAAAATATAACCTTATACAAACTATATATGTATATACGCATAAAAACGTAAATAATATGAAAAAGAATGATGAGCCATTTCACTTTTGCAATGAAACATCTGGTAATTCTTAATTGCTCAAATTAGGATAAAAAGATTGTCAAGTCCAAATAAGTTATAAAATTAAGAAAATTAGAAAGACAGATTAATGGAATCTTGAGTTCTACTTTAAACTCTTTTCTACTTTTTTATTGACATAGGAGTTAAAAATTGTGAAGGTTTCTTTAAAAATATGATATTTTGCAATTATTACTAATTCAGTACATAAAAATCAAAACAAAATGTAATAAACTAATTTGTTTTTGAAAGGTAACATCTGGTAATGCTTGATTTTTCTAATTAAGATAAAGTGACAGTCAAATCCAAATGAGTTATAAATTAAAGTAAAATTAATTTCAAATTTAATTTTGACCCTACAGTGTTAACGTGTAATTAAAAACTTGTTGAATATGTACAGAATTCCATAAAATATAGGCAGTGCTATTTTTATTTTTACTATAATACAACACTCTTAATATTTTCAGGATCATTTGTAGTTAATAAATTTCCTCTATATTATATTAATATCTTGGATTTCATATACTTTTAACTTTAAATTCAAACCTGCTACGCATTGACCACAGTCAACAACTCGAAGAGAAATCAACTATTTCATGTTTGCACATCAAAATCTAATTATTTTGATATTTTGATTCGCCTCAAATAATTGTGGTTTTTGAGAGCAATCACCAAGAGTATTTTAAATGCTCACAGGAACTAAACAGTTTATTTATCATAAAAGAAATACAAACATTAATTTACTTTTTCAAATTGTTCCAAACGCGAACGCATTTTGTTGCATTCCCACCATTTGGCTCTGTGACCTGAAAGTTTCAACTGTAATAAATCAATTGTGTTTATAAAAAAAGATAGCCTTCTCTCACTTTCAAACTTTAAACAGGCATTTTTAAGTATTTTATTTTAGTACCATATGCAATCGTCATAAAAACGAAAACGAATTTTTGCGATCCGACCGATGTCGTTTTGAAATTCCAATTTTATAAAGCACAAATTTAAATGAATATTTTAAGTTTATTATTCATTCACATGAATTTATTTCAATATTTTCGAATAGCTCCTTAATTTATCCTTCACCAACAAAATTGTATCAAAACATTTCTAAATAAGTTGTTGTAAATTATAATGAAACCTTTTTTTTTTCTCTTGTTAAGTCCTCAAAACTTATTTCCAGACATTATACAAACTGTGTACTTTGAAAGCTCCTTCAAACTCCAAGGAAGAAGGGAGTGGAAATTAACTAAAAGTGTGTTTTGATTAAATATAATTTCCGTTCCGGTGAAGAACTTAAGAAAACAATCTTGCCCCCTTTTGGATAAATAATCAGCTAAAGTGAAAATTCGTCAAGTTAAATGGACGTTAGGAATATTTCGCGTTTTAGGGGTCGTTCGTTTCCTTTTTCTAGATAAGAAGAAATCCCTCCCGGATCAATTTAAAAAGGAATAATTCAACGAAGGAATCAGTTCGCTTTGTCGATCTTCATAAATAAATCGCAATCGTGTTTATACACAAAAGCGTAGGCTTCGAAAACTCTATTCAATTTGAACCAAATCTTTGCCGAAGCGAGCGTGTTTTCATTATCCGGCCAGGTTGAAGTTACGGATTGTTCTTTCACTCTCTTCCTCTCTCTTCCTCTCTCTCTCTCTCTCTCTCTCTCTCTCTCTCTCTCTTTCTCTCTATCCATAAAGTGAACTTCGTTAAGAATTAGAATTAAAAAAAAACGAAAAACGAAAAAAAAACTAGAATTTTGCTTAAATAACTTCCAGATCCCGGGGAGGTGGTTTAATTGTTTGCTAGGAAAGCAACGATTTTCCAGACAAACAACCGAAATAATCCCACTTCGAGTTAATCTAATTAAAATTCTTCCGCTGAATTTAAGTGCAACTTTTAATTCGCTTTTACCTTTAATTTAGTTGTCGTTTTTATGGAGTTTACTTAAAAGTAGAGACTGAACACCTTCAAAAACCAATTTCCTACGACAATAACATTTTAATGTAAAGGTCGGTAAACAAATCAAAGCGCATTTGCTTTCAAACTAATGGGCAGTCCATAAAATAACACATAAAATTTTATTATTTTAAGAATTAGAGTTGGACGAAATTACAAACGCATTTCTACACAATAAGATTAATTCTTACATAAGACTATACACAGTGTCTCTTAATGGCGTGCTAATATCGCTGTGTCGTGATTCATCACGTTATTCTATGATGGAAAGTCCATATAAACATGTGTTTATATGTATATACATGTATATTTTTAACACGTTCACTGACGATGACACGTATGGTGTACCATTGGATGCAATCGTCTGCGGTCGATGACACACCATGTGTGCCACCTGCACACATTTTGATTAGAGTTCACAGTTCACATACTAGTTCACATACGTGGCCTCTTACATACATTCCAAAAATATGGTCAGCACTGAAAGTGTTAACAGACATTTTTAAATATCTCAGAAAATACTTGAAATATTGATTGAAATTTTGATATGTGTTTTGCTACAGGACATAAATACGTTAATTAAAAAAGTTATTTTGCTATTGCACTAGGCCCATCTCAATAAAATAAAATGTTGTTGGCATCTGACATTTTTCCAAATGTGAATATTTATTCTGCGTAGCCTAGCCAACTCTATGCGAAAAGATGTCTGTCGCATTTTTATTTTTCAGTGATTTTTTATTAAAATAATTAAATTTATATTGGTGCATGTTCAACAATTAGTTTAATATAAATCTAACTACTTTGATCAAGAACGATTCATCTTGTAAGAAAATGCATTTTTCATGTACGAATAATCAGGCTAGGAAGAAGAAATAATCATATGGAAAAATGTCAGTAGTATACTTACCTCAAAACAGTAATATACATTATTTTGTATATTTGCTCCGTTATCGATTTTGTTCGAACTGTTATTTTTTGTGTTATTGTCTAAATGAATTAATTTAATTTTGTATCTTGTGCATTTTTGTATCAGAAGAAAAAAAAGAAGTGAAAAGAGAAATTATTTGATTTTCCTCCATTTCAATTAATTTTTATTCTATGTATTTAAATTTCAATTATTAAAGTTGAGATAACCATCTGAAACATAAATAATGTCCATGAATTCTTAATTATCATTAATTAGAACTGACAACACAAACAACTATTACGGACACCTTTACTGAACAGGCATGCTTCTATTCGTCTTCGCATTGAATTGCGTACAAATCGTTCAAATATTTTCCGAGTATTAGTATAGTTTCAAAAGAGGCAACTATTTGTCCTCTTAAATCTTCTAAAATGTTAATCGAAGTTTTATATACATAGAGTTTTAAGATCATCCCGCCAAAAAAAATTCAAATCATTGAGATCAGAGAATTTTGCTAGCCATTCCCCAGCGACCTAATCAATAATTAGGATAAACGACATTCGAACCATTACTCTAAAGTGAGCAGGAGCTCCATCGAGCATGTACAGGATGATCTAAACTTGGGTATTTTACTTGAAGAGAAAATAAAGATTCCTATTTTTTTGCTACCTTGTATATTATTTTGAAGTTTTAAATATAGCTTCCGATTTTTCAGAATAAGCGAAACTTTTTATAAAGAATTTTTCATAAAAGTGCAAAATAAGGAAATTAATAGGTATACGTAGGACACCCTGTATATTACAAACAAAAAGAGAAAAAAATGTTCCTACAAAAGTTACTTAGAATAATATAGAGTTTCTTGATATAGAAAAAAAAGTATATTTCTAGAAAAAAAATGTTGATCACGTCACGGAGGCCATTTTCCCAAAATTTCAAAAGATGACTTTCAATTAAAATAAACCTTTAGGAACCTCATTTAAAATCCTTTATTCGGATTTTTAATTCGATTACTCGTTTTCTCATAATAAGTCCGAGGCACCAAGTTTGGATCATCCTATACATGTACATAAATTTGATTCCTCAATTCGTACAGTATGTCTTCAAGTATCCCGGGTAGATACTCTTCAAGAAAATGTCCATAAGGCTGTCTGTCAAAGCGTTGCGGTAGAAAAAATAGATGTACAAGATTATTACCAATAATTCCTGTCAATATATGACCTAAAAATTGCTCTTGGAAGTTATGGCACGGGGGTTATCATCCGCCACAAATAATTATTATAATATGGATATTTTGAATAGAATTCGTAAAAAAATTGGCTTTTTCTATAAATAGAATTTGTGACTCAAACCTTAGTGTAACAATCTAAAAGTACTACTAACAACTCGATAATCGTTGGGATGTAATATACTACACGTCTTAAAATATGGTACGCATATAATAACAAATACTCAACCGAAATTCGCCAAACAATTTGCTGACAAGTATTCAAAGTTCTATTCATCCTCCTTCAACTTGTCTCAAGATGTTCGTCGAGTTCCTGCAACACCTTTTCTTCAATTTCAGATGCTTTGACACAGTTCGAGGTCTACCTTCCAAAGTGCCCTTTATGGAAACGACCAGTTTCTCTAAGATGCCGATAGAATATTTGAAAAAGTTCGGCTATCTGGCAAGACACGATTAAGATATCTTTTCTGATAAATACAACTGACTTCCCTTGCATTTCCGTCTGCGAGACCATCATATACGTAATGTATTATAGCCATTGCCTCATTCGTGTAATTCCCCATACTTACTGAGATATTAGAATAGAACCATCGAACAAAATATGTAAGTTTCAATGAGACACATACATATTTTACTTACTTTATCAAAACTTACTTTTTTACTTACTTCATCAAAATCGATTAAATAATATGCTAAGATGTCATTTAGAATCAATAACTGCAATTGTTTCATTTCATTTTTAAAATGATATATGTAAAAACGTCATTTGTTTGAGGATAAACAGATTTATGTGTTCAAAAATTATTTGTAAATACTGCAAATTGAAGCAATTTCAATTTCATTTTTTTTTTATCATGAAGAGTGCATCTGACAAGAAAAAACACAGCAGACATTTTTTCATGTGGAATTGACTTGACTACGCAGAAAAAATATTCACATTTGGAAAAATGTCAGTGGCAAACCACATTTTTTTATCGAAACGCTCCTAGTACAACGTCAAAATAACTTTTCTAACTAAAATATGTGGTTTCATGACATGTTCTAAAACGCATAACAAAATTGCAAACATCTCAAGTAATTCTCGAGATATTTCAGAAAAATTGACTCAAATACAAATCTTTCCTGCTACAAAAAATTTCATCCCCTATATATAAACTTTTTCCTAAAATTACCTGGAATTACGTCACGTTGAAATATTAGTACGTCATTAAGGAATAATATGCATATTGTTATGTAAAAATCAACCTTATTGTGTTGAAATTGATATTTCTGGGGCTTGGTTTTTCAAGGGCCAAAGTCAAAATATGCAAATTTTAGTAATTCGACATTAAAAATAATGGTGTTTTAAATTTGAAAATTGGCCCTTCTCACTTTTGTAGTACGGTTACTACTGTAAACAGATATTGGTCCTTTGTATACATATATGAAAGTTTTCTTTAAATGCAGTTTGAAAATGCACTTTTCTACAAATCACAAAAAATTGACATTGGCCCTGTTAGAACCAAGCTTCAGATTTAATTTCATTCATTTCGAATTCTTAAAGAAAGAATAAAATTATATGTGTTATTTCATTTCGTGCATTTCAAAAACATAATCTGACATCCAATGACTGTCGGAATTTTTGATAAGAGAATCGGTGGAAAAAATAATATTTTATGAGAAACAGAAAGAAAATCTCTCTCGCATAACTCAATAATGAGAGAGATAAAACAGAGCATTTCTGCGACTTTCGACTAACCCTCTCTATGAATGAGAAAGTGATCTGTCTTGTAAAATCTTCATCGAAAATGTATCTTTTAAGAAAGATATCAGAAACTGAAAATTGATTTATTCATACAGAGCCTTTCAGTCCAAATGGCTGCACCGAATGTTATAAAAAGGTAAGGGACCTTTTTAACAATTATGAATCTCTTAAAAAAAACCGCTGTAAATAATATAAAAAATACATATATTAAAACATAAAAAAAATTATTTATCTTTATTACATTTATTTAGAATCTTTTCAACAGTAATAGCTAGTTTATTGAACAAAAAACTCACAGAAAATAACAAAAAACATGTTTCCATATAAAAAATACACTTTGAATATCACTAAAAGTTTCGAATTTTAAATGCATATACCCCTGCATCCAATAAGAACTAAATTCTGATTTTTAACAGTGAAATTATGAGTAAAATTACACTTTGCTAGATATCATTACTTTAACACTGTTCAGTTTTTGTCAAATAGCGATATTTTCAGTAAAAATCAAATGACACTTATAAAAACCGTAGATTTAAGACCCTCATGTCTTTCATGTAAAATCGTATTTAATATAATAACGCATACAAGTACAGGGTGGTCCATGTAAGATGGTCCACATTATCTGAATAACCGTAAGGTTTAGAAATAAAGTTCTTGTAAAAGTTATTCATTTTTTCATGAATTTTTATTTTTAATACCTTCGAAGTTACAGAGTGGTCCAGAAAATCGTGATAAAAATAATTTTTTTAAATAGAACCCCTCAATTTTAATGGCATTTTTGGATTCCTCGTCAAATTTTAGAACCACTTTGTTTAAAGTGTTTTATGTTTATACCGAGGTTTATACTTTAACATTTTGCAATTATTCCGGAAAATTAAAAAAATGTTGACAACTACAGGTTCTCACGGAAATCGATGCTGTACCCTAATCGTTGCGAAATTTCGAATCAGTCTGCTGGGGCTCCAAGATGACTTAATAAGTTACGTTTTGACATAGTTGAATTTCAAGAAAGTTTTGCGCGGCCTCCGAACTTGACTGATTTCAAACCTCAATAACTTGCGTATTTCAAATGGAATGCCTCAATTTCCTCGATGCCATCGTATTCAGAGTCCAAAAATCTACAACTTCTGTTAATATAACTCAATCCCTAAACCTAGCCGTTTCTAAGTTTCTGAAAATTGCTCACTTTTTGAAGTTAAATTCAATCTAAATGTATCAATACAACAATCGATACAAGATCGATTCCAAACTTTGCAACGATTAGGGTACAGCACCGATTTCCGTGAGACCCTGCAGCTGTCAAAATTTTTCGAATTTTCCGGAATAACTGCAAAATGTTAAAGTACATATAAACATAAAACACTTTAAACAAAGTAGTCCTAAAATTTGACGAAGAATCCAAAAATACTATTAAAATTGAAGAGTTCCATTTAAAAAAATGTATTTCTGTCATGTCGCGATTTTCTGTAACCCTGTAACTTCAAAAGTATTAAAAATAAAAATTCATGAAAAACTAAATAACTTTTATAAGAAACTTTCTTTTCTAAACCTTACGACTTTTGAAATAAGGTAGTGGACCATCTTACGTGGACCACTCTGCGCATGTGTAAGGGTTTCTTTTTAAAAATACATAAAATTAATGTGATACTTTGTTTGCACAGCCTATATAGTCGAAAATCGTTTGAAATTGTAGATCCTATAAATATCGTCGAAAAAAACGTTTTTTCAAATAAATAATAACGTATTGTCGGAGTCTATATCTTACGTGAAACACCCCAGTATACTGCTGATGTCACATAATTGTTGTTCCTCTTCCTCAATTGGTAAGGGTTTACTTAAGAGACGACTCTGAACGCCTTAAAAGGCTATTTCGAACAATAATAACACTTAAACGGTAAAATCGATAAACAAAGGACGAGTTGAGGATTGGCACAAACATTACCGAGAAGATATTAATCATCGAACAAGAAGAAAAAGGGGATGCTCAAGAACAATAGGATCATATAAATCAGTCTTAAATCCTACATTTATATAATCTTGACGTGCAATTTTCGAGGGAAATTTATCAAAATACACATTCACTTTTCACGGAAATATGTTCCAAAACTACTATAATGGATATTTTCTGTATGTTTATGTTTCGTATAGACTATCGAAATACCACACTTTTAAGTAACAACACACTGGTCTTGGTCTACATTAATAGTATCTGCACTATTCATCCATACTTAAATCAATCAGTTGGCTCTTGCAGACGCTGTACCTTTGCTTGCGGTCACCTTTTAGGACAAAAAAAGATAAACATGAATAGTAAAAATGTATATGGAGAATTCCGAATTTTGATAGGAAAATATAATTCTTAACTTTTAAGATTTAATTATCGACTTAACGTCTAAAGTCTCCGTCACTAATGTCTCAAGGCTATTAGAAAATACCCTGATTTAGTCGTGAGAGTAAATCACGTTCCTCTTGCAATGTCTTATTATGATGAATGGATGATCAGATGTTGAAATGAAATCTATTTGGACGAATATTCGAATGTCAAATTAGAAAGTTGCACGTTTCCGAGGGAGAGAGAGATAGACACAGAAAGAGAAAAAAAAGAATATTCAACTTGTTTTAGGAAGAAAATACGATTTCGACCTGAGTTTTTTCATTAAAAGTTCAGGCGCCAGACAGGAAACTAGTTTACGGAACAAAATGCATCGGCAAAATGAGAAATTGTAAATTAAAGTTGGAAAATATGTTCGGAATTTTCGTTTTCATGGAAATTTTTGTTTCCTTTGCGAAATACAAAAATAAACTTTTATCGGTCCACTTTGGTGTTAGGTAAAGACAGTTTGACGTTCCAATTAACAGCCATTAAACATCCTGCCGGAGGGACGATAAGGTTCTGTTGACCCAACCCAATTGCCCAACATTCACAGTCACGATTATTCTGTTGATGAACTATTAATTAAATTATTCACCGATTTACTTTACGTAGAAATAAGACAGCAGTTTCGTGAAAACGACGAAGAAAAAAAAGAATTATTGAACCGAATAAAGCATGAAATTACGAGACGCCTAAAAAGAATTGGTTACTGGAAGATAAAAACTCTTCGCACTGAAAGATCAAACTTCTCTCTTAACTGCAGACCATAAAATTAGAAAATGGTCAAAGAGACGATAATATACGATATATCCTAAATTGCTGGTACATATAATAGATATTTCTTAGAAAACGAAATTCAATTACTCTTAATGATATTCAAACAAATCAGCCAGTTTTTTTTTGAAAATTTAAATATTTATTTCACTTTCTTTTTGAAAAAGATATTTCAAATCTTTTTAAAAAATGCTCTATAATAATTATTTCTGCAAATTTCGATTCATTAGTTAATCACCTGTACTTTAACACTATATTTAACAAATGTTAAATATGTTATTTTTATGACTTAATTGACGTTAAATCGGATGAAAAACACGTCCAAGGAACCCAGGATCATTATACGAAACAACATTTTAAAAGGTCTCATACAAGAAATTATGAACCATTCTTGTATTGTGCAGGGCTGGACAATCACCTTTGAAGTGAACTCTTCTAAAATGTTTGCTCTAATCATTGAAACTATTTGCCAAATATCATTCTCCATTAAGAAAGTCTAAAAAAATGAACGATCACTTCCTAAAAAAAGCACTCAAAACTACTTGATATCTCAAGTTTACTAAATATGATAAAAGACTACTAGAAGAGGAAAATGAGAAAAATTAAATTCATACTTGGAAGAAAGTTAATAAAATTAACTGGCAAAAATTGTATCCAAAACTGGTTTAAAGTCTACTACGTACATTACTATTCTTAACGCAAATCGTCCGCTTCATATCCCCGAACTACAATATTTTTGTTTTTTTTTTTGAACCGATTTGAAATTTATTATTTCTTAAAATTCTCTGAACAATTGTTTTTGGAATCCGTAAATCTCTATTCGCAGCATATTGTTTTGTTCGAGGATTTTCAAAACTAATGAACTTTAATAATTTTATAACTAACTTTCCAAAATAACTGGAAATATGTGCTTTTATATTTTCAAAATACGTATTGGTCAGCTACATAAGCGTTTCTGTTATTTTTGCAATAGCATTTGAAAATAGAAAACTTTTTTTCATTTAAAAAGCATTACTCTATAACCATTGCAAATAAGAAATAATAATGTGTATATGCTATTCTACAATAATTAGAACAATAGACAAGGGCTCCTATACTAAATTGGCAGTTGATTGCAACAAAATGATTATCTATAGTCGACGTCACATAAGTTCATTAGGGATAATTTAACTGCGTTCCTACATTTTGAGTTCACTATGTTTCTACCGCGGCTACGGGTTAAACATACAGTTGAAAAATTCACAAATTTAATTTTTTACAAATACAAATATATATATATATATATATTGTATATATATTTTATAATATACATATTATGTATATTATAAAATTTATAAAATTATACATTTAAATAACTTGATTTTACCAAACTTACTGTTAAACTCATTAGACAACTTAAAAAGATATAAACAAAATCACCAATACAATGTCAAAACGAAGTTACTATAACTAATTGTCTTATTTTCATCTTTTGTCAAAAATTTTATTTCAAATTTTGCAAAATATTAATTCATTTTCCGGTATTCATAATTTTTGTGTCCCTTTTATTGTCATTTTTTAATATAAGATATTTTTCACATGTTATATTACATATTCATATTCATGTAAGTACATTTTTGTAAACTTCATGTAAAGTTTTGTATAACTATGTATAACTGAAAATCTATGTATATACCTACCTAGATTTGAAGGCATAGATATATTTTCTAAATGTTGAATAAAACATGTTTTTAAATCAATATTAAAATAGTTAACAAACCAAATTTTTATTTAAAAAATTCAAAACAGTTAATTTTTCTGTGTCAAAATTAAATAAGATAGTTATTAAAATCCTATTCGAATTTTCTCGCCTTTTTTTAACATCTGACAGCGCTGTAAGATCGTGACATCATTCACATCCATTACGTACATATGAACTTATGTGATGTTGATTATGGCTGAAATACCAAGTAAGAAACAATTGATTTTCGTTTGGTCAATTAAATAAAACGGTCAATGTGATCAAAGAATTTATATAATTTATTTATAATAATAATATATAATTTACTTTAGCTATTAAATAAATTTTATTGAGACAATTGTTTTATTTTAGTATTAAACTATTATCTTTTGAATATTTATTTATATTAAACAATAGAACTGAATATATTAATTTTAAATATTAGAATGTTTACTTTTTCAAATTAAAAATAATTTTCATATTTTTTCTTTAAAGAACTGATTCTCTTTTTAATGCGTAGAAAATTCAAGATGGTTACAATAAAAAACAAAAAGTTAATGATGGTTACAGATGACGAAAACGTCAGAAAAGAAAATTTAACTAATGAATTGAAATATGCAGACACAGCAGTTGCTGTAGACCAGTTTTTAATAAGATGTCAGATATATTTTTCAAAAAGAAAGTGAATTATTTTAGTTTTTCAAAAAAAAAAAAGAAATATCTGAAATCGTTGTTTGTACGCCATTGAAAATAGAAATAAATGGTCCAAAATATTCCCCGTTTAATAATCGTTATTTAATCACTTGTATTATAATTTCCAAGATCCCAATCGATGCACCACCAATTTGCAATACATACACTACAGATACGTCAGAATGACTCGTATCGTAAACTATGAATAGGAATATTCCTTCAACGTTGTAACTATATATTATCTATACATTTCCAAGATCGTACGTTATACTTCTTCTAATATAATAAATTGTCAGAGGCCGATAAGTCTATTTGCCTTGGTTGGAAGATTTATAACCTGTTTTGGAATTGTTTGATGGATCGAGGGTTTTTAGACGAAGGAGTTCAATTTTTTTTCCTTCTTTGCGAATTTCGTTTTATAATCAGCACGAACTGAACAGCCAGTCCTTCTAATCCGTTGTAAAGGTAATTAAAAGTTTTCGCAAAATTTTCCGTCTAAGTTTTAATCTGCTTACCACAACTTTCTCAGTATATTTACTTAATACTCGGCACATTTTACCTGACAACGTTCTGTTTTAATTAGAACCGAATCAACAGCGATAATAGATTATTATCAATTACATTGTTTAATTAAAAACTTTTCTTTCAAAGAGATTTCCTCCTCTTTCTAAAGTAAATAAATTATGGCCCATTTAGGAAGCGATTGCCCAATTGAATCTGTTTCAGATTTTCGTCTCGTTCAAAGGTTAAATTGTGGAATAAAAGATGATCCTCGAAGTTTGAAACCAAAGGAAAAGACGCGCACCTTGTCATGAAAACGAAATCGACCTCAAAAAATCAACTTTCCCCGTAATAAAGCCCCAAAAATATTTCCGTTTGTATCCAGTCCTTTCCAGAGTAAATTAAATCAAGTGAATTCGCCGCAACTAAAAAAAAGGGTTGACGAGAGTCGCCTTTGGGAAAGTAAAAGTTTGCAAGAGTTAAACATTTTTTTTTCAGGAAAGTCCCGTTAATTACGGAAAAATTCAGATTCAGGGAATTAATTTAAAACGCGCTGAAAGAGAGAGAGAGAGAGAGAGAGAGAGATCTCTTTGATATTTTTTTTGAGCACAGATGGCATTAAAAGTCATACATATTCATAACTTTGGTTTACTTTTTACAGCGCCAATTATTTGTTTATTTATACAGGGTGTTCGTTTGACCAGTTCCAACATGGGAATCTCGGTTATTTGAAGAGATATACATGGAGTTAAAAGATTAAATTGAGACAGTTGCGCAATTAGGACGTCAATAAGAGATGTGTTGAAAAAATTAGAATACCTATTTAAAAAAAAACCAAAATTTCAAATTTTGGTTTCTATTTTTTATATTGAAAGACAGATGTTTTACAATGAAATTGAAATATGCTCGCGGACATTTCAAAAAGGCACTTTAGGTGTGAAAGTTACACAGTAATCAACTTTGTTGCTCCTTCGGGAAGTCATATTGGATTTTCCTATTTTTGATTAAATCTCCTCTCACTGTGTATGATGATGTATCGTATGATATGATTCAACTTCATTCTGTCAAAATATTTGAAAAAGAAATCGTTTTTACAAAGAATTCCTTAGAAGCAACATTCATGCATTTCTTTGCTTGACAAAAAACATATTTTGATAATTCCGGTCAAATTTCAATTATTTCCTTCAAGCTTCTCGACAAAAATGCGTCTTCAAATGAAAAAAAAACGATATTTTTGTTAGAAAACGTTTGACATAAAAAATGATTAAATTTAACTGAAACTTTAAAAATGTGTGTTGGTCAAACAAAAAGAATGTTGTTTCTAAGGTAGAGATTCTTCTTGACAAAAACGGGGTGTTTTTCACGTTGTGATGAAATCGTGATGTTGACCAATACCATTGGATACGTTATCGAACTCAGAAAAAACAACTTCTAATATAGCTGACGGAAGAAATAAGAAACTTGATTGCTGCATAACTTCCACATCTAAAGCGTCTTTTTGAAATGTTTACAAGCATATTTAGATTGCTCCTAAAAACAGTAACTTACGAATGTTTCAGTTTAAAACGTTCATTTTTCGACGATAAAAAATAAAAATCGAAGTTTTTAAAAATATCCCAATTTTCTCAATACGATCTTCTATTGACCTCCTAATTGCAAAAATTTCCCTAAATTTAACTTTTCAACTTCGTGTACCTTTCCAAATAACCAATATCATCTTCATGTTTAGAATTCGGGAAAAACGGACACTCTGTATTTATATTTATTTTCTCTTGAAAATATACTTTCAATTTATTCGAAAAACCTCTCCGTTTTCAAGCCTGATGTGAAATTAGCCGAAAAC
>JABRWK010000033.1:259503-528434 GCA_013372445.1 Hypothenemus hampei | reverse complement strand
GACTATTTCGTATGGAGTCAATTGGAAAAACTGTGTATGAGAGAACACGAATTGTTGACTTAAACTATTTAAAACAACGCATAACTGAGAGTTGGATTCAGATGCCCCAGAGGCAAATATCTTCTGCAATAGACCAATGAAGTAGACGGCTGCAAATGGTAGTGGATAAGAATGGGGGGGCATATTGAACCGTATTTGTAACCTTGCAATCGTGAATTTGTTTATTTTTAACTTTTCTTGATAATAAATTTATTTAAAAAGACATTTTTTACACGTCTTCATGTAACAACGCAGAACTTTCGAGTTAGTAGTATCACTCCAGAGCAAAAGTGCTTGATCTTACCTACAAACACAGGGCTTTCCATTGGTATATTCAGTATTTAAAAATATTAATAATTTACGAAGTTATAAGCGCACAAAACTTTTACCGTTTTTTTGGCCCACTGTGTAAAATCCTGTTTACAGACAAAGCAAGTTTCCCTTACAATCATTTATGAATAAAAGAAAATCCACATGTAATTGCACAGTTAATATCGATGGGGGCTAGAAGCGTTCACGATTATTTAATAGGTCCAGTCTTTTGTCTTTTCAGACACAACTTACTTTAAAAGTTATCTTTCATTCCTGCAAGGAAATTTGTCCATTTTACTCGAAAATGTACCGGTTTTACTTAAACAGGAGATTGGATTTCTGCATGATGGTTTTAGCATTCAAGCTCCCATTACCAGTCAGCGTCTATTCAAAACGCACTCTAAACTCAGAAATCGGAAAATGGATTCATGTCAGACGATTCGAAACACTAAGAATTTTTTAAATAGTTCGCGAATCTATGAAAAGAAAATTGGATTCGTGCCTATTGCTAAGCGGAAGATATTTCGAACAATTTCTTTTTTTTAGAATGCCTTATTCAATATTTAGCATTATTTTGAGAAACGTGTTTTAATTTATTTTTCATTAGTTTATTGTTAATTTAAAGTTCTCATTTATTTAGATCCACAATATCTAATTTGATGTTTGTTTTCAAAAAAATTCTAGTTATTAGAGTAATAAATGTTAACCCAAAAAATTAAATTTGAATATAAAAATGTTTGTGGTAGAATTTTTTCTAATCGCTAAATCAACATTCATCAACTCTAAAATGGGAAAAAATGTTTAAACATTCCAGCAGATTACACTGAAATTGTCCACGATAAGACGAACGCACTACTGATTTTTATTATTTTTTTTTAACTTTAATTTTTTTTAAGTCCTTTTTGAGTGCGTCCACTTTAGCACTAAACGCTTTAATTATTGCACTTTTTATATGTATTTTATGTACAAATAAATATTGTACTAAGTAATTCGAAAACAGTGGTAACAAAAATTGCAGACGTTTACTCAAAAAGTTTTAGTTAAGTACAGCGAACTAAATTCCAGAAACGAAAAAAGTCTGTGGTGCCTTTAATTCCGATTTAACAAAAATTGGGTGAGGCTGAGAGACCATGATCTTCGAAAAAGCAACGCATGAATAAAAATTAAGCTTTTCATGATATTTACTTGTAAATTCCTTAAAATACGGCAAATGGAAAACCTTTCAATAAACGAAATCACAACAGAAACATTTTTGACCACATCATTTGGTAAGGACTTCTGTTTTTAAAACCACTTGAAAAATCGTTTAAAACAATAAAGCCTAATTCCTATCAATTCCTCATTATGTTCTCATTATCAAAAATAATAAGAAAAATAAGATTAAAAATTAGTTCAAGTCTTAAAGACGTTCATATTATGAACAAAAAAAACAAACTATTTAAAAGAGATATTAAAATATAGGTCCAGCATTTTCAAGAAAACGTACAATTGCTGACGAAAACTTTTCAATTGCAACACGATATGTTGGTCAGTAACAAGAAAACGTCAATAAGAACGTCATCAAATGAGCCACCTCGATAAATTCTAATGAAATTCCCTTGGAACAATCCCAAAAATAATCGCGTCGCTTTACATTTCCTTGGAGCAAAATGAAATTTCCTAGGCGAAACATTCGCAATCCCCATAAGATTTGTTTAGAGAAACCTAACGTATTTAATGTAAATGCCGAAAGTCGAAAGACATCTGTTCGAAGGTAAAATTCTTCTGGCAATAACCAAGGCCTAATTTCTCATCTGCCTCTGGCAGATCTGGCAACGCATTTGCCATATAAGCAGCCAGACGAGGACGAATATGTTCTGAAAGGCGATTATTTAAAATCGCCTTCACTGGCAGAAATACGAAGGCCGAATACAATTTTTCCATAATAAAACCAAGAATACGAAAAATAGGTGACAGACAACATTCTTTTCTTACCTGTATGGGTGCGCAGATGAGCCTTTAAATGGCTACTTTTTCCATATGCTTTATAACAACCCTCGTAGGAACACTTGTGCACTTTTCGTAATTTTTCACTCAGTCGCACTTTACTATTATTGTTATTATTATTATTACAATTCACTTTCCTTTCTCGGTGTTGTTTTTTGATGGCAAATTTCGCGTTCAGTTTCTTCTCCATTTTACTTCGATTCAAATGTACACCCATCACTGACACTTTTCTCTTCTCCGATTTCGCATCCTTGACTTTATCAGTGTCGAACGGGACTTCGGGCACCGGTTCCTGCTCGATTTGCTTTAAATCCGTCAAAATCCTGCTGACCATATACGAGGAATCATCGCTCTTCACATTTTCAGTCAAAGACTTTTCTTTATAAGACAAGTCGAGAGGAACAGTGAACCGATATCGGCTACTGTTGGAGAGTTGAACCAAACATTGTGCTGCGAAATTGATGTCGTCCATGATCTCGCTGGATTTTCTCACTCCATTTATCTGTAAAGGAAAAAGAATAAAAGTAAGAAAAATCACACGTGTTATTAAATTATCTTCGAGCTTTTGTTATGGAAGTAGCTCCATTATATTGGAAGTTTCGCCTCTATGAGAAATCGTTTAGTGAAAACGACCGAATCTTTGGAAAATACATGGGCCACGGCGACGTCAACCCTTCGAAAAAGAGATTCTTTTTTCTCTGATAAAATCACGAGTGGATTAAGCGCGGAGCTGTGAGCAAACGAGTTTTCCGACTAATTCTTTGTTGTGTTTAACTACAAGAAGAATACGTTTTCCAACTTCAAAGTGTGCAACTTTAGAGCAACATCGATTTTGACGGTTCTTTTCTCACTTAAGCTTTTAATCTAAATTTTTTTGTCCAATCCAAATTGCTAAACTTTGATATTAATTGTAAGATAATTAAAACATTGTTGACTAAACATGAAAGCAAGGTAAAAGAGCTTTAGCATTTCCATTTTTCAAAATAAGTGTATGAGGTATACTCGAAAAATATTTACAACAATAATAATTCAACATGTTGGGCGAAATCAAAAGTCCATGATTATCCTAACTGAAAGCCGTACATAACAAACATTGCTGGTGGTAATAACCGATGAATGAGTATGACAATGAAACTCACACTCCAGTCACGAATAAGCGATTGTATTCTTTAATTTAATTTGAAATAAATACTATCTCATGGGTTTTCCTTCAATATTTATCCTTACTATTTATAAGACAAGGTCCCACGTGATTTTTTCCTATTTTTAAACTGAAATAACCTTAAAAAGCTTCCGTTGTAGGAGATAGACTAACTGCAGTAAATTGTTAAAAGTTATATGGACTTTAGTTATTTTGTATAGATGTTAAAATCGAACATATCCGTTGGAGTACTCTGTTCGATTTGATATGGTCCTTTTTGTTTTATTTTTCATTCAATAAGATTTTCAACCAAAAATTGCATTTGAACAAGACAAAGAACACCACCAAAAGCTTTTAATAATGTACGCCAATTTTTCACTTTTCCCGCAATACGGATTCATAAAAAAGAAATTCAAGCAGTATGAAAAATATAATATACAAGGTGTTCCCGCAATGACTGTGCAACGTTTAATCATAAATTCTACGGCGCAAAAGAAAGTCGATCTCACCGAATATGTAAATACTAAAAATTGCTTTTATTTCAGAATATGGGTCTATTTACCCTTGCCAGTAATACGAATTACGTAAAAATGTCATTTAGAATCGTATTGTAGTTCGTTCAGTAAATCAAAACAAGTGCTAGACAATTTGAGCAGAGGGACTTACACCGTGACTTCTTTTCAAAATTTTGAATTTTCATAAATTTTGTAATTTTGATCCAAGTACTTATTTAGTTATAGGTAATCATGAAAAATGTTCAACTTGAGTTATGTCAAATTCTTTTAAACTATTCTAATTAAAATTCTCAAATTTAAATAATATTCAAAATTTTTGTCAAAGTCCCTCAGACCCTTTATACTTCCACACTTCAAATAGTGTAATCGATTTTTATAATAGCTATCTTATATGTTTCTCCTTTTTATCAAATGATAAAAAAATTCATTTTAAGCAATCATAAATACCATGGAAAAAATTATCAAATATATTTATTTNTAGAGTAATAAATGTTAACCCAAAAAATTAAATTTGAATATAAAAATGTTTGTGGTAGAATTTTTTCTAATCGCTAAATCAACATTCATCAACTCTAAAATGGGAAAAAATGTTTAAACATTCCAGCAGATTACACTGAAATTGTCCACGATAAGACGAACGCACTACTGATTTTTATTATTTTTTTTTAACTTTAATTTTTTTTAAGTCCTTTTTGAGTGCGTCCACTTTAGCACTAAACGCTTTAATTATTGCACTTTTTATATGTATTTTATGTACAAATAAATATTGTACTAAGTAATTCGAAAACAGTGGTAACAAAAATTGCAGACGTTTACTCAAAAAGTTTTAGTTAAGTACAGCGAACTAAATTCCAGAAACGAAAAAAGTCTGTGGTGCCTTTAATTCCGATTTAACAAAAATTGGGTGAGGCTGAGAGACCATGATCTTCGAAAAAGCAACGCATGAATAAAAATTAAGCTTTTCATGATATTTACTTGTAAATTCCTTAAAATACGGCAAATGGAAAACCTTTCAATAAACGAAATCACAACAGAAACATTTTTGACCACATCATTTGGTAAGGACTTCTGTTTTTAAAACCACTTGAAAAATCGTTTAAAACAATAAAGCCTAATTCCTATCAATTCCTCATTATGTTCTCATTATCAAAAATAATAAGAAAAATAAGATTAAAAATTAGTTCAAGTCTTAAAGACGTTCATATTATGAACAAAAAAAAACAAACTATTTAAAAGAGATATTAAAATATAGGTCCAGCATTTTCAAGAAAACGTACAATTGCTGACGAAAACTTTTCAATTGCAACACGATATGTTGGTCAGTAACAAGAAAACGTCAATAAGAACGTCATCAAATGAGCCACCTCGATAAATTCTAATGAAATTCCCTTGGAACAATCCCAAAAATAATCGCGTCGCTTTACATTTCCTTGGAGCAAAATGAAATTTCCTAGGCGAAACATTCGCAATCCCCATAAGATTTGTTTAGAGAAACCTAACGTATTTAATGTAAATGCCGAAAGTCGAAAGACATCTGTTCGAAGGTAAAATTCTTCTGGCAATAACCAAGGCCTAATTTCTCATCTGCCTCTGGCAGATCTGGCAACGCATTTGCCATATAAGCAGCCAGACGAGGACGAATATGTTCTGAAAGGCGATTATTTAAAATCGCCTTCACTGGCAGAAATACGAAGGCCGAATACAATTTTTCCATAATAAAACCAAGAATACGAAAAATAGGTGACAGACAACATTCTTTTCTTACCTGTATGGGTGCGCAGATGAGCCTTTAAATGGCTACTTTTTCCATATGCTTTATAACAACCCTCGTAGGAACACTTGTGCACTTTTCGTAATTTTTCACTCAGTCGCACTTTACTATTATTGTTATTATTATTATTACAATTCACTTTCCTTTCTCGGTGTTGTTTTTTGATGGCAAATTTCGCGTTCAGTTTCTTCTCCATTTTACTTCGATTCAAATGTACACCCATCACTGACACTTTTCTCTTCTCCGATTTCGCATCCTTGACTTTATCAGTGTCGAACGGGACTTCGGGCACCGGTTCCTGCTCGATTTGCTTTAAATCCGTCAAAATCCTGCTGACCATATACGAGGAATCATCGCTCTTCACATTTTCAGTCAAAGACTTTTCTTTATAAGACAAGTCGAGAGGAACAGTGAACCGATATCGGCTACTGTTGGAGAGTTGAACCAAACATTGTGCTGCGAAATTGATGTCGTCCATGATCTCGCTGGATTTTCTCACTCCATTTATCTGTAAAGGAAAAAGAATAAAAGTAAGAAAAATCACACGTGTTATTAAATTATCTTCGAGCTTTTGTTATGGAAGTAGCTCCATTATATTGGAAGTTTCGCCTCTATGAGAAATCGTTTAGTGAAAACGACCGAATCTTTGGAAAATACATGGGCCACGGCGACGTCAACCCTTCGAAAAAGAGATTCTTTTTTCTCTGATAAAATCACGAGTGGATTAAGCGCGGAGCTGTGAGCAAACGAGTTTTCCGACTAATTCTTTGTTGTGTTTAACTACAAGAAGAATACGTTTTCCAACTTCAAAGTGTGCAACTTTAGAGCAACATCGATTTTGACGGTTCTTTTCTCACTTAAGCTTTTAATCTAAATTTTTTTGTCCAATCCAAATTGCTAAACTTTGATATTAATTGTAAGATAATTAAAACATTGTTGACTAAACATGAAAGCAAGGTAAAAGAGCTTTAGCATTTCCATTTTTCAAAATAAGTGTATGAGGTATACTCGAAAAATATTTACAACAATAATAATTCAACATGTTGGGCGAAATCAAAAGTCCATGATTATCCTAACTGAAAGCCGTACATAACAAACATTGCTGGTGGTAATAACCGATGAATGAGTATGACAATGAAACTCACACTCCAGTCACGAATAAGCGATTGTATTCTTTAATTTAATTTGAAATAAATACTATCTCATGGGTTTTCCTTCAATATTTATCCTTACTATTTATAAGACAAGGTCCCACGTGATTTTTTCCTATTTTTAAACTGAAATAACCTTAAAAAGCTTCCGTTGTAGGAGATAGACTAACTGCAGTAAATTGTTAAAAGTTATATGGACTTTAGTTATTTTGTATAGATGTTAAAATCGAACATATCCGTTGGAGTACTCTGTTCGATTTGATATGGTCCTTTTTGTTTTATTTTTCATTCAATAAGATTTTCAACCAAAAATTGCATTTGAACAAGACAAAGAACACCACCAAAAGCTTTTAATAATGTACGCCAATTTTTCACTTTTCCCGCAATACGGATTCATAAAAAAGAAATTCAAGCAGTATGAAAAATATAATATACAAGGTGTTCCCGCAATGACTGTGCAACGTTTAATCATAAATTCTACGGCGCAAAAGAAAGTCGATCTCACCGAATATGTAAATACTAAAAATTGCTTTTATTTCAGAATATGGGTCTATTTACCCTTGCCAGTAATACGAATTACGTAAAAATGTCATTTAGAATCGTATTGTAGTTCGTTCAGTAAATCAAAACAAGTGCTAGACAATTTGAGCAGAGGGACTTACACCGTGACTTCTTTTCAAAATTTTGAATTTTCATAAATTTTGTAATTTTGATCCAAGTACTTATTTAGTTATAGGTAATCATGAAAAATGTTCAACTTGAGTTATGTCAAATTCTTTTAAACTATTCTAATTAAAATTCTCAAATTTAAATAATATTCAAAATTTTTGTCAAAGTCCCTCAGACCCTTTATACTTCCACACTTCAAATAGTGTAATCGATTTTTATAATAGCTATCTTATATGTTTCTCCTTTTTATCAAATGATAAAAAAATTCATTTTAAGCAATCATAAATACCATGGAAAAAATTATCAAATATATTTATTTCTTCATGATTTAAATTAATATAAATTGAACAACAAAAAAAAATTACCTTTAATTCATAAATTTTTATAAGATGGATAAAAAAATTGTAGTCAGAAACAACCCAAAGAGTGGAAAAATTTTCCAATTTCATTGAAGGAAGCAAATTTCTCTATCAATGAATTTTCACAAAAAAAAGTTCCAAACGAACAAAATTATATTAAAATATATTTTTTATCTACAAATGATTTTGGACAAAACGGGAATTTGTATAGTTAGATATATATTAAGTAAAATGAAAAAAACCATATTTATCTATTGTATTGTAAAGAATAATGGTGAGAATGACAGCCAGAAAGCTACTGCATTAGTAGTAGCTCTACGAGGAAAGACTGTCGAAATCCTCGAAATTGTGTCTGAAAAGTTGAACAGATGAGGTACGATGCCTTCATAGATGCTTTAGAATTCCGATTGAGAAATACTCATCGCGAAACAGTATGCCAGACTCAATTAAGGATACAAACTCACAGACTAGATGAAACATTATAAGAATTCGAGGCAGATATGAAGAAACAGTTGACTGCAGAAAAGTTTTATAGAAGGGGTGAGAGTCACAGAGCTCAAGTTTCATCCGAGATCAATAAGGCCAGAGTCCCGAATGGTGTTATATTTCAGATAGGAGCCCAATATTTAAACCTTTCAGTGGCTCAGTGGGATTCGCTAGACTGGACTTTATAGTTAACTGAAAACAAAACAACGTTTACTTGGGACTGGGAATGTCAAGTAGCATTTAACAGATGAAAGATGATGAAAGGTAACATTTTGGATACGGATGCTAGTAATAACAGAATATGAGTGGTCTCATGTAAAATATAAGGTGGAGAGGAGAAAGTCGTCAGTGACTATTTCACCGAAGCATTTGTTCAAACCAAGAGGGAAATGCTTGCGTTATCAGGAAGGAGTTGTCGACTACCATTAAATTTATTGAACATTTCTATCTCTATCTTTCTTCATTTGGATGGATAATAGAGATCTGAAATGACTGCTACAAACGAAGAATTTTGAGGGATAGATTGCTTCATTTCAAAATAGAGCGTCGATCGATCAGGAAGGTCGCATGAAAAAATACCGAAGCCGAAACACAAAGCACACTTACATTCTTCCTCTCGCCTTTTTTGCTATAACTTTCTTGATTCTAGCGAACAGTTATTTTTAAAAAGCTTTTTATTAGCCTCAATTAGCTCTATGTACAATAGAATTTTTCTGCACACTTTCAAAAGCAAAGATGTTGTTGATTTATTTATATTTTTTTGTAAAATAAATTATGCATCTAATAAACAACCAAGGGAGATTTACTAGTGGAATAATTATTAAAATGCCATTTGGAATATTAAAATCGGTCAAATGGTTCGTGAGATATTCAAATTTGAGTCATGGTTATAACCTAATCGCTGTGTGATTTAGAACTTTTGACATAACTGATATTTTCACTCGAAAATAAAATAATAATAAATAAATTGGAATTGCAATAGGATAAGGAATTATTCTTGCAGTTTATTTCATGTTGTATTAAAAAAAATCAATTTCTGCAATATTTTTCTACATATCGATTTAAGCGAAGAATTTTCAAAATTTCCTTGAAAATATTTTCGTGAAGAATTTCGCAACATCCATTCGAATCCTTCCGTTTTTTATCGCACGTGTTCGAGGAATCCAATCGATTTAATCTGTCAATTCGAGCTTATCGTTAGATTTCAAAGTTCCACATTTCCTTCCAAGACGGTACCAAATTAATCTCGTTTTAACGATGAAATTTTCGGCCAACAATTATTGAATGTCATTAAAATCAATCTGACAGAAATAACCGGCAAATACAATTATCGCAAACTTATTAAATCGATCCTGACCTATTTATGTAGTTAAATACTTTGGAGGTTAAAAGTAGGGTGAACACAACGTTCGTCCAAAATTCACTTCTACATCTTGCTGATCCCCGTTGTTCCCTCTCTTTCCAGCTCTTGTTACTCCCTCGTTCCAGGTCCTTTCTCATTTAACACACAAGAGACGAAAATTTAATTTTGTCTTGTCAAGGAAATTCTTCGAATAATAAATATGAAATTCAATTTTGATCGGCTACATCGGTTTATTTAAAGGGAGATTTGGGACCACAAAAAAATGAGCCCTTTGTCAGAAAATAAACATTTCAAAATGTCGATACAGTTTTAACCGAATTTCCTAAAAAAAATGAATAGACGTGTTTCGATATTGATAATTAAGTATTCAATTTCTAAAAACGTTTTTTAACATCTCTGAATTCGGCTCACATTGGAAATATGAAAAAATGTTTTGAGTATAATTCAAAAATAATGTAGCAATATAAGTAGAGTAAGTGATTTCTAATATCACGAAATAACACAATAGGACATTCAATAGTAGTAACAAGGTGTCGCGTAAAATGTTGCTCTTTTTAAAAGTCAATTACGAAAAAAGCACAAATAGTACGATAACAAATGTTCATTGAATGATGAAAGAAACCTAAGAGTCATTGGTTAAAAATGACATCATTGAAATGTGCAGTCCATCGACATAAAACAGCGTCCGAGATTTCGACTATATTCTGACTTGAATATTCATTTGCCATAAGTTGAGCTACAGGTATTATCTGGTTTTGAAATATCCTCATAAAAAAATCAAGTGGTGTCAATTCTGGTCTGCGGGGATATTGCCTCTACACAATATCATTTTGTTGGAAAGTGTTCCCTTCGCCACCAGTATGGTAGGTTCATGTTCTAATTCTTACCTAGATCCGTGTTGCAGTTCTAACTGAAAAAAATCGTTTAACATCTTTAAATACTTGTCAGAAGTAACAGAAACAGAATTTTCTCAGGTGTCTTCGAAAAAGCACAGTCCAATAACACTCTGTGATGATATGGTCACCCATCTTATTGCCTTAAAAGAATGGCAAGATCATTGATGCCGACGAGTTTTCTTTAAGGGTTTTCTCTGCTCCATAATTTTGCTTGCGTCAATTTCACTTATTTAAAAGTCTATTCATATTAAAAAAAAGCTTCGTCTGAAATCAGAATATTCATAAAATCCGATCCCTTTGTTGATTAAATATCCCTGAAACGAATTACCTCATTCCGTTTCCGTAAGAGTGATTTCAATGGAGCGGAAGTTTGGGAGACACTCTGTATTTATTAATAAATTTAATTTCTTTGCTGGCAATTAAATAAAGAAAGCCTTAATAAATTTCAATATTAATAAAATTGAAATAGAAAAATTGATACATTTATCTTTCATGAATGCAAATTGAATAGTCTCCACTGGCAAGTTTATTTGAAGATAGATACATAGATTAATTATGAAAGTCATAAAAAAACTTATAGAATGCTCTATGCAGGGTGTAACATAAGTGATGATTTTAATTTTAAGGGGTGATTCCTTGTCATATTTTAAGCAAAAAGTTCATATGAACATGGGTTTGTAAATGTTTCGTTATTTAGTTTTTTTTTAATTTCCAAACGGCTTAAAATTTTTTAACAAAATTTGGTATACGTGTTTACCATAATGGTAGGTTTAATCCAGAAAAATTGCCAGCTTTAATCGTTCATCAGTGGTGGAGATATGGGTGTCCTTTTTTACTCATATAAAATTGTAGTGACATATGACAACCTTACCTCCATCGCTGATGAATGGTTAAAGCTAGCAATTTTTTGGATTAAACCTACCATTATGGTAAACACGTATTTCGGTAACGAAGCGTTAACAAACCCATGTTCATATGAATTCAATTGCTTAAAATATGACAAGGAATCACCCCTTAAAATTAAAGTCATCAGTTATGTTACACCCTGTATATTATGTTTCAAGAATGATTCCCAAAAAAAATGAAATAGAAAACATAAAGCCATAAGAAGGCTGCAAAACCCATCGTGAAAAGTACGCGTAGTACTTTGTTCAGTGTTTACAACATACTAGAAGAGTTTGTTTGTAAAATAAAGATTGCCTTAGTTATGACGATGAGAGTAGAAAAAATTTGAACTGATTCTCATATTGGGAGAAGTGCAAAGAACGTGAACGTAACTTTATAAATAAATAAATAAATAAATAAATGAATAAATAAATAAGAATTACTAAGAATTTCTGATCAAAAACTTTCTACTACTTAAAGATTTGTTTTGAGAAAATGTAAAATTGTAGGAAAAAACCATATGAACCCGTCGATTTTTATTGCATTTCGATATATTTCCGAAATTTCATACCACTAGCGAGCGCAGCTTTTATCCCTAAAGTCTTAAATAAGAGAGAGTAGTAGTCTATGTATGGTATATAATTTCCAAGGATATTAAAAATGCATTACTTTTACAACTCAACCTTAAATTAAAGATGGATAAACATTGATAGTTTGTACAATTTATAGTAAAGGATTAGATTATCGATGTTAGTTAACATTATGAAGAATTTCTGCAATAATCAGCCTACACTCATACACAATACGTTGCCGCAAATCGTGCCAAAATTCGGGATAGATCGCATAAATTTCTATCTCTAGATCGCCCTATAAAAAAGTCTAATGGAAACAAATCTGTTCTGAGGTTCTTTCCTTTCAATTTCAAGCATTGTCCGACTTGCAACGCTTTAGAGAAAGTGTTACTTTGAAATTTAGGTTTTTTCAAAAAAATACTCTAGTTTAAACCAAATATAAGAACGAAAGAAATTGGATCAAAATGAAAATAAAACTGGTGAGGCTTATCAGTATTCAGCTGGATCTCCATCATTCCATACGTGCCAGTAAAACCACAAATCACGGACAAAAACTATCAGAGCGAAAAACAAGCCACCTATCAGCCGATACCGAATGAAATAATTTATGAACCTTAAGAATTTCCGCATCGGGGATAAAGGATAAGATTAATGAAAAAGAATACAACCGGTTTCTACTTTCCAACTTTTCGTTTTTCCTTTCTTTTTTTTTGTACTTTTTCTTCCTTTAGTATCAAAAGTCGAAATCCTATTGTATATTGTAATCTAACAACATTTTTTTAAATATAGAGAGACCACAATAAGGACTTACCATACAATGAAAAATCCTTATTTATTGACCGATTTTAATATATTTTTTTGTTACTCAAACAGGTATTGCAAATGCGCATTTAGAAAATTTGTTAATTTTATTCTTCGGCTGTAAGCATGACCAATTATGTTCACTATTGTGGGCTCAAGCATTTCAACAAGTGATATTAGTATTTCTTAGCTTGTAGCTTAATATTTACAATTTGCTGTAACGTATTTCATTGCTGTAGAATATTGGAGTGTAAAAAAAATTAATATTATTATTATTGGGTTTTATAAATAATTATATTTTAACAATATTGCAAACAAATTGTGAATCAATGTGTTATAATTTTATCAAAATAATAAAACCACAACAAAAACAGATTGTCTTTAACCTAAAATATTGGTTATTTCGATAAACTCACTCATTATTATGTATTAAATTTAGAAAATACTGCCTAGTGATACTTTGGTAAATTCCTCTGATACAATTAGAAAACTCTTTTATGGTTCAGGGTTTTGGCAGTGGCGGACACTTTATTTAATTTTTCTACAAGATTGGGAGATCCTTAGAAAAATCCGGCCGTTCTTTTTTTCTGGAAAAATCTTCAATATCATTTGTTGAAATGTAAATAAAAGTGAACGTATTTCGCGATGCGTACAACCAAGGAATAAAGTTACTTAAAATCGGCCAATAAATAAAGATGTTATAATGATGCTAAGTTCTTATCGTGGGCCCTGTATGTCCTTTTGCATTAAAGGGTTACACTTTTCGTCATTTATTTATTAATCTGATTTCAAACTTTTGAAAATGGACAATAAATACATTTCTTTATTGCCTTGTTTTTCTTAAGTAAAGACGAAAAAAGTTTTGAGATTTATCAATGTGTCGTATATTTTAAATCAACATTATACAGGACGTCCAGTAAATAACGAACCATACATGCTACAACAGCGAAATAACTAGATTCAAAATACGTCGATTGAATCCAGCTTACCCTAGTGTCAAAGTTCACAACTAATAAAAATAAAGATACAAAGTGAAAATTTGGGAAGACATTTTAAAACTTAATATGTAAAGGTTTTTCCATTACGCGTAAGCCAAATAGGCTTGTAGATTTTACATTACTCGTAATGACGTTCATTGGTTAAATTCTTACAATGTTTTTGTGTTACACTGTATATAGGTATGCTTTAGTTCGTAAAATTATATCGTCTACATTTTTTACACAAATAAAAACTGTACTTCGTAAATATCACTGAAGGCAACCGAGAAAATCGTTCTCGAGAAAATCGGGTTTAATAATAGTGATCAAGATCGAAAAATAATTTTTACAAAAAGGATACCTACTTAAAATTTAATCAAAGAAGATTCAAATTAATCACGTTAATACCCATTTTCTAATGCTAGAATAACAAAAATTTATTTAGGCTTGGACGTTATTTATTTTTTCTTTTTTAGTTGATTTGTTGACTTAAATTTACAAACTGAGACTCAAAATCAAAATGCCATAACATAAGTTTTTTTTAATCTGTAATGAAATGAAGAATATAGTATATGGAGAAGGTGCAACTAGAACATATGCTGAAGCCCAATACAATCGAAGCTAATCAGTCAGAAAAATGTGTGTAAGATTGTTTGAACGATTTAGGGCGATTAATGAGAAATCGCACCATTGAGCAAGATGCGACTTAAATTCTGAAGAAAGTGGTCCAAATATTCGTACTTAGCGTATAGCAAAACGTATTGCACTATCAAAAAATTCAGTAGTTATTTTAAATATTTTAATGGGTTCATATGATTATACTCCTCCAATGTACAACTGCCAGGTGGAAAATTAGTTTTCTAATTTTATTGAAAATATTTGACTCACTGAAGTTTACATGAAGAAAAATAAAAATAAACCAAAATTTATTTTCACTATTTTACCAATAAAAATCTAAATTTCCAATGGAAGCAACAGTTCCAGAACGAATTTACAACCAACATATGGCCTGGAATAGAAAATGATTATTCTAACTGAACCCTTTGAACTGAGGTGAAAATGGACAAAACTATTTAAGCGTTCTTCAAAACAACCAGTTTGATTTACCTAAAGATGTGCAATTATGTGTTTTTTGCGATATGGTTCCCCCCGGGTATTATTAATCTGCGAAATTTTTGAAAAAATAATAGCCGACTCAAAATTCAGACCTTACACCATCAGACTTTTTCCTTTTCTGGGCATATTAAATATCTTGTGTATAGTAGAAGTATCATTAAAACAAAAGATCGATTAATGCGAAAATATACGTACCTCGGCAGATGCAATAAGAAATCTTCATCCCACCTGTTTGGCTGTAAGACGAAATTTCTTAAAGAGGGTGCGTAAAAGTATTGATATTAGAGGGAGGGGAGAAATGCTTTTTAGAACACTTACTTAAACTTAATTAATTATCTTTGTTTTCTTTATTAAAAAGTTATTTTAGATCTCTTACATTGGTTTCTATTAATTATTTAGAAATAAATAGCTTTTCCAGTTATAATAAAAATTACTTTTTCCACTCTTCACTATTATTATTATTAAATGCGATTTTCTCCAGAACGATTACTATCAATGATATTTACAAGATACAGTTCTTCATGTAAAAAATATAGAAGAAACGAAATTGCGAACTAAAAGATTTGTACAGTATTACGCAGGAAAATTACAAGAGAGTGTCCGCGTTACAAAAACCTGTGCATATTAAGTTTTGTGAAATTGTTTCATGCAATTTATGAACAAATAATAAAAAAATAAAACAACATACGACACTTTATTATCCTGTATCTTTGTTATTTTGTATCAACATTGGTATTAGGGCATGTTGGGGGAATTCGTCTTATTTTGAGTTTAACCATTAAACTATTGTAGTACTGCCTATTATTTACTGGCCAACCTATCTCAATCTCTTAATTATTATTACATTAACCTGAAAGATAGTGGTTCTATAATTACAGACCCACCATCTTTGCTAACTAATTATAATTAGTAGTTCTTCAAAAATCTTATTTGTTAGTCCAAGTTCAATAAATTTAAAAATGGAGAGTCTGTCAAGATGAGATTTTTGGGTCTTAATTTTCTATAACTGTAAATATGGATTTTCACACAATAGTTCTAGTGGGATCTTCGGTTTGTGTCCGAGGAAAAAGCATCTAGTAGTGTCAGCAAATGTTTATCGGTTGTACAGGTTTTAAAAAGGATAAAAGAAATAAAAAGCCACGAAAGTTACAAAAGTTAATATAGTTAGGGATGTGATATAAAATGACGAACATGTGTCATAGGAAATTACTCAGCACACATTAGACATTCATGCACCCAACGTAAATACGATTCCACATAACATGTTTATATATAATGTGGCGCAAAAGTGAATACTCCATCACTCTTTCTTTGCATACACTCTTTCTTTTGCAAATGACATCTTATTTCATCGCGACTTTGACATTTTTGAAATAATCCGGAGCAGAAAGGACGTGGACAAGCGATGTATCGCCATATTTCTTAAGGACTTTTTTTGACAAATAATCACAATTTTTAAGAATGATGGTTTTGACTCAAAATGAATTTGGTGGTCTATTTCCTGGTTGTATGGCGATTCGACTAGGTCGATGTTTCTAAATCTTTTTTTATTTACATACTCCTTGATTTAGCATTCATGACTACTCCATGAACCCTAATTCTCTATGTATAATTACTAATTGCTAAATACAGAGTGTTTCAGAATTGTTGTGATAAAAGCCTAGGGGAGAGCCTCTCAGCAAAATATGTAAAAAAGTTCACACGAACATGGGTCCGAAAATGCTTCGTTTCCGAGATACAGGGTGTTAATTAAAGAAAGAACAGCTTTTATTTTTTCCTTTCTAAACGGCTTAAGATTTTTTAACAAAATTTGGTTTATGAATTTAGCATATTGGCAGATTTAATCCAAAATANCGTCGATTGAATCCAGCTTACCCTAGTGTCAAAGTTCACAACTAATAAAAATAAAGATACAAAGTGAAAATTTGGGAAGACATTTTAAAACTTAATATGTAAAGGTTTTTCCATTACGCGTAAGCCAAATAGGCTTGTAGATTTTACATTACTCGTAATGACGTTCATTGGTTAAATTCTTACAATGTTTTTGTGTTACACTGTATATAGGTATGCTTTAGTTCGTAAAATTATATCGTCTACATTTTTTACACAAATAAAAACTGTACTTCGTAAATATCACTGAAGGCAACCGAGAAAATCGTTCTCGAGAAAATCGGGTTTAATAATAGTGATCAAGATCGAAAAATAATTTTTACAAAAAGGATACCTACTTAAAATTTAATCAAAGAAGATTCAAATTAATCACGTTAATACCCATTTTCTAATGCTAGAATAACAAAAATTTATTTAGGCTTGGACGTTATTTATTTTTTCTTTTTTAGTTGATTTGTTGACTTAAATTTACAAACTGAGACTCAAAATCAAAATGCCATAACATAAGTTTTTTTTAATCTGTAATGAAATGAAGAATATAGTATATGGAGAAGGTGCAACTAGAACATATGCTGAAGCCCAATACAATCGAAGCTAATCAGTCAGAAAAATGTGTGTAAGATTGTTTGAACGATTTAGGGCGATTAATGAGAAATCGCACCATTGAGCAAGATGCGACTTAAATTCTGAAGAAAGTGGTCCAAATATTCGTACTTAGCGTATAGCAAAACGTATTGCACTATCAAAAAATTCAGTAGTTATTTTAAATATTTTAATGGGTTCATATGATTATACTCCTCCAATGTACAACTGCCAGGTGGAAAATTAGTTTTCTAATTTTATTGAAAATATTTGACTCACTGAAGTTTACATGAAGAAAAATAAAAATAAACCAAAATTTATTTTCACTATTTTACCAATAAAAATCTAAATTTCCAATGGAAGCAACAGTTCCAGAACGAATTTACAACCAACATATGGCCTGGAATAGAAAATGATTATTCTAACTGAACCCTTTGAACTGAGGTGAAAATGGACAAAACTATTTAAGCGTTCTTCAAAACAACCAGTTTGATTTACCTAAAGATGTGCAATTATGTGTTTTTTGCGATATGGTTCCCCCCGGGTATTATTAATCTGCGAAATTTTTGAAAAAATAATAGCCGACTCAAAATTCAGACCTTACACCATCAGACTTTTTCCTTTTCTGGGCATATTAAATATCTTGTGTATAGTAGAAGTATCATTAAAACAAAAGATCGATTAATGCGAAAATATACGTACCTCGGCAGATGCAATAAGAAATCTTCATCCCACCTGTTTGGCTGTAAGACGAAATTTCTTAAAGAGGGTGCGTAAAAGTATTGATATTAGAGGGAGGGGAGAAATGCTTTTTAGAACACTTACTTAAACTTAATTAATTATCTTTGTTTTCTTTATTAAAAAGTTATTTTAGATCTCTTACATTGGTTTCTATTAATTATTTAGAAATAAATAGCTTTTCCAGTTATAATAAAAATTACTTTTTCCACTCTTCACTATTATTATTATTAAATGCGATTTTCTCCAGAACGATTACTATCAATGATATTTACAAGATACAGTTCTTCATGTAAAAAATATAGAAGAAACGAAATTGCGAACTAAAAGATTTGTACAGTATTACGCAGGAAAATTACAAGAGAGTGTCCGCGTTACAAAAACCTGTGCATATTAAGTTTTGTGAAATTGTTTCATGCAATTTATGAACAAATAATAAAAAAATAAAACAACATACGACACTTTATTATCCTGTATCTTTGTTATTTTGTATCAACATTGGTATTAGGGCATGTTGGGGGAATTCGTCTTATTTTGAGTTTAACCATTAAACTATTGTAGTACTGCCTATTATTTACTGGCCAACCTATCTCAATCTCTTAATTATTATTACATTAACCTGAAAGATAGTGGTTCTATAATTACAGACCCACCATCTTTGCTAACTAATTATAATTAGTAGTTCTTCAAAAATCTTATTTGTTAGTCCAAGTTCAATAAATTTAAAAATGGAGAGTCTGTCAAGATGAGATTTTTGGGTCTTAATTTTCTATAACTGTAAATATGGATTTTCACACAATAGTTCTAGTGGGATCTTCGGTTTGTGTCCGAGGAAAAAGCATCTAGTAGTGTCAGCAAATGTTTATCGGTTGTACAGGTTTTAAAAAGGATAAAAGAAATAAAAAGCCACGAAAGTTACAAAAGTTAATATAGTTAGGGATGTGATATAAAATGACGAACATGTGTCATAGGAAATTACTCAGCACACATTAGACATTCATGCACCCAACGTAAATACGATTCCACATAACATGTTTATATATAATGTGGCGCAAAAGTGAATACTCCATCACTCTTTCTTTGCATACACTCTTTCTTTTGCAAATGACATCTTATTTCATCGCGACTTTGACATTTTTGAAATAATCCGGAGCAGAAAGGACGTGGACAAGCGATGTATCGCCATATTTCTTAAGGACTTTTTTTGACAAATAATCACAATTTTTAAGAATGATGGTTTTGACTCAAAATGAATTTGGTGGTCTATTTCCTGGTTGTATGGCGATTCGACTAGGTCGATGTTTCTAAATCTTTTTTTATTTACATACTCCTTGATTTAGCATTCATGACTACTCCATGAACCCTAATTCTCTATGTATAATTACTAATTGCTAAATACAGAGTGTTTCAGAATTGTTGTGATAAAAGCCTAGGGGAGAGCCTCTCAGCAAAATATGTAAAAAAGTTCACACGAACATGGGTCCGAAAATGCTTCGTTTCCGAGATACAGGGTGTTAATTAAAGAAAGAACAGCTTTTATTTTTTCCTTTCTAAACGGCTTAAGATTTTTTAACAAAATTTGGTTTATGAATTTAGCATATTGGCAGATTTAATCCAAAATATTACCAGCTTTAATCGTTCACCAATGACGGAGGTATGGGTGTCTTTTTATTCATACAAAATTGTAATAATACTTGACATACACTCCGTCATTGGTGAATGGTTAAAGCTGGTAATACTATTTTGGATTAAATCTGCCAATATGCTAAATTCATAAACCAAATTTCGTTAAAAAATCTTATGCCGTTTAGAAATGAAAAAATAAAAGCTGTTTTTTTTTTAATTTAACACCCTGTATCTCGGAAACGAAGCATTTTCGGACCCATGTTCGTATGAACTTTTTTACATATTTTACTGAGAGGCTCTCCCCTAGGCTTTTATCACAACAATTCTGAAACACTCTGTATGAAGGGATAATAATGTTGATCGTTTTTTTCTCTTTTCTTCAATCTGTTTATTAAAGTCCGCCATTATATTTTTTTCCACGTATCCCTAGGGGTACGCATGCCACAAGATGAGAAACGCTGAACTAGGTGGTTCAAACAGACAGCAGCCATAGATAGAGCTACAAATATCCAAGAGAACCTTCGACATTAATCAAACGATGTCCACGCAATTAAGTGTCAATAAATAATCTTTACAGCCAGTGTTGGTGACAGATTTGAAGATGTATTCTTACACAGTACACATGAAATTAATTATTGTCTTCAGATGGGCAATGTCGTGCAAATTACAGCCCGGTTATCATGACTTTCGATCAGAATAAGAATAACTTTCCAAAGAAATTTATTATAAGAAAGGACACGCATTTCCACTTATGTGGATCTGTAAATAAACAAAATTATCGCTGCTAAAGCAGTAAAAATCCACCTATGTCTAATGCAGAAAGAGCCGTTATATCCTCTCAAAGTCACTATGCGGTGCAACGTTTACGGAGGATTGACTGTGAATCTATCTCTATAATCAGAAAGCATCACGATCACGCTTAGTTGAAACGAAAATGTTGGTTGTGTTTTTTTTTCACATTTCTGTTTTACATTTCCTGTCCATGCGGTAATTAAGACCTTTATGCTTAAAGATCAAAGAACTGTAATCAAAAAACTGTATGATGAAAGATGTTTTTCACAAGTTGTTCAGAAATTACAAAAACATACACCTAACTTCAAACTGGACGCTTCATTGCACTAATACATTAGCAGAGAATTCAATATTTAAAAAAAATTGGTTTGCTCTTTTTTAGAATATCCTTTCTACAGCCCTTACTTGGTGCTATGCATTTTGGCTCGCATTGCTGGAGTTAAAAATAAGCTCAGGAGCCGCCGATTTTCCAACGGTGCGGAGCTAATTGCGACGCGGGAGCAAAAGCCCAAGAGGAATTGCCTGCTATATCTGATGAGTGGTTTTGTCCTATGAATAAATGTATAAAATGCAATAGTGGGATTTATTTGGAAACGAACATAAAACACATAAACGCAAAATCTCAAAACTTTTTTAGTACCCTTCCTATACTTAATACTTACATACCCACTTGGTAATCGAAGGATACTATATGAACCAAAAAAGATGAGTGAACGAGTACAAAAATGCAACCCTTCGATTTTTGAATAATTTATATAAAAAAACTATTACTTCAATCGGCAATTACATGTTAACAAAATGTCTGTGTATATGTATAGTACATGTATTTAAACGACAAAATCTGTGCAGTGTTGTTATTCTCATGTACAAATACATAGATGCAGAATAATTTCGCAGAATAATATATCATGTTTGAGTATAAAAAACATGTCGTCAATATATATTTCCAAGGAAAAAAGACGATTCAAATTCCCTTGAGAGGAACCCGACGAGATTCAATCAAGATATAATATGAGACTCGAAAGGCGACAAACAAAGATGTAAGCCGAGGTTTTTTCGAGTTGCGAAACCTCTCCGAAATACGAAAATTCTAAACTTTCCCATATTTTTTTTATTATCCGATTCATCATTCAAAAGTGTGATATGTACGTGTACGTATTGGTTGTAAAATTTTTATTTCACAAATAAGGATAAATAACTTCTTATATATACATACACACGCACACACACATACCCACATAAATAAATATGATATTATATACATACATGGGTATCGGATGATATATTAGACTGACTCGTTAAAATATGTTTAATTTTTTTATTAACTCTATAAATGAAACTTTACATCTAGACGTTGTTGTTTTGATTCTTTCCATAGTTTTCATTTTAATGATTTTCTTTTGTAAGAAAGATGGCATTCCAAGGAAATTATTTTGCGACAAAATTAAAGAGGCTTTTTTATTTTTTCTTTTGTTTAGTAGCATAGATTTAATCAAATACATAGTTATTTGATAGAGAATTATAGCGTAAGATGTCTTGTGGAATTCGTTATTACATTGAATTAAAAAAACATATATCGAAAAATATAAAACTAGAATATCAGAAAAAAACATAAGGGAAAAATTTATAGTATCGAAACAAGCATTATCTAAAGCTGTAAGGAATAAAGAAGATCGAAGAATTATAAAATAACTAGTCAAATCTGTTCACGTTCATCCGCAAATCAAATTTTAGCAGAATTGGGTATGTGTCTTCAAGAATTATCCAACGTCGTTTAGTGGAAATGGAACTTCGTTCAAGAATTACGGTCAAAAAACCACTACTGTTAAAAAAAAAACGTTGGAACACTGGAATGTTGTTCGCAATCTGTTAAGAAAAATATTGTTTACTGACGAAACAAAATTGAAACTTTTCGGCAGTGAAGGATCACAGTTTGTACATCGTCCTGATAATAAAAGATTTCATCCAAAATACATTCTAGCAGTAAGGCGCGCGGTGGTGGCAACATCATGGCTTGGATGTGCTTTTCTGTATACGGTACGGACCCCATTCATGGAATTGAATACAAAATGGATAGATTTATATACATATCGAGTTATATTAGAAGATGCAGAATGGAAAAGGCCTCTTATGTTCATATTTTAATATGATAACTACCATAAATATACTACAGAATAGTAAACTAGTGGTTTATCAGCAAAAATATTCATCTTTTGGATTGACCAGCTCAGTCCCTTACTTAAATCCAATAGAGAACTTTTAGGAGATTGTGGAGAAGGAAATTAATACGAAAAATTTTTCAATAGAAATCAATTGTAGGAAGAAATCAAGCCTATTTGGACATCTCTAAACATTAACGTAGTAAATATTAACCCTGATTGCCTTAATATTCAAAACAGCACCAGCAACTTATTGAGAATAAAGAAATACTAAGTTTGAATAATAATTTTTTACATTTAATTTAAAATTTCCATTAGTCACTTTTATTTTATCGTGTCAATAATGGCTTGCTTTACGTATTATTTTTATAATGGATCTAAACGTATTTCTTCTAATTTTATTTTATATAAATGTTGTTGTTTAATAAACATATATCAGAAAAACAAAAATACCTTGTTGGGTTAGTATTTCACATTACATAGTTTGTTACGCAACAGAATATTGAAGTAATTTGTAAAGATGTGGCAAGTTCTTATTGTACACAAAGACCATCAACCCATATACATATATTTGATTGTAATATTTGATAATATACTCTGTTATTAAAACAGTAAACTAGAGCATACACACCATTTATTTCTTCTGAAATAATAAAATATTTATTTAATCACAGCAGTTATTAAGCATAAAAGAAAGTTTCGCAATTACAATTTTCAANATAAACTGCTTCTGATATGTTTTTTATATGCAAAACGTATCTATTCAATAAAAATTAGTAATTCCCCATGTAAGTTTGGTTGTAGTTAAAGTTATGTTAATTAAATAATAGTCAAAACATACATCAATGAAATACAAAATTTGATTCCGTTTAATTTTTTTTGTCCAACAGTATGACATATAAAGAAAGTCGTTTTGTATGTTTTTATAGTTTAGGCCGTTAACTATGTATAATAATAATGATAATAATAATTATAATTATAATTATTAGTATAATCCTTATTATTTTCCGTTGTCTCATTAAAAATATTTACGAACAAATTACAGAAAAAGGAAAAAGAAATAAAATGGCATTCATTAATTGACCCTGGATAAAAGATAAAATTAAGTTACCCTTTTGATCACCATTCCAACTTCTTAAAGAATTAAAATTATAGAAAATTTTTCCGAAACAACTGAATAATAATAAAATTAAGAAAAATACTAAGGTTCGCATTAAGATTTTTTTCGGTTCAAATGTAACGTCCACTAATTATATTACTTGAAATTCGTGCATGTATGAAAATATAAGTTATCACCTCTTATCTGTCGAATTATTCTTTTAGATGCAAATTTTATGAACACGAAAATTCCATGAATTAATAATTTTTTTTTAGAGAAATTGACATACCTTAATAATCAGCTACTGTGCACACATGGCAAATAAAAAATGTCCATTCAATTTGAAAGCAATGCGTCACAAGCACTCAACACAGTCATCGTTTCGTCGACGCCGGGCGGAATATGATTATGGCAGCGACATGCAACAAGGGAGGCGTAACTGGTCTGCGTCTCGTGATGGTCGTGCCAGAGAGAATATCCTGGATCTCGGTGGCCGCAACAAGTGATCGACTCGAATCGCGCTGGCACACTGCTCCGCTCCAATATGGAGAGAACTGGACGAGGAAATCAACCCCTCCTATTTGTATTCCAACCTATTCGGCCCCCCCTCGGTTCGGTATTGCTCTCTGAGCTTTCTGCTTATTCTGGATTAGCTTCGCCAAAAAGTTTATTATATTTCTGTAGCACCTGCGGCGGTGGCAACGGCGGAGAAGATGGAGGCCGATTCTTTGCTTAACTGACGAGGAGAACTCCTTAAGAGATTCCTCTATTAGGACTAATACTTTATTGTTGAATTGATTTCGAGTGTTCGAAGAACAATAACATCACTCCTGGAGATGTTTATCTTTTATTAAATTACTCTCTACCTTGATTCGTCTAACATATAGGGTTATTTTAAAGAAAATACGCCTAGTTGTTTTTAAGTAAAATAAAATTATAAAATTGTCACCCATCATCTGCAAATTTTTAAAAAAGATATTCAAAAATTTTCAAAAACAGATCTTTGTCTTCAACAGAACAAATAAACTTTTTGGGTCGGATACAATTAAAGAAATTTTGAATCCACTAAAGAATCATTTTCAATTTGCCATCAAGTGGTAATTTTTGTACTTTGTACTGCGCGTGAAATGGCGACAATCATTAAAAATTTCAAATTTAAATGTTTACCATAATTTTTATATTCTCTTTATTTCTCTCCAAATTGTTACAATGTCTTCAGAGTAAAAATTATGATTTTGTGAATAATTTTTTGATATAATAAAAGGAATACCTGTATGTTTTTCCATTCAGCTTAATATAAGTCTAATAACACAACTTTTTGTTTTATTCAGAATCAGTTGCGAATAAAAGATACATTTTGATTCATTGATTTCTGGACAACATGTGAGATAAAATCCGGAAAAATAACCGATGCTCTAGAGCTCTTTTTCCCCACAAAATAACAAACATGTTATTTTTATTTTGCACTATACATATTCTCAATAAAACTGATGTCAGTTATTTCCCTGGTAATTAAATCAAAGGCAATAAGCATTAATAAAAAATGTTGAAACTGAAATTGAAACTCGTGTTTTTTCATAATATATAAATTCCATGTAGCAAATTATGAGAGAGGCTGTTTTAATGATTCTATTGGATTTCCTTTTCACATTCTAGATTGCCGTTAAAATATTATTTTATTCTTCGATAAAATAAAGAAAAGTATATTATGTGTAGTTGATATAAATTCGTACGAAATGAAGATATGCGATGACCCTGAAATACTTAATTGCTGTGGAGCGTCACATGTTCTTAAAAATTATTTCTTTTTTTTATAGCTGAAAGTTGCCAAAATCGTACTGATCACCTAATTCGCATCCGGTCAATATTTTGTGAAAAACTGAAGATTACCAGTACCTTGTTGTTCGATTTTGTAAATTTAATCGTTAATACTAGGTGTAGCAGTAATTTTTTTGGGATGTTTATATTTATATGTTTTTGTTGCCACAGATAAATTATAAGAAAATCAGTAAGTCTGATGTAGTATTTTGTCAGATTCTAATAAACAATCTTTTATGTTTACATTATTCCACTACAATTGTGCCTGTTTTTATACTATGCTGTATCTTTAATAAAGCTTATCAAATATTTATATCGAAAGTTATTTTTCATGCCAAAAACATAATTCTTCGAAATTAGATAAGTTGCCTAAATCAAACTGGTCTGAAAGGTAAGGAAATTAATGAGATCTTTTTAAATAGCAGATCCACAAATACATCTTCGAATGTTATAGTTACAAAAAACGAAGGCGACTAGTTTTACTTTTATAAAAAAAAACTGATAAACTTTATTATTGCCTTTATTATATTATATTTCATATAATATTTTTCCCCAATATATTTTTTCTCCATTTAATATAAATCTTAATATACTATATTTAAGTATATAAATTCTTGTTTTATTTAAAGTCAGTAACGAATAAAAAGATACATTTTGATGCACTGATTTCTGGACAACACATAGAACAAAATCCGCAAAAATAACTGACGCTTTGGAGCTCTTTTTTCCCTGCAAAATAACAAACATGTTATTTTTATTTTCCGTTACACATATTCTCATTAAACCTTTAGGAATAATTGTATTCCAATTTTAGATTTTTATTTGAAAATCTAATAAAGAGAAATAATGGAGAAATTCGCTTCCTTTAATCTTTTACCTTTTATGCAAAATTGTGTTCAATTTATTTATATTAAGTTAAATGGTGAAAAAAAAATCGAGACTGTTGAGTGTGAGTTCTAATTGACACCTAAAAGTTTTGTGGATCAATGGAGGACAATTTCCAAAACACCGCAACACCGCGAACATGCCCTCCAATATTGTACCAATATTTCCATAAAAAGGAAATGAATTGAACTTTGTAATTTACACGCTTATATTGTATTTAGCCTGTACTATAAATTAATAATTTTTCAATCATTTAGGATATACTCTTACAGTAGCAATTTATAATTAAAAGTACATGTTGATGCTCATCCAGATGAAGACTTGGTTTATTTAGGATAAGGTGGAGAACTCTCTTTGAACCACGAAGAAATGAAATATAAAAGAGCACGAAAATTATTATCCGAGTTGTTAATTCTTAACCTCCTCAGGAATTTCTGGTGCCCCAAATCGGTTTAGGGAAATAAATTTGTCGGGAGAAAGATAATCCTGAGGAGGGCGAACCTCCTGAGACACTTAGACAAAATGTAAACACGTGGCTGGGAAGATTTGGCGCATTAGTAGACCGAAGTAAGTGAGATCGTTTGCAGTTTGTTGATTTAGTTGACGCAGGGAAAAATGTCATTTTAATTGAAAATCGTCGCCTTTTCTATAACATTGGACATCTTCTCGGGAAACCCTCAAAAATTACAATAAAAGACGAAAAATTGGACTAAGAAATTTCTCTATGAGGTCCTTGTTCAAGTTAAATGAAGATTTTTTTATGAAAACTTTTTCGAAATATCCATTTTATCGATCGTAAATGACAGATGAGCATAGGCACACGCTCGATAACGATAAAAATGACATGCTTTTGGAAAAATTGAAATTTTCTCCCTGCCCCACCGATCCGAATTTTGTTCTCTGTTTTCTGTTAGCCCAATCATTTTTATCTTTACATAACTTACGTTACTTTATTGTTGTTCGCGTAAAATCGGAAGAACCAACGAACGAACGACCATTTCGAGGGGCGAAATTTATTAAAGCCATTTTCTTTATTAACAAAAGTACCGCCATTTAGGCGACCGCATTTTTTTATTAACTGGTTCCGGCTGAGTGGCGTTCTCACTATATTATCGCGTGCATGTATAAAAATATAGCGATTTATTCATGATACTCCATATAAAACATCAGTTTTCTTCAGCGAAAACTATCGATTTTTACCAAGAGACGAAACTAGCCACAACACACAGACACACACATAGACACACACAGAGAGACACACACACACATACACATACACCCACGCCAACACCCACCCAGTCAGCTAGTTATTCAATATTCAATTTAACTTAGTACTAAATCAGGAATTTCTGTCGGAAATTGGAAACACAAACTGGAGTCGATTTATGATAGTTTTGACTGCGATCTTGCACCAGATGCAGCTGACGTTATTCGAAAATATATTCACTATAAGGAATTGACTTTATTAGCTGCATGAAATAAATTTATTACAGCGTCGAGTCGTGGTTATCGACTCAGTTTAAATGTTTTACTGTACAAACAGGGTATTTTTTATAATAAGCACCTCTCTCTCTGTGAACTTTTTGAAATATAGCAAACATTAACGTGAGAACTATACATATATTCCATTGTTCACAGTCTTAATTATTAGAAAATTATTGCTTAACAAATTCTAGGAAAAGAAAAATGTTTTGATTTGGCCTTGTCAAAATAATTTTTCAAACTTCCAAATGTTTATATGTAGAATGAAAAAGGTAAAAAATGACAATCTTATCGATTAAACCTACTTTACGTTAAGCAGGAAAAGTAATGTTTCTTGCACTTTTTTTATTGCTATGATCTTAAGCATTAGTAAAATGGCAACATTAGACAACGTTTAGAAATAAAGTAAAACTTAAAAGTAAAATTGTTTGGAACATCAACGATTTTTATATAAAATGTGTCTCTTTTTTGTTATGTAAATAAAATGAGCTTTTACATAACACAATTCGAGCTTAATTGTCGATTACATAGCCGTTGCCACATCGGACGTGAAACCCCAAAACGAAAATTATAATTTCCCTTTGGTCGATCGATTAGTATTAATCGTCACTTTTTTTATCATCGTCGTCCCGATATTAATGCCGGAAATTTACATCGGCTACGAATAAACCTATTAGTTCTCGGCTAATTGAATTCTCCATTGGACCACAAAGAACTCGATAACGTCGGCCATTTTATTATTATTAAACACTAGAACTCACCAACACAGTCGAATTATAACCAAAATCTCCGAATGTACAGTGTTGACCAGAAATCTTGGAATATACAGGTGTTTTAAAAGTACTACCACTTAAAAGAGACACATTGTTGCAGTGATTTTTTACAATTCCAAGTGCGATTTAAGTTGTAAATTTAAGAACATTGTAACGAAATAAATTTGCTGCAGGAAAAAAGTTATTTTAATATGTTAATTGCCTTAAAAAGTTCAATAAATTTCAGCGTGGTCGATTTTTCGAAAACGCGAGTTTCGAGCTGCTAAGGCGCTGGTTACTGAAAACATCATAAATCCAGTTCAGCGAATGATAGAAAAAGATTCCCATATTCCTACACAGTTCATTCAAACGAGTCTTAAGATTGGCGTGAAAACCATCACTGAGGAAACTTTATGCTTATTGTACATCACTCCCTGAATTTGACTACAGATATTAGCAATGGTACTAACTTTTCAAGGAGTCTACAACATCGTAGCAGGAAACGAAACCTGGATATATTGTCACGATGACAAAAAGGCCACTATAGTTGGCAAGGTATAGTTGTTCCGAAATGAGTTGGTTCCTCTCAAAAAGAAGAAAAAAAGACAATCAGAATTTTTGGAGTTAAGAGACATTTTTCAAGAGACGATTTAAAGAATCGTAGTACAGTTACATTTGAGTATTTTGAACTTTTGAACTGAGTTTATTTGTTAAAAGTACTTGAAATATTCGAGATGAAACAACCCCCGACCAACAGTGCTCAACTTCAAACAGATGCTCAAACGGCTAGTGTCTAGGATTCCTGCAATTTTGAAAGTTTAACTGCAAAAAAAAATTGGATGAAATGAATCATCCGCTGTACAATCCAGATCTACCTCCTACTGATTTTTATTTATCGCGTAAAATAAAAGACGAATTAGCTGGCTTTTGTTTTACGACTGAAGAAGCTGTTGACACACTGAAAAAGAAAGTAAATAAACCCAATTCCACTAGATCTGGAAAATTTGTTTCGAATAATAGCTTAAGCGTATAGAGAAATGTATGGATTCTAGTAGTTTTGACAGATTTTCAATACATTTGTTTGAGTAGATATTTTGTATTATTTGCTGGGACTAACGGAAAGAAATACAGTAAAACAAAAATTAATAGCAGATTGATGAATATCAATTCTAAAGTTAGAATTTCGAAGTCATTTTGAGCCAAAAAAAGCTTCCAATAATTATCAATCGATATGAAAGAACAGCTTAATTTCTTTTATAAAATTTCTCAAAACAACTCAAGTTAAATGAGGAAGTGGATGTTGTAAAAGCAAAGGATCCAACATTTTTAAAACGAATATTCAAACTTTTTTTACAGTGAACGAAATATTAACTAAAGAATTATCATTGAAATAATTAATGATGTTCAATAAGGAATGAAAAAGTTCAACTAAAGAATTTGTATCCGGCCTTAATTGCCCGAAATGGTTTAAAGGTCTTTTTACACCTGATGTTTTGCTCCCAACTGCTACGTGAACGAGGTCCCTTCGGCCTCTACCTTTAAAGATGCTCACCGCAGTTGTGAGCAAAACGCCAGGTGTAAAAAGACCTTTGGACCACTTCGGGCAATTAAGCCCGTATGGAAATTCTCAGAACTCTAATTTTTCCGGTCGTGAAAGCCTATCTTTTCGTTCAACTAGAAATTGCCAAATTGAAACACGATTCCAAAAATCTAATTTAAGTTCTCCCTTTTCTTGAAAAAAATCATTTTTAAGCTGTTCTTCGTTAAAAAAAAGTCGAATTTATCGTTTGAATTAAAATTTTTTGCTTGCGGAACAGGACGGCCCTATTTGGAACAAAATTTAATTGCTTCGTATAAATTTATTTTATTTAAGTATTTTTTTTTATTTCAGATAATGGAATTCATGTCAATATTTAAAAGAAAAATGTTCAGAATCTGGCGAAGAACTTTTAAAAGAACCTTTCAATTATGGATGTCCGTCATAGCTCCTCTTGTTTACGGCTTTATTCCTCATTATTTCACTAGAGGCATTAACTGGAGCTAAAATTCTTGTCCAACGCTGTATAAAATGGAATAATAAAATTATGCAAAATGGGTTCGTACGTATTTCTCGAATGAAAATAAAATAGCAATGTTCGTATAATAAAACAGTTTTTTCGAGACGCCCTGTTAAATTAGAACACATTATTATTATTATTATTATTATTATTATTATCGCGGTGAAATTGGAGCTTATTTCGTAATTGGACTAGAATAATAAAGGAAAAAAAATTCAAGGCGCAATTTGGTTAAAACGAAAAAATATAATTTACATTTGCAGAGAAGCGAATTTAGAAGTGGATATGAAGTGTGCCTACTATTACGAACTGGACGAAACAATAGCACTCGATTTATTTTCTTTATTTTCTATTCTTCTGTAATACTGTGAGAGTTTCCTTCACGACTCCTAGTCGTTTTTCAATGTTTAGAACTTTTAAGTTCAATTCGCACCAGAAACTCCCGGGGGACTCTTCCATCGACAGATTTCCACTTTACGTTCCATTAAAACATCCATCTAACTTATGTACATACTGTATACAGAATTTTTCACCTTAATAAGTTTTAAAAGACTTTTGATAACGGATTGATGCCTGACAGGAAGCTGTGAAACTTTTTTGGAATAAGGCTAGACTTCTAAATTCTCTTCTTTTTCTGTTGATAAAGTATCATTGTACAACTAATGTTGCAACACCATTATCCAGATCATCGCATTTGTTGACGGCTTCCAGAACTGTCTGTGAGGTATCCTGTCCAGCTGACTGAATTTAGAACTTTAATGGATACAGTTTCTATCCAGAGAAACTCGTTGCAAGTCAAATTTCCACGGGATAAAATCCAGATTTGCATTGTTGTCCAGTCACTTCTAAATGGTACATTTTCTTGAACGTTTGATAATCGGTGAAATTCAATTTACTCTAGTCTAAGTAGATAATATAATTTTGTCCTTTAATAATATTTTTCATTTAATGGAATATCAACCCCTCAATTATTCCAGTCGATTGTCCTCCATATATGTATACACATTTTCAACTACAATTGACCTTATTGGAAAGTACGATTATGCACGCAGGGCTCTTTCTTTCCTCCAAGGATTGTACGTTTTCTAGTTTGGCATTCAAGATGAGGGCGACGTTTTAGAAGTTCTTATTTCTTTTGAGGACAGATGAAACTGGAAACATTATAAATCAACTACTCAATCTAGACCAATAAATATAAGTATACAGAAATATGTACTTTATGTATCGTACACCCAAGAAGAAATTCCCTTCAGGTGCACAGGGTAGTGTTCCCATCATAACACAAGTATTGTATGATTGTATGATGCTATAAAGCAAGCATGTATCCTGCGACATGTTTTGTCTTTTGTAGCATGCCACCATGCCCTCAAAATTGCCTCTTGCAACTTGCTGCCCATCGATTCACAACAAACAAGGATTATTCTCGCGACCCCGAATTTTTCAGAAAATAGTATGTAAAAAACTATAAAAATATTGTAAATATCTTAGAACCACCATTTACGCCATTTTAACAATACAAATAAATAAAACAGAAAGAATAACAAAAACAATTTTTTTTAAACGTTTATGATTAGGTAATGAAATACATACATATACATATAAAGGTAACATTACTGGGCTAATAATGAAAATAGGAAACTATTAATACCATATGCGACGTTTTAAAAATGTTACACTGAACTGAAAGCAATTAAGTTGCCTCGGTACCAATGGTAGTCGCTCGCATATTTCAAGTTGCTCAATCTAGCTTCTGAACGACCGTTAACATTGCTGGAAGCTGTAGCATGGTACATGTTGCCAATTGTCGCTTTAGTGTAAAGCCGGCGTAACTCAAAGCCTAACGGCTCTTTTACACTTGTCAGGCCGAATGAAAAGCTAAACAAATATTAAAAATCAGGTTTCATCTCTTTCACATCAGCAGGTCCGGTTTTGCGCCTTTGAAAAAATTCAGTGTGGTTACAATTATGAATAGGAGTGATGTTATTACTTTGTGGTATTTAGTTGGAAAATTAAAAAACGACATCATGGCGGATAAGAGGGTCCCTTGGGTAAATCACATTCATCCGACTCACCCGATTTAGCCTCCTGTGATATTTTTTTTATTTCCAAAAATACAAGAATTCATGAAAGGCACCCATTTCCAGTCGCTAAATGAAATAAAGGCAAAAATGACCACCCTTCTTTACAGTCTCTCCAGAAATGACGTCCAGCTTTGTTTCTAGTAGCGGAAGAAAAGGGTGGAACGGTGTGTAAAACGAGATGAAAGAAATGTCGAAGGGGACCACATTGCCAATGTATAATATTTCCGTTTTCATATCTTTTGTATGGAGTTCGGGAACATCATTCAGACTTCGTACAGGTAAAATTCTCTTGTAAAACGAAAGTTAGAGATTATCGCTTTATCCAATACCGTTAGCATTTTCGATTTGATTTCGTCTTACTTCTTAGTTTAGAAGACGATAGAGTAGCATGTTGGCATTAATTGCTCTTGGTTTTTAAGAGAAAAAGTCTTCAATAATCCTTTCTTCAAATCCTATTTTATAAAAACGCAATTCTTCAGAGAAAATATTACCTCTGTTCAGAAATGATTGTTCCTTTTGCTATAAGAATTTACTCCCAAAACGGACAATCATTTCTGAACAGAGGTGGTATATTTTTTTTCATATGTAAGACATCATCTCCAGCGCTTGTCACGTCCACTTGTTTCAAATACTACCTCCTGATGATATTGCCCTTTTAGAACAAAAAAAAATGTATAAAAAATTATTGTTATATTCAAGCATAAAAAGAACAAGTGCTTTAATTATATCTAAATTTCATATAATATGTATAATGGATTAAATAAAAAAAATTTCTTGTTGATGTTTATAATTTCGGATAGTTCCGAAGTATTTTTACAAAAAACAATCGATGGGAATGGATTATTATTTATTTAATAATATTTTCCCGTTATTAAAATATAGGATGTACTATGTATATGTATACAAAGCCGGTTTTACAAAGTCAATTTTTAAATATATCTAACCAGCGTTACATTTAGAAGGCAAGTGAAGAATGAAAGGTGCCCAAACACAGCATCTCGTTTACTATCCGGCATCGGAAGGACATAGGACAAAAAGACCTAGTACCCAATTATTTTAAGACAACATTTTAAGATTATGCAGATGACATTTAATTATTTTATCATTTTCAGCGCTACAGTAGATAGATGATCGCTAGCGTCGTTGAATGCAAACATCAATGCTGAAGGCGTTGCGAAATTAAGGGCATACAGGTGCTCGGCACTGACACATTTTGTGTGTGTGAGGGATTGAAGGGTTATGAGGCTCTGCCTGAAATCCAAAGGTAAATATAGAAATGTTTAATGAAGCAAAAATCCCATGCCACCAACATTTGAGATTCACATTAGGAGGCCCCTGTAGTTAAATAATAATTTTATTTTTGCGTGATTCTAATTGCAGTGGCCGATGGCAATTGTAAATTTTCATTTATAATCGAATTGAATCATATGGAAAAGATTGCAACTCAAGTATGTTTGTACTATTCTTCACAATCTCGTTCGGTGGGTTATATTTTGAAGATAAACTGCTGTTCAAAATTGTTGCAATATATTGATTTAAGTTGTTATTGCTGTTGTCATTACAAATAATGATTTAATTCGGTATTATGATAATAAAAGAGATAGTAATTAAATAGGATTGCATTGAAAATAATTGAATTACTATTCAGGTTGGATGGATTAAATGACATTTGTGGTTCGACTATTGGAACTTATAAAAAATTGCGCTTTTTTACTTCAAGAAATAAAGAAAGAAAAACTCCAACGTAACCAAAAAGTAATGTTCAGAACATGTTTTAAACTCCTAGTGCTCTAAACACTACTAGTATGTGTACAGGTATGCCTGTTATTAATTTCTAAATGCCTTGTTCGTTGAGGAATAATTTTAAGAGAATAACACGTTCCGATTTTTGTGGAGTCAATTAAATAGGTATACGTCTCCGAACCGATTTTTTACACCATCCTAAGTTGTTCTGCAGAATTCAAGTTTGGGCTGAGCGATGAACATTGAACATTGAACAACGAAGGTTTCGATATTAATTTCACTGAAGTGAGGTCCTGTGTTGTCTTATGGAAAAATGCTCATACAACGCATGTTCTGTCTTCCTTGGAGTTGAAACTTACATATTTTTCCGATTTATTAACTTATTATTAAAGATTTGTAAGAGTTTTGAAAATTGTTCTCACTAAACTAAGAAATAATGTGAATAAAGTAATTATTCCTACTTTTAAGATAAATGGCATAATATAAAAAAAACATTGTAAATTGCATAGGCATAAGCTCTCTATGATTTATTACATTCAATGCCAATATTATTTTGCACAGTCCAATTAAGTAGGTAAGTACGAGGGGTGCGTTAATTTTGAATAGGAGCTTACATTGACAAATAAATGGTATTGATGATTTATTATTCTAAAGGTCAATTCGCAGAGAAATAGTTGCAAAATAACAGAAGAAATATTACGGTAGAATCCTTTTGAACTGAATACGTGGCAAATGAGTAAAAAGATAAATTTCTGTGAAACTGCAATGTCAAATGAAATACACAAACGTACAAATAGTTACCATATTCTGTTTTTCCTTGTCCTCTAATTCAATAAAATCTGCTCTAACCGAGCCGCACACCTCCGTCGAAGCCGCATTTGTGTTCACCCGGCCTTTGTAATCATTCTCACATCTGGCCTAAAGGCATGGACGAGTTTCCACAGTCGATATTAAAAGTTCCCTATCAATACTCTGCATTCTAATTTATTGCACGCACACTGAAAACCTAATGAAAATTACCGAAATGAGCAGTTTTTAATCACTACTGCATCCGGTGCCAAGGAACCTGATCTGTTACAGTTGAGTGTTTGGGTGTCGTACTGCCACCTAAAGATGTGAATACTTCCTTTAACACGTTAAGCGCCGCAATAAGAGATGAAAAAAAAGGTTCCACAGACCAAAATTTTCTAACAGATAGAAAATTTATTTATTGGTGCATTAAAAATAATTTTCGTTTACTTTTGAATAATTTTTTTGTTTTAATTTTTTAAGACTCCTGAAAATTGAAAAGCACATATGCTTCTTGAGACCTCGAAACACTTTTTTTGAAAAATTTCAGGCTAAATACATATTAAGGTTTATCAGGCCAAGAAAACAGATCCCATGTAAATATATGGGTAGGGAGAAGTACAGCAGTACCAAAGCGCATGAAAGCGTACGAACTGTGTTTGTGGTGCACACTTGCTTCTCACCGCGTTTAACGTGTTAAAACCAATATTCAGTCTCGTCAGGTTTCTCTTCGCTCTGGCACCTGACTGTGTGGAGGGTAAGAGAATTATGAATTCTACCAAATAATAAAGTTTCGGTTTCTGTCAAAAAGCTATTTAGCTATATTATTATATATGTTTTTAGGTGCATTATTTGTCAAATTGACATGGCTGAACGGAGGTGGCATTTGCTATCTCTTCAGCCCCAATAACTCATTCTTGGCCCCACAAGTTTTGATCGATTGCAAACCAACTCGATCATAAACCAAATCATTTGAAAACCGAAACGTTCACAAACAGAATTGCCCGAATAACGCGAATCGAATTGTTCGTAAACCGAATCAGTCGTTAAACGCGACACTACGTTTGTCACGGTTTAATTTAATTCGTTAAATGTAACTAATTATTTGTCTATTAAAATCGCTTTTAACCTCACATTATTATTTACTTTTGGATGAAGATTTCCGCAGGTTGCTCATCTCTATTCCCATGATATCACAAGATAAGTAAGAGAGATGAGTAAGAGTACGTAGAACAAGTCAACAGGTCAAGTGCAATTTGAGTAAAAGTGTATTATTATTAATTTAATTGATTTTCTTTAAATTAATTTTCATTTTCACCTCAGCTAACAATTAGGCATGGCTCTATTCCATGGCCTCCACGTTCCCCACACCTAACTCCGTTAGATTTTTCTACGTCTGAAGACGGACCAAATAATTTGTATATGTCATGGAAATTAAAAAATACCAGCTGAAACATCTAAAGAGAATGTCTACTGAAAATTAATTCAGTGTATGAAGTGGTGATGTTCAATAGCCTATACGTGGATATTTCGAAAACTATTACCATAGCGAGTAAAAATTGATTCATCCGTTACTAGAATAAACTTATTTTTAGTAAAATTTTCATTGGGATCGATTTCGCATAAAAGCCAATCGCGAAGATGAACTCATTGAATAAGATCTTGTGGCATTGATACTTGTGTTTATTACACGTGATAGTGATGAAGCTGGTTTGCATGTAAAATTCTCCACGCTTTTGTTTAAGAAGCTTGAATTTGCTCTGTGATATTTCTGGTACGAATTATTAGATCTTCTTGAACAATATTTAAAACATGTTCCGCAATCTGTTGCATCCTACATTGCCTAGGTTTTCCAGCATATCCACCAAGACTTGCTTTTAGATTTCCAGTCTAAAATAAACTATAGAATGAAGCTGCGGCGGTATTAAGGTGACTCTTTTTGAATACCCGAATACTAACCAATTCGTAGTTTGAGTAATTTTAGCCATTGTTAAATAAGAGATATTAAAAATTCGCACCGAATCAAAAATTGCTATTGTTACCACTGTTTTAAAACATCTTAGGAGTAATTCCATCAGTATCAATTAGAAATTATAAAAAGTTCCATTGCTTGTTCTGTGTGTCACGGTCCTACTCAAAAAAAAATTGTAAACATGTTTTGTTTTGGTTATTTTGGATTAATTTTCGTTTAAATTGAATTTCCGATAATATTTTGTACAAATTGATTTTACGTGTTTGGGAAATTGTGAAAAAATGTTGCAAAATAAGTTTAGGTTTTTAAGGTCTATGTTGTGCTAAAAAGGAAACCCCAAATAATAACTCACCTTGTATTTGTGTTCATATCATCATATACATATATGTTGAGATCGATATGAATAATAATGAAGACAGCATTAAATGTCGTTCTCTAAACTAGAATAAAATTTACGTCGAATGGAAAAGTGAAATTGAAATTAGACCGAAGGTTATTTCCTAGGAATGGAATCGCAAGGGATTACCTTCCGGCAATCTTTATTATTTTCGCCTTATTATTTTGACGAGGGTCGTTCCGAATCGGGGCCGACAGTTGATCCCTCCGATACGGTTTCCGAATAATTGTGGAATTAACGTTTGTCTTTTCCGCATTTATAACCTGTCCCACATAACCGTGTTTCCTGAAACATTTGTCCGATTCTCCGACTGTTCCCAAAGTAGAAAATTGATCTTTGGGACGAGAACACAAAGCTCATGCGAATTTTATCACACATCATCATACTAGTATATCAAATAAACATTTTTCAATGTCTATGCAAAAATGCATGAGTAGAGAAAACGGAATTTTTTTACCATTAAATATTTGACTATTAACATTGAAAAGTGTTCGGTTGTGATTCTAGCAGGAAAATTGTAAAAAGAACAACATTAAAATTGTTAAATTGTAGCACGAATTTTTAACGATTTCAAATTTAAGTACGTTCGATTTGTGAGATGAAATTTTATTTTCAACTTTTCGAAATCTAATCAATGGATCGAAGATTCCAAAACGCGGGATTCCAAGCCAATTGTAGAAATTAAACCTTTTTTTTATGTGCCTTAAAAGTTCCCCGATCACTTTTATTTTCTGGTTGATTTGATTGTTTGACGTATGTTTTATTTGTAACAAGGGGGTGTCTATCTAGGGTGTGGGTGGGAGGTGTAAAGACAAGTAAGAAACGAACGAACGAACGAACAACAACAACAACAACAGAAAAAATTCATTTTGTTAAGGAAAGATCCATGAATTTTTTATAAATCGCTTTCCACCCCGAGTGTATGAGGCTGCGAATCGAAAAAAACAAGACGAGTTTATGGTATCCATTTTCGAAATGAGATTTCAGCTTTGAAGGAGGCAAGCCCGTGAAAGGGCCACTGAAAAGATTTATCGTTTTCGGATACGACTATTTCCTTAAAAAGGATGTAATAAATAGGCTCAAATTGAACTAAACCGAACGGACTTCCTCACGTAAAATTCCTTTAAAACGGAGACACGACCGATTGTGTTATATGTATCAGGATCTGTATAAAAACAATAATAATAAATATATATTTAAATAAAAAGTAAACAAGAGCAATGTCAAAAAACCTTAAAAGGAAAGGTTAAATGCCCTATTTTACGAAAAGGGTGACGGTTTCGGCCTCAAACCCCAAAAACCTCCAAGGAGGATGAGTTAAGGAATTTATTTAGTTAAAAGAAGTTTTCCGGCTACGTTAAGGTTAAATCACACAACCCACCACTCTTTCGGAAAGATTGCTTTTCGCAGAGGGACACAAAAGCGCACTTTTATTATTTATGGACGCCATTGCGGATATAAAATACCTCCCATTAGGTTGGTCGGTTATTATTTAGGTTTGAAAGAGGACTTTTACGGAATGACTTGCCGTTTTGTTTGCCAGGTAACTTTGCGTGATTAATCAACTCACCCTCTCTGTTCCCGTCGAGAAACAGAGACAGATAATCCGCGGTTTGGAGCCTCATTGTTATAACCAAATATATATAATATTTGTTTATGCAAATATTGAAAAAATAGTCTGGAGTTGAATGGATTAGCCATTACAGGAGATTTTCCAAAGTTTCAAATGGAATTCAATTTGTATCGACGTCCGGAGGCAAAAACTTTACTAAATGGAGGTTTAGAGATAATTTTGTTAAACTAGCGTCTTTCAAGGAAAAACCGGAATCGAATTAGAGAAATTTAGGACTTTCAGACGACAGGAAGACGAAGGGTTTTAATCTTCGCGTCATTGCATTTTAGTTAAAAAATCTCTGACCATATTAAAAATTTAATTCCGTTTTCTCTTGCAGATAATGTGTAATGTTCAAGTCCTTTTTAGTCAACTATTTATATGGCTGTTAGACAATTAATAATGCTTTAATGAGTGCTTTTAAAAGCAAAACATCCGAAATGTTCTATCAGTAGAATAGAGTATCAAGAAATTGATCGAGAAACCTTCAGATCTATTAGCAAATAGAGAAAATATTCACTTTGATTCAAAAGTTTTGCCTCAACATTATAATATATGTATAATATATATTATAATATTATTTAGTTATGTTAAGTAGAAAATGGCCTAGATATCAATTGGATGGTAGATTTATACGACAAACCATCCAAGTTCTGAACTTCTACTTGGTTTGAGAATGGCAAACGTTGCGATAAGACTCATTTCAAGAAAAATTAATTTAAAGTTTAATACAAATTTTCATAATTAAGCATCATACATATATTTGGGTGTCAATAAAGCCCATTGATATTTCTCTTTGCATCAATATAAACTTGATTACCTCAGTGGATACAGTTAATAAATTTGTAAACAATCCTCATTCTTGCGAAACATACGGCGATTCCTCCCTTGTGCCTATCACAAACCCCAAACAGAATTTCTCCGAGCTACTAGAACTGCTTTGAAATGCGTATCTCTAAAATGTCCTACGCGGTTCATCTTAAGGAACGTGGCAGGCCAGTCTCATTGATTGATTTTCTCTCCTTCAAAAGAGTCAGTTGTAGTTCCAGTAGGCCCGAACTATTGTCCATTTGAACAAACGGTTACCGATAGCTGTTCTCTACAGTCTCACGTCTAAATTTAAAATATCCCTAATATACCTATAGCTAATAATTAACATATGTACGATGTGAATTAAATTAATAATCAAACCCGCCTAAAACATGACACTTCCTCTTGTGAAGGACAGCACAGAAAGTTAAGAGGCTCCTGTAGTAGTAGGCTCTCCAGACTCATTTTCTATCAGTATCACTCACAAAAAAATCCTTGTTCTTAAGTCAAAAAACATGACAATGAATTCCAAAATTAATTTGTGTAATTGATTGGATTGATCGTCGACATCTCAAACCCTATTCAAGAAGTTGTCTTCTTAGTGCAGTCAGAGGTAGAGGAACTCTAGTTGCACATCTCTAAACCTCTTTCTGAAGTTATGGAAGTGACATAAATCGATTTCCCTGAATTGTTAACCGTACAGGCTGGTTTTGTTGCTGTTCATTCACACGCCTTCTGCCTAGGTCTGTCTTGAACAGAATTTGTTTGCAGGAAACCATTCCATATTCGAGAGAGGCACATCATTGTGATTAATGCTTATTCTTGCTTATGGCAACAAATTTTTGCGAATGATCTTCCTCGATTTACTAAGCCACTACTCTTGATCGGTCCATATCAGATATAAAGCAGCGATTCATGTTTGCGAGTAGAATAACAACAATAAGAAAATATACCTCTCGAGAGTTTAACAACGTTTTTACTTCCAGAATGACAATTTGTTATTATTTTAACAGGAAAAATCTTAATTACGGAAAACTCTTGAAATTATATGTATATATTTTTTCCTTACATTTGCACAGTCCGAACATGTCAACTGTAGCTTTAATATGAGCCGGCAAATGATCAATTTTTTAAAGAATGGCTATCATTACAGACGTTGGTAGAATTTGTGTTGGAAAGTATGTTGATAAAAAGTGTCCTAATGAGGATTTGAATTTTATATTTAAAAAAAACAGTTATTATCGAGAAGTGCCATGATCTGGGAACTTTGTTTCAATACCGCTATTGCTTCGAACGTGCGCGGTTTAGCAGGTCGCTGCGCCATTCTGTTGGAATCACTTTCCATTTACGTTCATTTCATCCACTTTTTGGAAAAATAAAGTTGGCCAACATAAATAATCTTCAAATTATCACTGTAAAATTTTCTGCATATTTTTAATACATTTTTAGGATTAACAAACGTTCTTCCAGAAGGGAACGGGACATTTTGGAAACTGTAAATGTTTTCGTAGAACTTTTGGCTCAAATGTTGTCACCTGAATATTTCACATACGAAAATGGACATTTGAAATTTAAATTCTTGTTCAGACACCCTTTATAATCACTGTCATTCCAGCAATAATGTAATAGTAGTAGTGATAATAACGGGTGGTATGCATAAAACGTAGTACATGCTAATACTTCAAGAGTTTCTACTATACTAATGAAACGTCTACTATATGTGGCATTTACTATTTTGTACATTCATGTACATTGCACATAGAAGAAGGTATGTCAGTACTCCTGTTTTAGTAGTAGTAGTAGCAGTAGCAGTTTTTGCAACAAATGCATTGTAGATTAGTTTTAACATAGTAGTTCCAGCTTAATGAGTTTCATCTATCTTTGAGCCCATCCATTCATCCAACTCCTACAAATGTTACAAATCTGATGAATATTTCTGAATGGGCCTACATCGGCTAATAGTGACGATTCTACAATTAAACTGTTTCGAATTTATTTTTCATGATTTTATCGTCCAATTTAGAATGAATCAGTCAATGTTTAAATTGTTGTTCTCTTATAATTCAACTAGCCAAAAAACACCTTTGGGTTGTTGAATGGCGAAACCAAAATGTCTCAGAATATTGAACACGTATCACTTGTTCAAAATGAATGAGGATCATGTTAAACTATCCCAATATTAAAACACGACCCAATGCTACTGCTAAAAACTCACAAAGTCGAATGTAAATGTTATTTTGGATACGCTGTTCACCAGATTTCTATAACATGTTGAACTTAAGCGTGTCAGGGATAGGTTTGAGAATAAAATGCAAGCGCTCTACCTCGCACAAAAAACTCGAAAAGTCGAAAGAAAATCGATAAGAAATTCGAGTTTATTTGCTGAAACCAAGAAATAGTAAATTGCCTCTACTGAGACATAAATAACGAAAGTTTAAACCGAGGTGCATAAAAGTTTGAGCCCCCCCATAAAGGACTTTTAGTTTAAAATTACGTTTTGGCATTCTCAGCCCGTTAATTCGCTCTCTGGAACTGCCCGTCAGATAAATTAAGTCCTTTTTAAAAATTAAAGCGCGTTTTTGCGACGTTAGAAATTAGCATTTCTAACGTCGGAAAATCCGTTATCAAAATTTCGACTTGTTGTTTAATTGAAACTCGAACCCTCGTCCAGAAATATGGGATTTATGAATAATTTGCTGTTAACGGAAAGTGTTGTTACGGAAAAATAGACAGAGCGATGTGTTCTTTCTTTTCATCTTTTGCTAAAATGCAGACAGCTTTCGTTTAGCTCTCGCTTAATTTCTCCCCCTTTCAAGTTGCTCCTTGTCAAAAGATAGTATTTTCCGCCAAAGGCGGATTTACATAATCACGTTTGCCAATATTAGAATAATAAAACGATAGAGAGAGAGAGAGAGGGGAGGGGGGGGGAGGAGGAGGGNGGGGGGGGGGGGGGAGAGAGGGGGATAAAGAGAGACAGAATAGCAGACAGGCACATGATGGTCTTTGTTCGAATCTAAGGCTCGGGTGACAACTCGTTTCGAGAGCCTGGTCCTTTTTGCATAAATAAACTGTTATTAATTGGGACGCGAGTGGTGTCTGAAGATTTTTATTAATAACAAAGCCCGGCGGACTAACGGGAAATTCGATTTTCTCCTCGGCTCTTTCCGGGAGGGCGTTGGGGAAAAACTATTAATTTACTTGGAGTGGTATTGCTCGGAAAGGCGACGATATATTTTAACAACAAGAAACGTGCCAAAGTTATGCTGAATACAAATTTAACGTCATTTATTTTCACCCGGGACGTTTTAGTAAGGTATTGTAACGATAAGAGTTTAAAAGTTGTTTTAAACTGTTATTTTCCGAAAAGTTTAAGACGACGCCACCTTTTTCAAGGGGCCTCATTCAAAAGGATTAAATTAATTTCAAACTCGTCGTTTTTTTGGTATTTCCAAAACAAACGAAAAATTTTCGAAAACAACGCGCTCATCATTCAACAACGATGCCTACATTAAAAGCGCATTAATTTCCAGATATTTCCATCAGGCACATGCAACATTTAAATGCTTTCAACTGGTACAATAACGAGCACAATATCATAATTTGTTCGTCGGTCCGAAAAGAGGCGAGTTCCGAAAAAGGGACAAGGGCCAGGGGCGGGGACGGAGGGGAGAGCTCTCGCTAATTGCGCATCAAATTCAAATGTATCGTGGGATTATAATTATTTATGCCGCCCGTCTGTTAATAAATCGATTTTCCTTAATTCCGGACGTTTCCACGTTGCTTAGAAATATTCGGGAAAATTTAAAGTTTTATGAAAGTTTTCGGTGGGATCCGGAAATTTCGCAACAAAAAGAGGGTCAGGTGAACGGACGTTTTCGGAATTAATTGCTTATTAATTCGGGATGTGCGAGAGTTAAAATCAATGGTCTTTTTTGCTTTATATATAATTTTTCCAGTTTTGTATTATTTTGTTTTAACCTGAAAATTCATTTTTTTGCGTGTTTCTGAACAATAGTGTCTTGTAAACTCGAAATATTTATTTTAGGAGAAGCAATCAAAATTTTCTGAAAATTCAAAAGAAAAAAATCTAAAAACTCTTTTGCATGAGTCGTTTTCAAATCGTGAATACGCAATTCATCCAAATCCGCAACTAGTTACGAATAAAATGCAGTTTTTGGTGTTTCTAATCCTGTAGCTTCAATTCTTACTTTCAGGTCTGAAATCTTAAATGGAATAGGACATGTCATTCTTTGGGGTGTTCAAATCTCTTTTTCAATTTCAATGATGTTTACAAAGAAAAGTTCTTATAAGAGGGTTTAATTTATTAAATGCTGAAAATACGCCTACTTCATTGTAGAAAGAATTCAGGTCGTGGCACTTTTCTTCAAAAACAATGACAATGAAAGATTTCCGTATAAACATTTATCTTTAGTATTCAGAATCCTATCGGAAATAAAAAAGAGAACAGAAGTGAAACAACGGATGTCGCAGTTTTGGCAATTTCGGCAATAGATCTTGCTGTCGGTATAAGAAAATTGTTTGATGTTTCAGGTATCTCACATACCACTATCTAAAGAGCATTTAATCCTTTGACTTCCAATGTATTGAACACATTTGTATTACTTTTGCTATTAGAGTTTGATAATGTGGTATGTATCAAGAAAATGGGATATGAAACGATGATATAAAGGCATCACAAGAGAATTTTTGTGCATCTGTACTTCAGTAAGATTAAACTCAAAAGCGTGTTATGTTATTGTGGTTGTAGCAGAGACCTAAATAGTCCATGAAGGGAAATTTTTAATAATGAGCAAAACAAGTATCAAAGCTATCTCGTTGATAAACGGAGATAATTCATTCCCAAAATTAAAAATATATTAAACCAAGAATACGTGATTTACGATTTTTTACCACAATAACAAATTGAAATCATGTAGTCTAAAAATAATAATAACACCACATTGGATGAAATTGTAGCTACAATTGCTTACTTCTCTGCTACAAATGTATTTCAAACAAATTCTAGTACTTCGCTTTGATATACAAGGTGTCTTTGAAATGCCTGCTAATATTTTAATTGGTCAAAGCTGATCATATGAGGAAGCGTTTCCCAAGTTAAAAAAGAATTATTTTATTAAAAAATTATCGTAATACACGACTTCGCCTGTGTCACGTAACGTTTTGAATGTATTTTAGATATAACTGTTGGAATTTAAGTGGAAAATATAGTGGAATAACTGAATATTTATTAATGTGGCCAAATTTCTATGTTTATTATTTAGAACAAAAAACGATTCATACATATTTATTATACACTGTGTGCAAACAGTCTGGCAACTCTGAATTATCTCGAAAAATCCACGATATCTGATTCACCATCACATTCCGAACACATTTCATACAATGTTCATATGGTTTTTTTAATTCTGCAATAGCTGCTGAACCGCTAAACTTAGCCATAGGATATGTTACATAAAATTTATTCAAAATGCGATGGTGAATTAGAAAGTGCCATAAAAAGTATTCCATAAGAAAGAACAACCTCAATTCATTGCAACTTTGTGACGCACCCTGTATATTTCTGAATATTACAGAATAATTTTTAAGATTCTTCAACTTTTATTTAAGGTGATTTTTAACAAAGTGTGTATTTTTGCAAATAATTTAGAGTTAACACGCTTTCCACACATAGATATTTAATCGTAGGTATATTTCTCAATAATTGTTGAATTTAAGTATAGAAGATGGTACATGAAACATACGTAGAGTTTGAAGCAGAATTGAAAAAGGAAATAAAAAATTCATGTTTCCGTTTGAAAATATGAAATTGGTTATTGTAAATGATTTTTGGACAACCCTGCATATTAGTAGTAGAATTTTCAATGTCTTTCAACTTTCATATAAAGTATTTTTTAATAAGTCGTGTATTTTTCGAGATAATTCAGGGTTGCCGAACTTTTTGCACATAGTCTATGTATATTATCATATAAATTAAATTTCTCTAATTACTCCATTGCATTCAACATTTTTAACGTGACAAATAGTCTGTAACCTTCTCCAAAAGCTACTCTGTACAGCAACGTAATCCGCATTAACATCGGTTTCATAGTTTTTGCGTTAACTCTTTCCAAATATTTTGTGTTTACTTTATATGTATATCGTGTGTCCCCGGATAGGTGAAACAACTCTCGTAAAAGGCAAAAAAAATTTTGAATTAAATGTTAATTTTTTGGGGTTCAGCTCTGCTCAGTTATAGACTAATTTCTACCATAATTTCAATTTTTAAAAATCAAGTATGCCTTGGAAATTTTTCAAAAGCCTATTTTTCTGTTGAGTAAACTGCCTTTGGTGTATCAAATACGACATAAAGTTATTAAGAAAAGATGTTTAGAATCGAAATCTAGACTCGTATACCGAATTTCAAAATCCTCAACCAACTATGATTTTTCGTTTTGTTTCTCAGTTTTTCTAAGATGGTAACTTTTGTGTATCAAATACGATATAAAGTTGTTTAAAATTATTTACCAAATTTCAAAATCTTCGGCCAAATTTGATATTTCATATTTTCTTATATTTCCCAAATCAAAGAAACGAAAAATCATAGTTGGCCAAGGATTTTGAAATTCAGTATACGGGTCTAGATGTTGATTGTAAGCAACAACTAAACAAGGTTTTTTAAAAATTTCCAAGGCATATGTGATTTTTAGAAACTGAAATTATGGTAGAAATTAATCTTTAACCAAGGAGGACTGAACCCCAAAAAATGAAAATTTAATTCGAAAATTATTTGCCTTTTACATGTCGTTTCACCTATCCGGGGACACACGGTATATTGATATTTTTTGGCCCTTGTTTGGACGTTCATGAACCAGCTGCTATTATCGCGTAGTTTAAAAGCATCATATATTTCTGCAACGTTGCCATGTTGGCAAAAAATACCAAAATATTTACTATGCTTTAATGTAAGATTCAAGCCAATTTACAAATTAAAATATATACAGAAATGGGTATGTTTGGAAAATGGATTTCAGTACTCTATTAACTACAGTCAAACTTCAATAATTCGAACACCTCAATAATCGATAATTTTCCACAAAAAAAGTTCGAGATATCAACACCATTTTTTATATCGTATTAATTTTGTATTGCTAAATACTTTGCTCGAGTAATCGAAGAAATCGAGCTATCTAAGTTCGAGATATCGAAGTCAGACTGTATTTTTAAAATCTTATTTTAAATGTGAACTCAAAAAATGACTTCAAATCGATTTGGTTATACAACATAAACCAATGAATAAAAAGACTCAGGAAGGACTATTTGGCTATAAATGTGCGACGGAAGTTCGCCATCTTGGTCTACCACATTTTTGACAACTGTTAGTCCAGTGGCGTTACATTTTTTTTGAAGTAGGGCTAGGGTATTTACTACTTAACAGAAAACCCCAAGTAGGATAGTAGTTCTTTTAATTGGAATTATTTCTAATATGAAATTTATAAAAAAAAACATAAATAATTAAAAACTGATTTTTATTAAATAAAATATTTTCATTGTGAATAAATTGTTGACAAAATTATATTTTCGATATGAAAGATTTCTTATTTCAAAAAATCAATTAATTAACCTATTCAAGAATGTGCACAATAAGTTGACATACCAGAAAAGTATAATTTCTGTTAAATTCCACACGGCTGTCAAAAGGTAGGAAAATATAAATTTGAACTCTGCAAAAGCCAGCAAGTTCAGGAGTTTTAATGATTGGTGTTTGGAATGTTAAAAAGAATTTCCTTTTTAATATCTGCTTTTCCGACGAATGCTTTTTCTTTCTTTCTTAATGACAAAGTCAACCGATATAAGACGACCCACGAATATTCCATGAAGTACAAGGTTTCCCAATTTCCTAGTATTTACCGGTTTTCTCGCCTATTACAAAGAACAGAAAAATTCGGTTTTCAGGAGATTGAGCTAGTTTTTTGTAAAACAAAAGATATGCAGATTTTGCTTGGCACTTTTTAGTTTTGAGACCCAGATTGAAAATTTATCACTGTGGGTTTTCCTTTTGTTTGTGATTTTTTATTTTAATAAGAATGCTATAATAATTTTTATTACAATATACTCGTATTAAAGTAAACTTTTATTAATATGAACAAGTCAATAACGTGAACAATAATTTTAAAATTAACAAGAATATTTACACGCATGTCTCTCCGATAAAAAAAAGTTAAAGTTAAAGTTCTAAAAATGTTGAGTCTTTTAATAGAAGATGTTGAAAACTGCTTGCTTGTTTAATTACTTAATTTGGCTAATCTAATGTGAAGTTTTATAGACATAAAAGGTAAGTGAACACATAAATATGTGATACGAAATTCTCAAATTTTAATAATGTGAACAATCTCGAAATTATGAATAAAGCAATTTTTTTAAGTTCGTATTAACCAGAGTGTACTGTATTAATATTTGCGACTAATGAGTTTTTATTATTATACAGGGTATTTGGTAAGTGATGGAGGATACTGAATAGGGTGTTAGAGGAAGTTATTCTGAATCGATTTAACTAAACATACTTATGTACCAAGTGTTGTCATTTTTTCAGTTATTAGCANTTAATTATCCTATTAAGCTAATGGGTCGTTCATTTTGTTTTAAGAAATACTGCAATATTAATTCATTTCCTCTAAAAATTTTATCATACCATAGTTTCCATAAAAATATTGCGAGATTTGCAGTAAAAGTATTCGAAAACAAAGAAAACCGCACAAAATCTCAGATGCATTACCATTAGCTTAATAGGATAATTAAATCTTAAAATGCTAATAACTGAAAAACTGCAACACTTGGCACATAGGTATGTTTAATTAAATCGATTTAGAATGACCTCCTCTAACACCGTATTTAGTATCCTCCACTATCTACCAAACACCTTGTATAATTTCTGGGAGCGATAATTATTCGGTTCGCGTATAGACAAGCGTGCACCCCATCACCAAAGACCTTATTTTGGATTGTTTGTTTAAACATTTAGATCACAATTTTGCTGTGCAATGTATTAATTCGTAAGCCTGTAGAACCTATGCTATTTATTATATATTATTATATTTTATTCTTTATATGCACCTCTAAAGATATATAAAATTAAAGATATAATCCATAACAAATGAAACCTAAAACAATAGAACAATAGACATATAAAATAAATAAAAGGATAAACTCAAACTAATAGACATATACAAAGCAGGGTTATTCTTTTTCTGTTCAATATGAATATAAACTCATTAGATCAACAACACTAGATGTTAGTGACTAGATACATAAATTTGATAGTTACTTTGGAAACTGTCTCGTATTTCAGAGTTCTGCGAACTTATCAAAAAAGTAAAGACTGTTCCTTACAGATCATTTACTTATAAACCTGTAGTGTATTTAATATTTTTCCAGAACCAATAATTTCTGAGATACAAATCAAATATCTGTTATTTCAAATGTGACGCCCTGTATATTTTCTATTCGTAGAATTTGTCGTTCCGACAGGTTTTCAAAACAATGCATTTTCTTGCCAATTTTTTTATAATAAAATTGAAAAGTACAAATTTACTTTTAATTCCGATAAATTTTAACGAGTAGACTGTAGAAATTTCAAGCATTTAAATAATTTCTTTACATCCATAGTACAGAACCCTCAGACTCAGGTTAAAGTAAAAATAAAAAATAACTGAAAGTAGGTTAAAGTCTACACTTAAGGGAAATTTTGGATACATACAATATGGACCACTTAAACGGCCTACAATTATTTATCGGTACTAGACTTTGTGTGTAAAAATTTATAGAAAATAAGACGTATTGCATCCAATATCCAATAATAGGAGATGTGAGTTCTACGGAGCGCAAGGCATTTTGAAACAGAAGCAAAGTTCTTTAATCTTTAAAATTCTTTACATAGAATTAAAATATTGAGCGAAATATTGAGTTTCAGATACAACAGAATCAATTTAAACAATTTGTGTGAGCCTTAACGTCACTTAGTAATTTTTAGTTGTTATTAAAGGTCACATAGACTGGCCTATTTACCAAATTTGTCTTGATAGACTTTTTCCTATGGGGATATCTTATAGCATATTACAAAATTTCATTATCAATTATTAGAAAATTTGTGACAATGAATCATTAACGAATTCAATCAAATTATATTGGCCATATGGAAACCACATTGAGCATTTCTTCTACTACTATCTAGAGGTTGGTGATAGGGCAGGATAGAGTAGATTGAATATTTTCAACATTTAATAAGCTAAGTTTTGCTATTTCGAACTTTCTAAAGTTATTTGTCGTAAACAACTCATCCAAATTAAAAAAGAATTAAACGCCCTCTAGAATGACATACCTTATTCCGTTTAAACTTTCAGGTTTGAAAATAAGAGTTGGAGCTACACCATTGAAAACAGGAAAAAGAATGTGTTTTTCTTCCAAAATAAAATCGATGAGTCCGAGCAGTTTTTTTTTCATCTGTTTCGTCTAAACTGAGAAATAAAAGGTGGTAAGATTTCGATGGACCACCCTATATTTTCAGTTTTTAAAATACAGACCAGCCCTAACTTTGAAGCGGAAATTATTTTCGTTTCAGGTAGAGTACCCTTTTTCATCATAATACACACAGAATAGGAACGAAATTTCAGGAAGATCTACCTACTGTGATTAAAACGTCATTTTTTCGATTAAATCGAATAAAATGTATGTACTCACAAATTAAATTTTGCAAAGCGAAATATAATAACATTGTTCCACAATGAATTATTATATTTCGTAAGTTAAATTTGTTGTAAACATTATTTGTTCTGTTCAACGTTCTACAAATGAAATTTTTAATAAATATCATTTATTTAAAAAAAAATTAAGTGTTAATCGTAGTAGTTAGGAGTTCCCGACGTTTTCTCCTCATCTTGGAAACATCATAAAGTATTATAGTTGTATACGAAAAGGGTTTACCTGAAACGCAAATAGTTTTCGCTTTATAGTCAGGGCCGACTTGGTTTTCAAAAAATAAAAATGTACTTAAAATTCTTTTTACACCAATCCCAAAATTTGAAATTAAAATTCAAACATTTTTACTCCATCCCACGTCTTATGCCGTCAATCCTAGGACACACTGTATATTCCTAAAATGAGTTGTCGGTATTAGAAAACAGTAACAAAATTGTTCCTTCCATTGTTCATGAAATACCAAACAAAGGGGAAATATAGTTAACTAAAGTGATCCTAGTTCGTAAACTTTCTGAAGTTGATTTTGATAGAAGAAATTAGTTCTGCAAGCACGGTTAAAAATACTAAAAAAAATACATTTTAGCTGCGGAATATGACATCCAAAATTCTTAAAAGGAAATGTTTGGTATGCCAAGATAACTGATAAGGTTCTGAATTGTTATTTTATATGCTAATAAAGCGTTAAATCTATACAGAGAGTGGCAAAAGCAATGGATCGAACACAAAAGGATGAGAGAAGGGCAATAAACAGTGATCCGTTTCTAAATCGTTTTTGAGTTAGCTGTTTATTTTTTTGTAATTTATTGCAAATCTGGACATCTTAGACGATTAAGATAAAATATTTTAGAATCAAAATTTTATAAAAATTTTTGCGTGAGTACTACCTTGAAAAAATGTATTCAATGTCTTCTGCCAGAGCAATCAGTTTATTAGGAATATACATATCTGAAAAAAAAATTTCATAATGGTTATATAATATTTCACTCATCGCCTGCAATTCCAGCATTTTTATAGTATTGAAGATACATAGCTTTCTTGTTCGTTAGAGTAGTTCCTTTTTTAGAATAGGGTATTTTTGGTAAAAAGGTTTCTTCGTTGGAATGCGGCATTATAACAATATTTAATAAATTAGTCAGTAGTTTAATCATAATTTTAAGGCAATATATTTCACATGACATTCATTTATCCAATTAATGAATAACTCTTGTTTTCTTTCCAAAGTCTACTTATGCTTTATTATAAAACAGACTTTAATTAAAGAGCTTTTGAAGATATGGATTCGCGGTTTTTAGCATTAAATTCTTTAACACGTTAAATTTCCGGGATATTCATAAATATTCATTCCATTTGAAATTTTCAAAGAAATTAAGAAAACAATGTATGAAGGTTAGAAAGTTTCTTTTAAGGGTTCCTGTAGGACTGATATAAAATAAGTGAATAATAAATTTAAAAGCTGTTGAGACACCCTTGTACAAAATGTAATATTAGAAGATATATTTTCCTCTCTGCTACGCTTTACAGATGACCGATTGCACAAGCAAAGCTTGAAATAAACAATCTATGTATGTACTAAATACATTAATTGATTTATTATATTTAAAATTAATATAAATTGCTATTGAATTTTTTCGACTAAAATGCATTTTTGTAAAGGTCCTAACTTAAACCGATTTTTATATTTTATATTTATATCTCTATATAGGTAAACTGGAGAACTCTTCCGACCCATGTATCAAAATTAAATTAATACTAATAAAATTCGCAACCCTCATTTTATTGAAATTTTTTTTTCAAAATTATACCCCAAATGTTTACTAAATATGGCCACTTTTCATGAGAAACAAGACATCCTTGCATAACTTACAATTTGGATTAAGTCATATTTGTTAGATAAGTGCTTTAATAAACCAATTAAAGCTTAGGAGACCTAAAAGGTGCTCATGTCCTCTTAAACCTTCGGACTGGAATTCCTTCCAGGAGCTTCACACTAATATTTACTTTCAGTAAATGCACTAGGATGGATCTACATTCCATTAAGGTATATTCCAGAAAGCCATCCATTTCATCATGAGTCATTAAAATGGTAAAACCGTTATGGAGGTTATGATTAATGATGTACCATGCTCCTCTAACAATCGTACCCATTGTTTTAGATTGAAATTTGCAGGATTTCGGTATTTCAGGTGCTGCCAGTATCCTACAGCTGTATGCCCTAAGTTCATACGGGCTTTATTATTTAGTATACTTTCATAAATCAGAACTAGTCTAGTTTCGAACTCCTCTTTTTTGTGTTGGATATGTTACTTGCTAGGTTAATCTCACAGCGAAGTGTATTCCTAGATATTTGATAGTGCTGGTCCATCTTTACTCTTTATAGTCACAAAACGTTACTTTTGCACATGATGAAAGTGGTGTCTGAAAATTTGTCATCGTTAGCTCTAATTCACTATTTTTTCTAACCCTGTTGTCAATTTATTAAATATCTGCTAAGTTTTTCTGGCAGGTGTTTTAGAATTATAATCCTTAGCCAGGAAGCCAGTATCATCAACATAGACATTTTTTTGGCTTCAAATGCAGTGCATGGGACTGGGCTCAATACTGATCCCAGGATCTCGAAGAAATCAGCAAGGTTGACTGAAGTAAATTGTGGTGGTTTTATCATTTCGACAGTGACAAAACCACTAATGTATAGTCTGTTTTTTTCAGACATGGTGTTGTCTTTTAAAAAAAAACAGACTATACAAATTTTCAAGTTTGAGAAAATGAAGGTTGATTTTTCCCATAAAATATAATAACAATGCAATAATAATAATATCACAATAGTTGGATATGTTACATATTAGGCACACATTTGTACCTTTGTCATTGAAAACTTCGAAGATTTTTACGTCTAATAGTACACATAGTTGAAAAATAAAAAATTTGCACATTCGTGGTTTTGTCATTGTATCGACGATTTAATAATGATTGACAACCTGTTTTATGACCACCGTTTGGGTGTTTTGTGTCATACATTTCATAATCCTCAATTTGAAAATATGATCTGATAAGCGGGTTTTTAATATAAAAGAGGGTCTATGTAGGTATAGTATATTGTTAATTTTCAAACTTCCACTTGTCTCTTATTTGGTATATTCATATTGCAACAACACAATTAACATCAGTTGCGTTGTTACTTGTTATTTTATTTAACTTTGAGAGAAACATTTTAAGGGAATTCATTAAAGCAGAAAGTTCGTCAGATTGTTTTCACAGAAAGGTTTCCAGTTAAGAAAATGATTGGTTAATTCTATTTAGGGTTAATTCTTGATTGTCATAGATAATTATTACGTGTGCTAAATGTAGCTTTATCATATGTTTATTCTGTATATATTGGTATTCACTATTATCACTATTTATTATCATCTTGTTTCTTAGCTTTCAAGTGATTAAATAAATATTCCATCAGCTTCGACAAATTAATATCTCCACAGGGGAATTTTTAAGAACGAATTAACAATCAATGTAGTATTCACTATGACCGCTTGTTATTATTATTTTTATCTTGTTTCTAAGTTTTAAATGATTGAATAAAGTATACTATCGGCCGCAACAAGATGATATCTTCACTTTCATTTTATATAAACTTTCTCTAGTTTATTTGTTATTTTTTATTCCTTTATTTTTCTTTTATTATTATTTATATTATTAAATCTTGAAATGAAATTTTTTAGTTTTTGGATTTCATGAGAAACATTATATCTTTTGTAGTTAGCAGACTGGCCACCATCACATAGGCTACAACTAAGCTGGAATATTTCCATGTGTAGAACATTATATTATATTCACAATCAGTAACATATTTTGTACATCTAAGGGCAGCACTTCCAGCACTAAGATTACAGGCGTGTACGCTTCATTAAACAATTGCATTACTTTTTCTCAAACGCCCTATAACAATGTTATGGTTCCCATAATTTTTTTATTTCACAGATGAATTTCTTTATGTTATACGGCCGAAGGAAAAATTCCTTTTCTGCTATGTTAATACGAACTGCGACTCCAAATGAAAAATTCAAGCCGAAGCATTCTAAAATTACTTTAATCGGTCGTTTTCAATCAACATGGCGCCCCCTTTCAATCTAATTTTTTTTGGCGGTGGCAAAATAAGGGAAAATATTTCCGTACTGCGTTCGACTTTGAAAAATTGGCCGCAATTTAAAATGAGGTGTCCCCTACAAATACGAACTTGGCCCCCACTTGCCCCACTTCCACACAGGCTTGACATGAATTTATTTCGATTTTGTTACTGCGAGAAAGATTATTGAATTTGAGGCGAAAAAGTAATGCAACGCCTCACGGGGAAAATGCGTGCGGAAAATATTTCATGGACGACAAAAACAAAAAAAAGAACGTTTGTTCGTCCGGATGGCCTAATTTTCTTTCTGCGCTTTAAAATCGAGGCGAAAATCCTCCCTAAAGGCGATACAATGGACTAAAAATCACTGGAAATTTTCCTTTGCTAACTACCATTTTTCAGGGAAATTAATGGTGTTGTAAAGCCATTCTTTGAAAAAGTTCCTTAATTAAATATGTAATTAAGGGTCCGGAGGAATGTAAAAAGTGTTAAAGTAAAATGGAAAAAAATTGAATGGGTTCTACTAGGGGTTATGTGTCCGTTAAAAAAAGATTAATTTTACAACTTTATTAACTTTGAAACGAATTTTTTCAGCGGCGTCGCTTTATTTTCCTTCCCAAGTGAAACTTGAACTCGAAAATACCTTTATCTGAAAAACTTTTACGCTAAAGAACCTAACATAAACTTTGCACGTCAACTCAGCGAATGGAGAATAACATCCGGACTGAGACGACCGGAAAACGTCACGACGAACCTTAAATTTCCATGGAATTCTGGCATTCTTTGTCCTTGCTTAGCCAGAGGAAAACCCTTCACTGAGAATTTCTCAGACACAAGTGAAATAATTAATCCAGGCCCGTACAAATACCAAATGGATCAACTGGAAATATTTCTTGCCCACGTTCGGTCGTCACATTGGACAAGTGCCCAATTGTCCATGAAGCCAGTATTTTTCCGATTGTCAAGACAATTTTCTGCGTCCATGGGCCCAATAAACTTTCGCCCAGCTAGAAAAATTCACTTCGATTCGACTACAATAAAAAAAGGAAAAGAAAAAAACGATGTTTGTAAGAGAAACCTGCAGGAATTTATTACAGAGAAGGAAGCTCCCTGGTATTTCCCTAAATACAATTAATCTTTCTTTCATGGCGGAACACGTTCATAGAAGAACGAAAGATTATGGAATGTTTCCACGAGCCAAATACAACGCACATGCCCAGTTTCACTGAAAAATATCCAGACTTAAACTCGACGGGAATGTATGCCAGACAAATAAGTCGTTAACGAAATTACGTGGCAATTATTCGAGTCATTAAATAATTTTCTCCGTAGTGTATGTGGACGTTATTTTCCATAAATCCTTTCTATGAAAATTTCCGGCATAATTCTAATTGTTACTGCTCGAACCACTTTTAGTGGAGGCTATTTTACTTAAATAAGGTGGCCAGAGGGTATACTTGTAGCATGGCATCAGACGTGTTTCTTTGTTATCAGACATGAGAACATACCGTGCAAGCCTCAAGGCATGCTCTATTCAAACCTGCCTGGAATCAACTACATAAATCGTCATTAATATTGTCACGATGGGGATGACTACGGTTATTCACATCGGCATTGCCTATAGGGTAACATCATTTTCATATTTATTTATAAGACCTTTTATCATTTTTGAAATGTATTGGTAAATAAGCAAGACGAGTAAGCAATTACCAGGCATGTGTGTAGAGCCAATTACCTAGGTTCTTAGGGGAGATTAGGCTATGGAGAACTAGGAAGTAAACAAAGTTCATCCGGAATAGATCAGTTGGATGAGAACTGGGAGTCTTTCGAGTAACTAATTCGTGGTACCTTCCTCCCCACCGGATGTACAAAAGTTTAAAACCTCAAGGTTAAAACTAATTTTAACTAAACTTTAAAAACGTCTCTATTCCGTTTTGATGTACGGAGTCAAAGTGTATCAACACCCAGAACATCCCTAAGGTGGGTGGTATCTTATATTTTATAGGGTGAGTCAATTCATAGTAGTAGAATTAGAACAATTGATTGAAGATCTTATTTTCACATGAAAATGTTAAACAAATGGATCTTGAAAACAAAGCTGACTATTCAGGCTGGCTAATTTGCCATTTTGTTTTTACCTTTTTTTTAATAATTCATGCAAATATAAAGATAATAAAACAGTGAACTTTGCTATTCTGTCGTTGCCAAACCTATCTAACCTTTCCTAAAATTTACAGAACCCGCTACACGCAACATATTATTAAATGTTTAAATTATGAACATTTTTTATGCCTATCTACGTCAATCTTATTTTAAAACAATCGATTCTCCATTCATATTTACTTAAAAAATATAGTCTTATTAGAAGAGGTTTAAAATAACTGTTTTCGAGGTATTTGGAATAATTTGCCTCTAATATTACAATCTTTTTACATAAGGAAGTTATAATATTTATGATAGTAATAATTTTTTTACTACTTACAATTACAAGAGTAGGTTTTATAGTGATGGGACCCAAAACAGTTGTTTCATTTCTTACTGGATTATGTACAACCCTTTTTTCGTTTTCAGATGCAGATTCAGCTTTTCAAAATTGCTTAACTAAACCGCGTAAATACGGGACACATGTTTATCAGGATGTTGTTTATTAAATAAATTTACAGCACCTCTGCCAGAATCATTGTTTCGGAAAAAAGTGAAATAATTTCAACTTTTTCTTGTAACCAGTTTAAACCTAAACGATAATGTTCACAGAAGTAAATAAAGCACCAAAATGATTGTTTTATTTATTTTTACCTACTAACAGAAGAGTTCTAGTCGCATTTTTTGGCTTATTTACTAAAAACATAATCAATTTTGCTACATTCTTAAAAATTGAACAACGAGGTGATATTGAAAAGGTAATTAAATTAGAGAGAAGGCCATAACACACACCACTTCCTATTTAAGATTTTTAGGGTAAAAGCCATTCTCGCTTAGGAATTGAAGCGATGATTATTTCAAAAAAATGTGACCCTTCGGAATTACGCTTTTTTTTAGTTCATAAGACAAAAATCTCTATTAGAAGACTTTTGATGGGCTATATATTAATTAATAATTATTATTAATTAGAAGGAACAATTATTGTTTCCTCTAATTAATAATTCTTCTATCGATTGTTGAAATGCTGCTACTCTAAACTGAATCACTCTGAATAATAATTACTTTTGCCACTATACTCTATATTCTTAACAATTTTTCTTGATTTATTTTTAGTATAAATATAAACATTTTATATTTTTCACACTAACGTTTCGTTTTATGTTCTTTTTGGGTTTTAATATAGTTGGCTAGTTTTCTCATTCATCTCGTTTGATTTAATTACAAGAATCTCGACAAGTCGCTTCTTAAAATGACAGTCACCTCTTAACGTAGCAATTTCAAAAGTTGTCAAGACTCATAAAAATTAAATTTTGAAACAGATGGAAATAGTTGATAACACAGGCCAACAGCCAAAAAATTGATTGCATCATTTTATGTGTACTGTATGCTCTTGGAATATCTCAGCGAAAACAAATCATATAATAAAAATAGACAATGCATTTTGAAGGTGAAGAATGGCATTATATGATGCCGTTACTATAGATTATTAAAAAAATTGTGTTCGTCAATTAGAAGCTCTTGAAATCAGTTTAAAATACGTTTTTTGACTATTTAAACTTAAATATCTCGACATTCTGATGTGATAGAGTAATTCCGCGACCGGATTTGGATTCAGCGCACCCAAAAATATATAGTACAGATGAAATGATGCAATCAACATTCACAAAGTTAAATTTTGTAGACCTGTGTAATTAATCAAATTGGCCGTATTTATTACTAGAATTATCGTTACGTAAAACGCGCACAAAAATGTGAAAGAACCTTAAATGCTTTATTAAAAAATTGAAAAAAATTGGGTTAAGGCACTTCGTGATATTAACAACGAAAGTTGAAAGGGAATTACTATTTTTCGCCATCGATTTCCATTATTTTTTTTTGAAAACCAGGTTATTGTCATCCTCCTACTCTACTTGTATTATTGTGAAATTTCTTGGCGTTTCTTTTAATTTTCGCATTCTGGTCATCTTATATTTGAGATACCAAGAAGTTTCATCTACCATCGAAAACTTAACGAGAAAACCGGTCCGGTCGTTGAATGACTGTGCGATTCCTTTTTCTTGGCAATAAATCTCAGTTAAAACATTTCAGATCGACGTCTGCTAGAAATAAAATAGTAAAAATATCTAGAATTGTGGGTAGGTAACTGTCCGAATGGGTTTCCCCGTAGAAAATGCCAATGATTGATTAATCAAGATTACGACGCCAGTAGTTCTGTTCTTCTAGATTCCTTGATCCACTTGCCACTTTTTCCAAACTTGTTTTGAGAATGAAAGGAAAATCTTTATAAATAGCTTCCAGAAAGCCTTGTCTACGACAAATAGTTTTTCGTCTTGCACATGATATTTTCGCTCTAGAAAATCCATCGTTTCACACTTTCATTGCTTTATGATCCAGTCGCTGATAAGGGCACTTTTCAATACTCGCCGGTGGTGACCTATTGACTGGAGTGGTGTGGTGTCATTTTTCTAACTGAATTTCCTTATAAAAAGATTCCTTCATTTACACTATGGGCAATTGAGATTGTTGCAACTATTTTATTGGTCATCAGTTGGTCATCATTTTCTTTCTTATTCAGACGTTACGGTCACTGCAAAAAAATGTATAACTCGGAAACTTTTGAAATTTAGGACGTAATAGCTTTAACTACTTTGCCAAATGTTAATATTAAACAAGCAATTTTCCAAAAATATGAATTAAAATTAAAACATTGCAATTCTTTAATTTCCATTTCTTAGCGCACATTCGTCAAATGGTTTACTCAATCTTCGGCTCGGTTAAACAATCCATCATTCCACGACAAAAGAATCCGGTTTCTCTTTTATATGAATACCTCGCTCGTAAATCAGCGACTTTATTTTTCCAGTGCAAATAGCTTACTTAAGCCCTATCGGGCCGAAGGGAATTGGACAGCGGTCCAAGGGGATTTCGGATTAGTTCTTGTGGAAATGTATACCTCTATAGGTACGTGTCCGGCTCTAGGTAGAATTTCGGATTATCTTTCGAGGCACAAATTAATGCCTCATTGTAATAAAGTTTCTCGGAACGTTCTCCTTTCGACCTAATTTATTGGAAAATAATTAGGCGACGCAATTTGGAACGTTAATTAATCACCGATTAAACGTTTCAAGGCAAAAGCGCTGAACATTAATTTGTATTTCCGGCAAATTGGAAAAAATGCGCCACTTTTATTTACAAACTGTGCAAATACAATTTCCATGTGGAAAGTGAAACGACCCGTTCTAGCAAAACGGACAGCCCCACTCATTTCACTGTTTATTTAATAATCTTTAGTGGTTTCTTAATTATTATAGACGTTTTCTATACGTCTCGAGCCTAGACTTAACACAATTAATACAAAACTATTGTCTTAAGTTCAAGCACAAATAACATTTACACATTACATTGAAGTCTGAACTACATACTGTAGTAGATTGGATTAAAAGAATTAAAGAAAACGAAACTGAGGTTTTTCTTCAACTAATACATTTCACAATTGTTTAAAGATCGTTTGTACGAATGTAAACTACTCGGGAATAGATATGCCAAACACTTTTGATGCAGTACACCTATTTTCGGGTTTTACTCTACAGTTGATTTGATTTGGCACACCTCTAAGGCACTCACCGCGCGTAATTACGTCCTCGTTCTGAATTTAATCTCTACACGCTTGAAACACAACATCTCTGAATTATTAACCTATAGGCAGGCCTTTGGCTCTTTAATAATAAAACGTTCTATTCGTTTTAGATTTTTTTGGCATGAATAGAATTAGTTCGCAGAAAAGGGATTCTATATGCGGGACACGTCCAATGCTCTCTGCTCTTTGCGAATGACCTCCAGAACTAGAAGAGAGAGGATATTCTAATCGATCGGATATCGGCTGGCAATTTATGTTTGTATGCAGGTAAGAAACCTTATCGATAAGAACTGTGATTTTGCCCCTCTGTCCTAATCGATTGTTACGACTTTTTTGTGAGTATATTTGCTAAGGCTGTTTTCGTATTCTGATCGGAATTGGTTGATTTTTTTAATTCCTTTAACAATTGTTTTTATCGAATTATACCTATTTGAAATTGATTTATATTTGAATGGCTCCTGTTAGAGAAAGAACCACCAATTCCTATTTACCGGTAGCATCTGTTTTTCTTCATAAAAGTGCAGAAAACGATGAACGCCACTCGTTTCTGTCGCTTATTTTTCCTTTAGTTTTTATCCAATTTTTGTGTACTGCAAGAATGTAAAGAAAAACTTTCGTATTGTCACATTCAGTCTAATTTCCAATTAATACTTCAGATGCTAAGCAGCTTCATCCACCACTGAAAACTTAACAAGAAAACCGGTTTAAATATCTCATTGGATGATTGTGCGATTCCTTTTTCTTAACAATAAATCTCGGTTGAAACCTTCCAGATCGATGTGTTAGAAATAAAATAGAAAAGATATCTAAAATTGTAGGTAGGTACCTGTCCAAATAGGTTTCTCCGTAGAAAATGCTAATGATTAATTAGTCAAGATTACGATGCCGGTAGTTCTGTTCTTCCGGTGATTCACTTGTGACTTTTTCCAAACTTGTTTTGAGGATGAAAGGAAAATCTTTATAAATAGCTTCCAGGAAGCCTTGTCAACTCGTGTTTTACCTAAATCTTTTATAAAATCACCCTCTAATTTTTGGTAAATGACCAGTATAACATTCCTGGTTGCTATTCATTTGATATTCATGATTTCTTGTAGGACTTCTTTTCTCCTCTATCCTTGGTTGTGTTCATTCGGTCTTATTTTCTGACTTTGCCGCCGTTCTGATAATTACCCACTAGATTTAGAAGCCGCCAAATACAGCAAATCTTTCCATGGAGGTGTACGATTACCTAGACAACTCTATGTCCTAGAAAAAGGGCACACTAAACGAGCTACACCTATGTGTTGACGAGCTCCAAAGAGACGCCAGTCCGTTCTATATTCTCTTTTCAATTCATGCGATTTGAATGAATTCGGCCTGTTTGATGAATCGTAAATCTTAGTTACGTAATGATTTCCGACTTAACCTTTAAATAATTAGTAGAAAATAAGAACCAGACATTTGTGTGTACTGCATATACTGATTGGAATCTAAAACTTAAGAGGGTTAATTAATAATCAGAAAAAACAAGCTATTTTATAGATGCATTTTTTTTTCATTTTATATTTGTTTTGACGGTTTGAGATACCTTGTTGAAAATTGATAATCTTATCATACCGAACGTGCCTGAAAACTTCTAATAATAAAAATTACTCCATTCCGGGTCCAGACTATGAACAATGCCTTTTTTTTTGATTCCTTAAAAATGAAAGACTTTGCATGTTTTTTTCAAAATAACATCCAGAGAACAAATACATACGTAGTTAGTTAAACAAAGAAAAAATAAATCTGTCATACATATATAATTTTTGTGTCCTACATTTCGTATAAAAGGAGGAAAACGTCTGAAAATTTGCATTTTTAGTGAAAGCACAAATAAGTAATTTAACATTAAATGGAAATAATTGTTGAATTTAATTTTGACAAAATCAAGGTTTTACTTTTTCTTATCAAAGAGACAGAAGTTGAGTCGGGCGCCGTGGTCACTATATTAATATGGCCTAAATGGAGGAACCATTTATCAAAGCATTAGAGAATTGTGGCACTTTTTTAAAAACTATTTGCTAAGAGCAACACATGACTTGGCGTAGAATATCCGAAAAACTTGACTTTTTCCATATGATCTGCAGCAAAAACTTTATTGGCTCCTCCAGGCAATAAATGCAAGACAAATAGCCCATAAAACATATTTATTTTAGGGTGGAGTGTAAAACTTATTCAATAACAACAGGCAAGAAGTTTTCGAACGGGAACTTTGTCGTTATTGGGAAACTTGTGCATCGTTTTTTCACTCGTTCCATTGTCTTTGTGGGGCCATTAGTATTGTCATTTTCACAACTCATTATTGGCCCCTCCGCGTATAGAATTAATTGGAGTAACAATAAAGCTGGCAAGCTGAAAACAGCAAGAAACACATTCGCTTTAGTTTACCCAGTATTCGTAATTTAATCAAATATTGCATACACGATGGTAATAATATTCCACTCTATGGCTCGCCGATTGAGAATCTCGAGAGTGGGTTCGTTAAAATAAAGATATTTCTTCTCAATAAACAATTCAATTTTCGGTTGTTTATATTTTCAGTTCTACCCAATCATCTTTGGCCTGGAATAACAAACGGAGATCAAAATAAACAAAAGATTGTTACTCTGATTCGTTGAGCACTTGTTTATTGTTTGGCAGCAATGGTTATAGAATGCAGTTGAATTAAATGACTTCGCCTTTTGTCTAATTAACATAAAAGCAACCGTTTTATTTTTGCTCTTTACCCATCAACAAATATGTAGGTGGGCCAAAGTATTTTTCCAGAAGGCATAATTAATTTTATTCTTTATTCAGGGTGAACCGATGTAGATTGTGTTTTAATAGAGGAAACCCCCATTTCTTGACTAAAAAGAGAAAAAAACTTACTCTATTAGAAGAGAGTTTAATTGGCAAATCATAATACACTGGCAACAAGATATGGAGCACTTTCCGATTTTTGTCCATTTTCGAAATTACTAACAACTTTCTTATTTAGCGTTTGCATAAAAACATTTTCAAGGCAGTTGTTTTTAAAATTACAATTCAGTGGTTTGTTCATTTTTTTTTCAGTTTGCCCATGTTGTTTTTCTATAAATCGCTAAAATTGTATTTTTTCAAATATATAGTTAATTAGGGCAAATTTCAACAATATTTTCTTTAATTGAAAGAACGTTCAGAAATAATAGCAACTGAATTGCCTCGAGCGGCTTCGAAGAAGTACGGACTAATAATAATCTTTGATGATATGGCCGCCCATATCGTTGCCTATGTAGAATATTCTTAAAGTCCATGAACCTTTCGATCCTTTTTGGTGATTAAATTTCTCTGAAACGACCTACCTAACACCCTTTTCTCATTCCGTTTTACGTGAAGGAGCAATTTGAAAAGTGCAAATAGTTATGGGAGACCCTGTATAAAACACTTGGGATTTTGGGACAATGAGCCGCAGCTTTCTCATATTTTTTTTTCTCGCATTTTAAGGATTAATATAAAAAAATTACTCTTTCAAGCCGTGTTTATACTGTGGTGGAAAAAACGTAGCAAATCCATTCATGTGATGGAAAATAATCAAGGTTTTTTCAGAAATATCAGACTTATTCGACTGCTATCAATTCCATCATAAAATGCCTTCATTGAACATGAGTTTTCCTGTCAATCACAGGTACGTATACAAAAAAAGATATAAATTATCAGAAGTTGTTTACTGTAGAACTACAATTTTAGATTGGGGGAGGTTGAAAATTATATATCTGTGTCTTCATAAATTAAAATGTCAACCGATCCAAGACTGGCTGATTCTAAAGTTTTCTTTCTTTCGACACAAATAAATTTCTCTAGATATGCCGAAACTAGATGATGTGACAGTGACGGGAATGCAGAGGACGATAACGAAACGAGGAAATCGGAGAAGTTAGGAAAGAGTTGGACCGTGAATATCATGAACGCGAAATCAGCCGGACTGAAATATCTAAAGATGAAAACGGATCAAACTCAGAACAAAAGCACGAATATGATGAAAATGAATAAGTCCCTTTTAGACTGGCATAAAAGACTACAGCGAAAAATTAGCTGTCTCTATTCAAAATGGATAAAAAATAATTTAGAATCAAGATAGTATATTTTTTCACGATTGAAACGTTTTTTTTTACTTTTTAAAAATGATATCTGCTTTGTATTTATTATTTTATTTTTTGAACGAATTTTTCGTTCGGTTATTATTTTTAAACTACATACATTACAACAAAAAGTCTCTTTTCACTTTTTAAACAATTGAACATTGAATATGTCCATATGTTTCTATACACTGTTTGTTAAAAATAGTATTTAAGAATTGATCAGTACCTCTGTGCAGCTATGAACAGCTGCGACATCCTACTAAAAAAGTAAGATAAATCGGGCAACATATTATTCTACGCTTTAACGCAATAATACATAAGAAGCTTTTTAATTGGAAAATAATTTACCATTGATATCGGTACATACAGGATGTTTGTGATTTAAATATAATATGTTTTCTTTTTCGATTGTCTCATTTTAGTCATGTGAACAAAATTTAATCGATATCGTATCTTCAATACTAAATAATTTACCAATGAATAGTTAATTTGGATTAAGCTGTTCAGGACATGTTCATTTCAAAACTTCCCACTCTCAGTTTCTCGATAACTAAAAATTTTTTGCAGAAACACGTAAAAAATACTATCAATGCAAAAATTGGCTTACTCCTTTTTATCTCCTGCCCTCTGGGTCTACTACCTTAAACATCTCTAATGGAAACGGGTATCTAGTTATACGTAAAGTCATAAGGAGCAGCATTCAGATCTATGGAGAAATCGCTTCCAGCACTTTCCTAATATGTTCGATGCATGAACGTCTAAAGTATACTAAATTGTCTTATATGTACGACATACATTGTGGAAAAAATAGCACTGTAACTCGTTAATTATCCTGTATATGGAAAAAATGCACTTAATGAAAATTGTTTAGCAAATTGTTCGCCACATTTTCATCGGCATGAAATAATTTATTCTTATTACGGTTTGTGGCTACGGAGCTCAACTTTATTTTTCAATTATAAAACGTTAGTTTTTTTCACTACTTTTAAAGAGTAATTTTCTTCACTTTGAATTAAATTTTTTTTTTTTTTTTAAATTGTTGAAACACGTAAAAGATATTGTCGAGGGGGACAACTTTTTGTATAAAAATTGACTAGCTCCTTTTTACCCAAGGCGCTACTGCCTTAAAAATCCTTAATAGAAAAAGCTATCCAGTTGGAACTCATTTTAAAGATCTTGAAAATCTCTATATTTTTGGCATTTTATTTTTTAAAATTAGTCAATTCCTTTCCGAGATATTTGGACAAAACTTTTTTAATACCGAAAATACGATTTAATAAAATGAAATTGAACATCAACTGTATAAAACTAGAAATTATCTAACTGATGAAGATGAATTACATGATTACGAAAATGATGGGTCTTCTCTTCACTATGTTCCTTTAGTCCGACAATGGTTAGACAATGAATTCCCAGTTAAACGCATAGCCCAAAGAGAATTTATGGAGTAACTAGACAAGATTGTTTCTTATAACCCTTAACCTCGAAACTTAGAAGGGTCCTAAAGCTTATTGAAAAGAAGTTCTCTGCAATTCAAAAAATCAGTTTAAAGATATGCATCGTGATTTTGAACAATGTCCCATATTGACCATCGATATGCTGATTTCCTAAGATCTTCGAAAAGATTTGAAGCTTGTATCTATTTAAAATTTTTAAGTCAGTAGTTTCAGAGGATAAAAGCGCGCAAGTCGTTTTTCATATAAAATAATCGTCCTCCCTTGACAATATTTTTTACGTGGTTCATGGCGACTTTTTAAAATCTTTTAGTTTTCGAGAATGCGCACCCTGTATGATTTACAGCTTTAATAAACCGAATCGAGAAAATTTGAGAAAGTGCATTAGCAGGAAGCGAAATCGAGAGCCATTCCTCCTGCGCCTATTCCTCTTCCCGTCGGAGGTTAATTGGATTCCTTTGCCATTGTGTTCGACTGCAAAGAACTTAATGTCCTTTGTGATTCTATTGAATACGTACTCACTAAACAACAATGGGTACGTCCCATTGAAAATAAAACCGGACCTTTAACAACGAACAGAACGAATAATTTTAAAATACCCAAATCTAATAATCACAATAATAATAATGATAATAAATCGGATTTCTGGATTAACTGAAGCCGTCGCCCGAAATTGCAATTTCTCCAGAATCCAGAACAGTAACGACATGTTGCGCTGTCAACGACGTGACCTGAAACTGGAAAATTTATGGAGACGTTCCTGGTTTATGCATCTAAAATGATCGGTCGGGCCAATAAACAGGCAGCTGTTTTTTTTACTGCTTACTGGAATAGCCAGATCTCGTTCAGCTGCGGTTTTGAAACTGAAAGTAGCACTGGCAATAAATAAAGTGACGATCATTTAAGCGCCACTTAATAAATTGTCGTCGTTTATAATGGATGTTGATCCAAAGAATATCTGACCAAAAACATTCTCCCGAGGGCTCGGAATAGTACTTAACGTCTAACCTCCTTTCATAAATCATCCGATAAGCGGACCAGAAAGCTGCTTATTTAGGAAGACAACCACCCCCCCTCTTGCAAAGTTTGTCCTATTAATTTAATTACGACAAACGCTTAATTATTAGTTATAGCTTGGCTCTCGCCAGCTTTAAATCTCTTAATGGAAATTACATTTTTTCGTATTTGAGAAACACACTCGGAGGCTCGTTATTACCAGATTCAGTTCACAATCACAGGAATTTCAGGTTAATTAACCGGCATGTTAAATCTTTGAATTACGTCATTAGCGAGCGGAATAGATTCGTTTTCGGGGGAACACGAAGGAAATGGGGTGAATGAAAATGTATTAATTATTTTTTAGGAGGAAAGCCATGCGTTTCGCCGATGTGGAAAATAAATTTTTCCTTTTGTTGCACACAATGGAAGGGAAAAGCGCGAGCGAGCAGGAACGTTTTGCCCGCAGGATTTTTATTGGAATAGCGTTCGCGAAGTGGTGACTGCAAGTAAATAATGGTTTGTGTTTGGCAAAATTGAAACAAAATAATGAATTTGGAAAAACCATTCGCATTTAAGTTACCCAATTATGATCGTTTCAACAGATTCTCCTTAATGCTGTTTCAAAACGACAATTTTTTCATATTTTAACTAAAATCAATTTCTTTAGACGATTTTAAAAATTAAAGGTTGGATCTTGACGCTGATCATAATTTGATACCAATGTCGCTCCGTACGATATAAATCATTAAAGCGAAACACTGAGTTCAGTGCTACGTTTGTTCACTGTATAGGGTGTCCCAATTGGCAGTGCCTTCAATTAAGGTGATTGGTAGAAAACGTCATTTTAAGCGAAACGGTTCATATGAACGTAGATTCAAAAAGCTTTGTTTAATAATAAATATACCGAGTGTCAAAATTTAAATACTCCTGCTGTATTTTTGTTTGTTACTTGTACCAAGAAATAATTGGCCATGTTTATTTAACTAAACTATTTTGTCAATTGAGTGACGTTTTGAGTGCAATTCAATATTATTTTATGAACGAAAATTATGTATATATTTGGTTTACGGATGTTGCCATGGCAATTGTCGATGGGGCAGTTAAAGAGAATGGATAAGGATCACTGGATTAAATTAAAAATCGCTTCAAGTCGCTGAGTTTTTGTAAAAATTTATCACCATGATCGCTTGGGTAGTAGAGGAAGTAGAAGAAATAAAATTAAAGTACAAAGAGAGTTTTGATGGGGACAACAGTCTAAGTGTACGCAGAGTAAATCGAACATTAGGAATTTATCTGAAACCGTTTAAAAAGAAAAAAATTACAAAGAGTTCACATCCGATTCAAACTTTGCATTCCGGAAATGAAGACCTTGATTTGGTGTCTTGCAAATGATTTCTTAATAAAAAGATCCAAATGTCTTAATTTCGAGATCAAAAATATTATTATTAACAGACGAGTTATGTCTCACCCGAAAAGGAGTGAAAATTATCATTTCTGGCATGGATAGTTTGTAGAAAGTTCCGATGTCCACGTAGTTTTCAACAGGAATTTGACGTAAATGTATGAAAGGGTGTTGTGCCAAAATTTCTTTTGCGATCATATTTTCTGCGAGATAGAATTACTCCAAGTGCTCGTCCTTTAATTTCTTTGCACCAATTTTACTGAATTTATTGAAGATATTCATTTAAATTTAAAAACAGAGCTTCATTTCCAATTAAATGGGTGGGAGACGTGACGAACTAGCTGGGCAGAAACTTTAATAGTAAATGGATTCAATGCAGTGGGTTTGTGGCATGGCCTCCCTTTCATCCCGTATAACACACCTAGATTTATTCATTGGGGGGTTCCATAAAATCTGAAGTTTACGCTACTTTGGTAAACCCACTACAGACATATTAATGCTATTTAATATACATAGTTATAAGTTTTCACATTCTGTACCTTTCTTATTAAGTGTTTTTGAATCTACGTTTATATAAACTTTGTCGTTTAAAATGTCATTTTCTATCAATAATTTTACTACAATGGGACATCCTTTAGAATAAAAAAGGTAATGTATGCTAACTATAGACAGTTTGCAATGTAATCCGAAAAAGTTAGAGTATTTCGTGACTGTTGATAAAATATCGATTCGTGACTAAACGACAGAAGAAGACCTAAACGAAAGTCACAATTAGAATTTTACATTTCGAGCTGCTGCAAATGGGAAAACCAGCGCCACAGGAAGAAATCGTTGTTGCTATTTTTGATAGGATCATTTTCATTGAATAAGAGAGATACAATATGGTCATGGTGCTATGTTGGTTTATTGTATGGATTCGATGTTGAATTAAAGAAAAAACAGCTAATTTAGCAATGAAAACAGAACTTTTTCATTATGCCAACAGATGAACTGAAATTTTCTTTATCGTCGTAACGAAATTCTAATAATGTTGATTCAAAGTGGTGTATCATCATTCTCTCTGTTGTTGACTATTGCAATAGTAAATGTGCAATGAGCGATTTCCTTAAAAACGTCTGTTCTTAAACGACACTTATTTGAAATCCACAAAAGACATAAACTAAAATTACCGTGACAGAACATCTATTTTAAACTTCCGTAAACTTTCGAGGTAATGTGTTAAGAAAACGATATTGCAAATCAAGTTGTTTCCAAACTTCTCTTCTCTCTTACCCACACTCTTTCGTTATGGGGAAGTTTGTTTTGAAAGTTTAGGTCGCCGTTAACATTTCAATTAACATCAGAATCCCTCATTGAAGTCAACGATGTTTTTCACTGGGAAAGCGTGGATGTTTTGCCGCCATTACTCATGCTACAAAAATAACAGCTTTTACGAGTGTTCTCCCTATATACAAGGAGTGTTCATTTCAGGATTTTCCAGTTTCATTTTCTCTAACACTGAAAATTTTTTTAGAAATCGTCGAAATGCGTTAAATATGTTATTGAGAAGATTAATTCATTAATTTTCCAATAGATAGATAAGACGCAAAGTTCTATAGAGTGGTCAGTCAGATTGCTTGATTTATCTCCACTAAACTTTTTCTATGGAGTTCTTTAAAGTCTGTCGTTTATATCCTTCAATCACAAAATTTTGTACTTTGTCAAAGGATTCTTTCAATGGCTATGCAATTGAAAGAAATGTTTTTGAGAATGCGCACCGACAGTTTGAACATCGGTTATATTTGGCATATAATGGGCAACATTTCGACCATTTATTAAATAGATGTTCGTGTTACAAGACTAAAGAAGAATTGAAAACGTGTTATTTTTAGTCGTAGACATCTTCATTATAAATATGTACGGTTTTTCCCTAAGATCTCGAAAATAAATCGACCAAATCGAGAAATTAAAAAAACCTAAAATGGCTGAGATATAACTCGATATCTGTTTCTATTTCAAATTTTTAGAATTATATCCTGACCACGGGGCAGGGGGCGAAAAATACTAAATCGCTTTTTATTCGAAAAGTTTTGGGCGGTTTTTAAAAAAATTTCAACTTTCATAAAATGAATGTGGAAAGTACTAAAATCAGCACCCTGTATATTTTGGCACACTATCTCTGGTTGGACTTTAATTAGTGTCAAAACACTGTGGATTTTCAGCAGTTTCCAATACAGCTCTCTCCCTTCCTCTTTCTCTCCAGAATTTAAACTAGTTTCCGAGATTAGCTCGGTTGACTCCATGAGATTAGAGTACGTCTTGGGCAACATTGAAGTTTTGGGTCTGCAATAAAAAAAATATATTGCTTGAAGAAAGCCATGGCATTTAATTTTCGTTCCACGCATAAATCTAGATTAGGGTTTAAACTGGAATAATTTCCCTTTAAGCTCGTTGGACGAACTATAAATATCCGTTAAAAATTTTCGCAATTTTCTATACGAACATTGTGAAAAAAGAAGAGAGAAAGAGAGAGAGAGAGAGCAAGATTGTGACATCGAAAAAGGTCCTTTCTTTCTTTTCAGTAACGATACACTTTATTATAAAGCGCTTTAATAGAAATACATAGTCAGTGGAGCAGTCGAGAGGATTCGGAACATGAAAAGGAGAGAGGGTCGCTCTTATCTTTAAACCTGAGTGCGGTTCCTGCTCCTCATTTCAATAATGTTCAGGAAATTTCTCCTTTTTAGATTATATATGCGCATATATATATTCCTGATGCGTTCGAAAAGAGGTCGTCTGATTTTTTTTTCTCGCGGAAAGCAGAAAATGGTAATTTTCTCCTGAAATGAGTAATTAAAAATAAAGGGTAATACGTGACAAGAGTAAAATGTAATTTTCTCGCGAATAAATTGGGATTCGCGAAATTTTGCAGCTGCTACAAATTATCTTGTAACGACATAAGTTCCGAAGCCTGTTTAATTAAAGCATTTTCGGAACATTACCGAACTTGGGAGGCGAAGCAATAAAATTACTTTAAACTTAAATTGTAACGAAGACGCTGCTCCTTAAGAGGCACTACTATCCTTTCCTCATTATTTCCATCATCATCATCATCATCATCCCAGGAATGGGTTCTCAAAGAAAATCGAGACACACATTTCAAAACTGTAGTCAACCAAATAGAACAAACTACACATATCGGATAAAAAGAACAATTAAGAAATGAATATGAACGATATATCCTGCAAAAGTACTTTTAATGAAGACAAGCTAGAGTTGTCATTTTTAATTGTTAGATGTAAAACAAAAAATATCTCCTAATGAGAATGTTTTATAGCGCGTAATTTCCAGTCAAATGTTTTCTGTTTTATCTTTCAATGTTTATAATGCTATAGAGGATGTCAACAGGTCAACAGGTTATTTAAAATTTTAACAATGACCGTTTTCCTGCTATCCCGGACCAGTTCTTTGATCTCAAAAATACTGATCGCTTTGGCAAATTAACCACGCGTTTAGTATAATATAGTCATGGTAAATTCTTAATTGAAAGTAAAAAATTTTCAAAAAATACTATATACCTATCTATATGTACACGCGTACATACATATACATATTTAGGTTCATATAGTATGTACATACATACAGTGTGTCTCATTTAAGATGAAGACACCTCTATATTTTCGCTATTTGAAGGAATACAGATTTGAATTTTTGCACATTTATAAAGGCTAATGGACTATATTTTTTAAGATATTCAATTGAAATCTCAACTGTAAATACGCCTACTACGAATTCACAGACAAGGTCAATTCTCGATATTTTGTTTCGCGTTAGAAATATCGAAAAAAAATATTTGAAAATGTTGTTCAAAATATTATTCTAACCCCATATACCCGGTTTCATGAAAAAATTCGATTTTTCATTTTTTTCGACATTTATTTAAAAAAATGAAACATTTGTATTTTATCATGAAACTCGGTATATAGGGTTAAAATAATATTCTGAACAACTTTTTCAAATAATTTTTTTCAATATCTCTAACGGAAAACAAAATATCAGGAATTGACCTTGTCTGTGAATTCGTAGTAGGCTGAATATACAGTTTAGATTTCAATTGAGTATCTTAAAAAATATGATCCATTAGCCTTAAAATGTGCAAAAATTCAAATCTGAATTTCTTCAAATAGCGAAAATATAGAGATGTCTTCATCTTAAATGAGACACACTGTAGTATATATTTTAATAAAATTGTGTTAATTGTGAAATGAGAATAATTAAATGACACACTGTGTGTATGTTTAAACACTGTGGGACAAAGTCCTTAGTTAAAAATTTTTTCAACACTTTGAGTTTCTTCCACATTTGAATTTGACATCTTCAGAAACAATATAATACGATCGAAGCTTAAGATGTATCTATACATATGTATAGATAAATAGTTAAGGTCTTTAAACGAAAATCTGGAAGTCCCTGTATAGGTTTACACTCAATTTATGCCAAAGCGAATCATTATGCATTGTGTCTCTACCAAGAGAGGAGAACAAATTTTGATTTGATTAATGTTCAACTTAATTAAGGCGCCCCCTTTTCATACGCAAGTGTTACTCTGTATGAGACATAATAATTTATGTCCTTTTGCTTTGCATGAAACTCATTCAAATTATTCTTTAATCGTTTGAATATTTCACAGAGAATTGCCACATTTTCCAGTTAAAAGTTTCGAAACAAAATCGTTCGTTGACTTTGGAAAATGGAAATGTTCCAGATTTGGGACGTATTCAATATTTATTTCCCTTAAAATAACATTATGCTCAATTGAGCAAGGGTTTTATTGTTTTTAGATCTTAATAAATATTGATTCTAAGGTTTTTATATAATTGTAACAATATTTTTTTCAATTTTAAAATATTGCTTTATTCATGATCTCTAATATTTCTGCGATTATTCATATTATTTTTTATGTTAATTTTCAATTTTGTTCTCAATGAAATCAAGAGTTTGTGAGCTACGTAATCATCGATTTTTTTATCAAATAAATAATATGATCAATTTGAATGTTCAAAATCAATCACTAAAGACATTTTTAAACACTTACATAGAAACAACTAAAGAGCTCTAAAATTGACGACGTTACAAGAAGGGGATAAGTGCGTATTTGTTCAAAACTCAGACAATGATGGATATATATGTTTGAAATGGCGCTCTTTACATTTCATGTAAGAATAGAATAGATATGTTTTTTGGTCTGTATCTTGTTCTTGAACCACGTGTTCATTGTCTTTTTTATTTTACATTTAACCCAATACATTAACTTACTACATACTACTGTAATTTGCTAATACAGGGTGGCCTACTGAAAATGTACGTTCAATTTGTATGAATTGTTTACAAAAAGTAACTTTAGAAACTTCGAAATAGTACACCTTGGTTTATTAAATGTTCAAAATATCTTACTCTACCTTACACTATCACAAACTTATACAATAATACAGACTATACTCAAAATGCTTTCTGATATTTTTTCATGTTGTCGGCTTAATTTGATTTGATTGATATAATGATTCGAGCTGTGTGGCATACATTTTTGTCTTTTAATTGCTCCCATAGGAAAAGGTTAGCAGTGACAAATCCGGTGAACGTACAGGTCCCTTTATGTGCCCTTTTTGCCTAATCCAAAAATCTAAAAATTGTCTTATGGACAGTGCGTAATATGAAGTAGCACCACCTTGCTTAAAAGTCAGATTACCAAAGCTGCATTAATAGAGGTTTCCAACAAATAAAGATGCATTTCAAATTTCCAGGTAAAAAGAATCTTACACTTTTACCTTTTCTGGATGGTAGTTGTGCGTTTTCTGGAATATTTGTCGTTCGAGTAAGTGTCCTATGTCGGTTAATTTTGCCAGTAAAAAAAGAATCTTGGTCGAAAAAACAGATATTGAAAAGGAAGTTCTGGTCAAAATTCCAAACAGCGATCAGTCAGTTTCTGAATTCGGTGATTTTACAGTACTGAAATGCATTTTATTATTACAGTTTCTTTGCTAGCATGTGAAAGACCTGAAACATCAGACAATTTTCTTTTACTGACAGCAAGATTAATTGTTCAAATATGATCTAAAACTGTCACCTCAGTTGTTTTATTTCTGATAGGGTTCTTAATATTTTAAGTAAATATTTATCTGCACATCTCTGATGGAGTAATCTAGCTGCAGCTTTGGCACTCGTGTTATTGTTTTCGATGTAAAGAGACAGAATCTGAATTCTGTTCTGTAATGGAGCAGGGCATTTTCAACATTTAATAAATTAACTTTAGCTATTTCGAACTTTTTGTTTAACCTACAAAGCCAGAAAGTACAGCTTGAGACTATGGAATTGGAAGTACCAAAAAAAATGTGCATCCCTCCAAAATAAAATCGACGCGCGCGAGAGTTTTTTAATATTTTTAACCTAAGCTGAGTGAGGAGTTTGCCGTTGACCCCCTCTGTATAATCCGTTTTTCCTTATATTTGAGTATTCAACTATACTGCGTTTCATATAAGTTTACAATGATGAAGTTAAACGAGCCTAATTTACACGTAAAAAACATCCAATACAAGTTGATATTTTCAATTTTTAGGATATGTTTAGTTGAAATGGCAAGTTGCTGTACTTCATTCCTTAAACATCAAATCAAAAAGTATAGGAGGAAAAAGTCATAACAAACTTTGAGATAATATAGTAATACACATCTGGATAAAAAATCCCGACAACATAAATTTTTCTCACATTCAACTCTGAATATTTTTTTAAGTTTTGCATCGATTTTAATCGTTCTTGTGCTAAATTGTATCTATTTCTGGGAATGAAAGAGAATTTCCAGGAATCTCTAGGTATATCCGGAAATTTTACAGAAATTTCTAGGTATATCCGAGATTTTTACAGACGTTTCCAGGAATATCTAGGTATATCCGATACTTTTACAAGTATATCTGGAAATGTTAAAAAATTTTCAGGAATTTTTAGATAGTAAATTTCCCGAAAAGATACAATACTATTTGTCGTATAATAATTAAAGAATCTAATAAACATTATTTATTAACGAAAAAATTGTTGTTTTTAAATTGAAAATGCGACAAACCGTAACTTTCAATATAAATGCTGATTAGTGCATGACCACGCATAGAAAATACACTGAACAGCAAAAGTGACGCACCACCAAAAAAATTGATAAAATGAAAAATTAATTTTTTCGAAAACCATTGGTCGGATTTGAGTGATGTTTTTTTCAATCGTAGCCCTATCATGAATGAATTTGCTGTAGCGATGAGTTGTCCAAAAAATCAAAATAACATATTGTACCGGACGTACAAATAGTATAGTGCTTTGTCATTAAAGTTTAACGACTTATGTGGGCAATACCAGGTGGCTGAGGCTTAAAAAAAACTATAGAGTGTTGTAGCCTTCTGGAGATATTCAACTTTTTAACATTTCTTGCATTTTAGACATTGATAATGAATATGTCCTTAACTGGTCGCATTTGAATTTTTTTTTAAATGTACGACTAAACTTTGGTATTCATATCGTATTAAAAATCCCTTTATAGTCATCCACTACTTTTTTAGTTGCTATACAGAGTGTATTAAAAATTGTCGATTTTTTCTCTTTATTTTGGAACATCCTGTGGCAGCTGCAGGTAAGTGAAATGGATTTTAGTTAGTACCAGGTTAAAGCTGTATCTTCTATGAACAATTTCTTTTTTCATTCATTGTTTTTCTTTCAATTTTAAAGGAGTTGCAATTGTTTAAAAATCAATGTCTAAAATGCAAGATATGTTAAAACGTTGAATATCTCCAGAAGGATCCAAGATAAATTGATGTTTAAAAAAATATAATGCTCAGAAAACATGAGGCTACAACACTTCAGTTTTTATAAGCCTTAGCCACCTGGTATTAGCCAGAGAAGACGTTAGACTTTGATGACAAAATACTGCGCTATTTGCACGCCTGGTACAATATGTTCAATTTTATTTTTTGGACAACTCACCGCTACAGCAAATTTACCCATAACAGGGCTACGATTGAAAAAAAAATCACTCAAATCAGACTGACGAATCGTTGCTGAACAAATCAATTTTTAATTTTATCAATTTTTTTAGTGGTGCGTTACTTTTGCTGTTCAGTGTATTTCTATAAGGGAAATCAGTCTTGTTTCTAAGCCAATCACAGCGCCGTATTTTTAGTTCCCATGCTTCTCCACATTGCAAACTTACATGAAACGGACAGTAGATCATACATACCTAATATATTATAAGAAGAAATAACTATAGAAGTTTTTTTTTCAAGTTTTTTACTTCTCTTGTAAAATGTGAATGTTACGATCATCCTTTTTTGTACTGGGGTTTCGAATTGAAAGGGTGGATGAAAGAATGCTTAAAAAAATAAGAAAACATTTCGTGATCCATACTTAAAAAAAAGGGTGTTAATCACTTTTTGTTTGCTCGTTTCGGACAACTTCGCATTTGTTGTAATCATCATTGGTGATGATGATCACAAAATTGTGGTTGATTGAGCCATAAATCATTCCGTTCACTAAATAGGTAATAAAGGCAAAGAGTGTTCGAAACTAAAACACGATTTTTTAGTATTCGATTTATCTACTCTGAAATTAATGAAAACCACTAAAAACTCTATGAAAATTGTTTAAATTCGGCATGCAAACAGACCGATATTAAACGTTTAGCCGACAGTTTTCCACAATTAGAAGCATATTTCGCCCGCTTTTCCGACCCGAGACCGCAAAACCAATTCCAAAATGTAGCAGCCCATTTGAAATCGTAATTAGCCCCACTCATACCTGCCGTTATTATTATAATTTTAATCCTGCTTTGTTACAGGATAATTGCGTCGCTTTAAGGGCACCTAAAATCGATTTGAAAATAGAGCGGCTGGCCGCAGCCCTATGTAATGGTCGATGAGTGAAATTTTCCCGGGAAAATCCTTATTATTTTTCATAGGGTCAGGGACGGGGGGAAGAGGACGGGAAGCTAATGCCCGCCGCTCCTGCCGCCTGCTGGAAGTTATGAATCTCTGCGGCGCGTTCCATTCTTAAAGAGAAAAATTCGCTGGGCAGAGACAGAGAAGCCACATTTTTATTATTTATGGAGCCATTGCGGATCTAAAGCACGGCTATTACTCTTTACGTCCGAGATACGACTTTTAAAGTAATGACCTGTTTTTGATTATTTATCTTGTTTTCCCACCTAACTCCTGATTTATACGTCTAATTTCTTCGGTTAAAATAACAACCTTTAAATCTACCCTCAAAAGGGGTTAAAAGGCAGATTTATTATCTCGGTGAAATGGCGCGAAGAAAAACGACACCTGGTATATCGCCTGCCAAATGAGCTTTTATTTTAACAAAGCCAACAATCCACGTGCACCAAAAGGGGCTTACAATTATTCGCCGGAGTGCTTTTCAAAAAAGGGAAAATGGCGCAAAAGAAGCGCATAAAACGGGAACGTAAAAGTTTAATATAATTATTACTTTCTTATGGTCTGTTCTTTGCGCCATAAAATGAATTTAAAAAAATGATGCTGTCCATTGTCTAATATTAGGTCTATAACCATTTCCTTGGCTTCACCATTCGTTACAGTATAATTTTTTAGAACGGACGATTTGTTTTTAAGCAGATTCAGGTTAAACAACAAATTTCCCTACAGGCAAAAAAAATTAGTCAACACGAACACCCGATTTAAACTGTTTTGAGTTTTGTTTTGACTATTTTGTCTGTTAGCAAAAATTGCTTTTAGATGTTATTGATAATAAATGAACAATAATTATTGATACTTATTTTTCTACTGTATCAGCACTATACAAAATCCAATGATCTTGACAACTTCCTTTACTTGACTTCTATATCATCCATTAAACATTCAAATATAATTCCATTTAACCCACTCGAAAAACAATCTCAAATTGAAGCATAATTGAGCAAGGTTAAAAAGCAAATGTTGTTCAAACTGTGTTTTCCTTTAAGAATTCAAGACTTCAGCCTGACCCATCCTATAAGAGGGTGTGTTAGGCAAAGTGTAAAAGCTCGCTGAAGATGTTCATATCGATAATAAAGGTTCACGTATCTTGGGAAAAGGGCAAAGAGTTTCTCTACAATTTGTAGTACTTTATCTTGGAATCAATTCAGAATTAGCGAAAACATCTGAAAATTTCGTAAATTTGGTGTCTCTTTAATAGTCATGAGTGTTTGATCACTTCTGCCTTAGTTTTGTAAAGGAGATATTAGACATAACTCCGTTTTATTAGCATGGTGGGGAAGTATTTAAAATGCAATTTAACAGTTGCATATGTGGCTAATAAAGAAACGCTAGAGCTGCTTAATGCGCACAAAAAAGGAGGCAATTATATTAATTAAATTCAACTTTGTTTGAAAACGGAGAGGAAAAGAGAAAAAGGCAATTTTAACTCCCTTCAGAACAGAAAAATTAATAACCGCCTACAATTTTCTATTGACAAAATAAAATGGGAGCAGACTGGATGGCGCTTTATTAACTTTGTCTGCCTGGCAAACTTTATCGCATTATATTAATCGAAAAAAAATTTTTTTAATAAAAAAATTCCATTAACATTAAAAAGAAAAAATCCTTCGAGGGCCGTTAATACCATTTTTAAAATAAGTTTCAAATTCCCAACGCCCCCATTTAAGAACGAAGTCCGCGGCCCGGCTGCATTTGACAAAACTTTTCTCATTTGCAAAAAAAAAGAACAAACTTTTCAAGTTACATGACATAGTCGAGGAGTTTTATATTTGAATATGATAAAATAGGCACTTCCATCGTCTACTTTCTTTGATAACATTTTATTTATTTTATGTCATCTTGATATGATTAAGTTTGATAGAAATTTAATGTACTTATTTTAATTAAAAATTGAATTTAACCAGGGATTTTGAAGCTTTCGAAAATATGGAGAGTAATATAGGCCACGTAGTTTCTTAATTAGGGTTGTGGTACCCAAGAAGTGAATATGCTCATATCAACTCATACTGATGGTAGTATGGGATTTTTATGGTAGTATGAGACCCTTTACCTCATTAAACACTACTCTATTGACTTTTGTTTTTCGGGTAAAACCACACATATCTCCAATACACCTCAACTTCGCATTCTCTTCACCACTGATATTTGCATTCATCAATGCTGGACATCACTGATAAAATTTGTTGTCGGAAATCATTAGTTTTCTGTCTTCGTTGATGGGCTACAACAATAAAATAAATTAATGTTATTTTTTGACAATATAGCAGTTATATCAAAGTAATTGGGTCCCTAGTTTTTTCATCTGGGCACTGGTTTTAACAACACCCATTCTACCGACTGCACAGGATTGAATACATTCACGAGTTTTTCGCTTCATAAGTTCGAGCAGTTTAAGTCGTTGTACATACAACTGTTTTGCTACACTCCTAAGGCTACTTCACGGACCATAACTCAATAGTTATTATTCATAGGACAAAAATATAAAGACAATATTGACCTCATTTTTCCAACTCTACAATCTAAAAGTATTTAAAACACGTTAAAAATATTATGTTATTTTAGTTTTTTTAGTTAGAGAAATTAATTCAGAAATAAATTTAAAACATAGATAGAGGAAAAATAAACAGGGTGGTATACATAAAAATAACCGATTTTCTTGCCTTCAAAGTTTTTATATTCGAGATTATATTTTAGACGCTCGGTATGATATTGCGTAAACCTATTCCAGTCATCTTGATCTATCATCAGTTTGATTAAGATCGGACAAAAGATTCACAACGCTAGCTTTGATAATAGACGAAAATTTCACATTAAAAAAAAATATTTCGACGAGGATCAAAAAAGAGAAAATTGTTCAAAAACTTTTAGACTTAGGTATAGCGCAACTTAGTAAATATTCAATTAGTTTTATCCTTAGGCTCTAAAACAGTTCAAATGTTGCATAAGATATTAGATTATTGTTATTGTTACATTTGAAATAAACAAGGTGATATTGACTTTTATTATAAGCGAAAGTAATATAACTTGAAAAATATTTCAAATGAAAAGATCGTATCCGTATTATTCGAATTCGACAATATGAAGAATAAAAAAAATACAATTTCAAAAACTTCTAATGAACAGTTCCGTGAATGCCTGTATAATATACAGGCATATATTATATTCATTCAAGATGATTACAATTGCATTCTATTGAATTCACGGTCAAGGTAATCAAAGGTAACACAAAATGGGGACGAGGAGTAACAACTTTACAATTTAAAATTGTCCTACATAGAGTTTATAAATTGTTCAAGTGCATGGTAATTACCAATTTATAATCCAGGGCTGGATGATGAACGTCTGAATCGTAAATGTCTTCAATTCATCTTCCACAAATTATAAACGAGTTTTCACTGATTAAAAGGAGGGTTCGAGATACAGCCGGAATTGTAGGAACAGATTGATCTTTACTGCAATTCTGTCAGCAAGTACAGGAACAGACCTAAATTCAGAACAGTTAAATGATGGGTCAAAGAGCAATTCAATAGCTGAAACGGTTTAGTTTCAATTTATATGGGCAAAAAACGTGAGAGCTTTGAGGGAATGATTATAATGGTTTTTGTGACAATGACAAAATTGAATAATGATTAATAACCAGTAAAAATTTCGAAACAAATAGTATATTACGTATCGAGGGAGAAAAATTCATCATTCCGACAACGGGTGGTTTAGACACCCGATTTGCCGAAATGATGAATTTTTCTCCCGAGTCACGTATGTTATTTTTCATAAAACCTGTAAAAATCGAATATTGAACTGCCTTTTGTTAATAAAAAATGCAAAACTATGGAAAAAAAGATCACATTTTGACAACTAAATAGCACCTCTTTTAATATTTATGACAGTTATGGTGTGCAATGGGACATGCTATCTATTTTTTTGCCAAAATATTTAAAGTTTAAAAACTAAAATTTGACATATTCTATTTCGATCGCAACTAACACGGAGCCACTCTTGTTTTTAGCTTGTCGTCCTTCTCGGTTACGTTTATAAATGAATGGTGATTTTTTTTCTCTTTCGCATTAGTTAATACGTAAGATGATGAAACGAATTCTTTCTAAAATGTGACAATTCAGGTTTAAGGGAGGACATTTATGATCGATCTAGGGTCAAAAAAGAGTAATTTTCAACCCGCTCAACAGGAAGAAAAAGTGAATTTTCGAGGCACATGCTATAAAAAGGTTTTTCCAAGGCGATAATAAAATTAAAATAAATGTTCAACCAAACTCCTTGTTGAAGAATTATTTTCTTCAAGAGATGGTACAAAAAAGTCCATTGCTCAACGAAGATATTTTTCTTCGCAATAAGATTTCAATGTTCTGCAAATGTCTGATCTGCAATTGACGTGGCAGTTGAGAAACCCTTCCTAATAAACAACAAAGTTAACCGCTGTTATTCTCGCCTTAGAATTCTTCTTATAGGACTTTAGTTTCTGGTTTTCAGTTGTTCGTTGTTACAGTGGGTAGGTAACAAAATGATTTATGTGTGTGAAACAAACAGGCATTTCACCGAATTAACCCGTTCATTGCAATGTATTAATATTTCGACAGTTTTAAGGCAATCCATTCACAACATTTTCAGTTCTCGTATACAAGCAACAAAAAGACACATAAGAATTAATTATAAAATAAACAACATATGTTCAAAGCAGTTAAAAGATTAAAGTTTTCCCTTAAAATTAACTGTGGCAGTTTACTCACATGCCTGTTCTAAAGGGTATTATATAGACGACAGGCGAATGTTTGCAATATTTCACGCTTTTGCCCAAAAAATATATTAAAATGTAAATTACATTTCCTCTCAACATATTTATAACACTGAATTTTTATACTGAACGTAGATCAAAAACCTTATCTGGATCTAAAAAATATCCGCTCCCCAAGCCAAAGGGTCGACTCTCCCTGCCAGTCGCCATGACAACTTTAAACTTTGATTGTTTTCCATGACTTGAAAATGTTCAGTGACAAAATTGCATTAAAAAAAATCATTTTAGACGCTTAAAATACGATAGCAATGGAAGATCGCGAGTGCGACAAAAGCAAAATCGAGGCCGACGATAATGAAAGTCTCTTGGAGAAATGCTGGCAAGAAGAATATAAAGGAGACAGTAGAAAATGGCTGATTAGAGATGCCTCGGCAAAAACGCCTCCAAGTCCTTTATGTTCCACTATGAAAGAAAGCTATCTTTATCCCGAGAGGGGGAATCCCGTTGAAAGGAATATGGGTAAGTGACGTGGAAATAAAGAGATTCTCGCGTGGGTACATGGAAAAGACACAAACGATGTAAAAGATGTGATTTAAGGAAAGAGAAGGGAGTTTCTTTTGAAGAAATTTTACCAAGAAGCGATTGAGGAAGTGAGAACAGAATATGAAACTACCGAAGAATCTAACGGTTACTGCGGCACTGAGTACAAAGACAGCTTCAGAACTGAGAACTTTCGGCCTAACCACCAATTTTCCACCATAAACAAGGATGTGAGTCTATGAATATATTAAAACTCGCCATTTTATCAAGATTTTCTTTCAAAGTCCTTTCAGAAACATCCATTATATTCTTCTGTTCCTGTTTCCTACTACAGCTTCAATCAGAAAAACAATCCTAAAGACGTTTTACATGGCTTAACACGAATTACTGATCCCCTAAACATGTTCAAAAGGAATGGACAGTTTAGTAAGCCAATCCAAGAAAATCTTGATTTTATAGAACTTTAAATTTAACAGACATACAAATAAACTATTTTTTATTATAAGAGCTTCTTTTAACACCAGAATCTAAAATCAACTCTTTTCTTCAACTCCTCATAGCTTGAATGGGCATAAAATTCAGCAATGTCTGGTTTAAAGTAAGTATTTTTATCGGCGCCCAGATATATGGGTTCTCCATACCAGGTGCCCACTTTCCAGTCCGGCACATTTTTCATTAATTCTCTTTCTTCTTCTCGATTAATTCTCAGTTGCTTCAAAAACGCCCTATCCCTTTCAGCAAGCAACATCGGATACAGGGCCAACGAAGCTCCTTTTGTCTCCAGTTCCCTTTTTGTAACTGCTTTGCAATTTTGTACATATAGATAAGCGGCACCTGCAATCATTCCAATATAGCCTCCGATCATTGCAGCTCCTGAAAATGATGATTTTTCAGGCATTAAGAATAAGATCTAAACAAGGAGTTATATAATTTCCTTGTCAATCTAGCAAGTTTTCGCTTACCACTGAAATATGAAACTGGAGGCACTCTCTTAAAGCTTATTGGCCTGTAACCACCGGGAGGCGGCATATCCTGCTTAAATTCAGGCATTTTAAGGAACGAAAACTTAAAACTATTATTTTCTTTAACGTTCAAACGTCAAAATTAAAGTGAGGTTAAACTGTGAAACGTCCTTTTTAATAATATACCGTGTTTGTAAATTGATAAAGTAATAGAAACGAAGGGGAAATTAAAAAGAAGAAGAAAAAGTGACAATGACAGTTGAACTTATGGACATTGATAAGGAGTTGTAATGGTTGTAAAATATCGTAAAATTGAAAAGAACTATGGTACAATGAAAATTTTAATAATCTCAAATAGTGCAGGTGTCAAAGGAATAGGTAATTTAGCGAATTCTTGACCGTAAAACAATGAGTTGAAATGAAGAAATCTCATAACCCTACTGACGTCCAGCAGAAGGCCAGCCAAGAGCTTACAAAAAAATTATATCGGTATGTTATCATGTTTCTATATTTAGATAGTTATTGTCAAGAATAGGTTAGAATTTATTTCACCTACCTATCCTTATCATTGAAAACGTAATATATCATTAAAATATCAACAATTGCGAGATTTAAGACTAATACCACTACTTAAAAAAGCGTTGAAGATAAATGTTTGTTAATATTTAATTTTAAAATAAATACTCCCACTTGTTCATCTAAAATTGTTGTTTATTGAATGGTCTTTCATAAGTTTTAATAAATAGTTATTATGTATATGAATAGACTCGTAGTTCCCAGTAATTCTAACCGAATTGAAAACAGTGAATTTTCATTTGCGTCATTTTCCCCCTAAGCACATCAATTATTCCAGTACAGGATGATAATTGATAGCATTTGTTGTTTTTTTAGGACAATAACTGAACAAGCTAAACGTTTAGACGATGCTCGCAGCTGCGTCCGTAACATCTCGGATTTATTTGTTCCACTTCTTCAGTTACAACGTAGAAAATTTTGCGATTATTGTGACAAATTAATTTTTTCGGATCCTCTGCTTTATGGCCACAAAGGTGAAGAACTGCTATGGCGCAAAGGCTTTTACGAAGTCATTTCCACCGCGAAAAAGTTAAAGAAGAAAGAGTACACATCTCAGGAAATATCCAACATTCGAGCCCATATTTATGCAGGAATTGGTTTTTACCATCACATGCTTTTAAAGTTAACCCTACAGTTCAGAATACCATTAAAAAACATCATCGATTTTCATATGATTCTTGATGATACAAATGAAATACCTGAAGTTAGTGAGGATTTAAAAAACTGGGCGCAACAATCAATTCACCAATGTTTAATTTATTTGGGAGATTTGAGTCGTTACCAACTGGAGCTGCAAAATGTGTCATCGGATTCCTCTTTGGCCACCAGATATTATTTGCAGGCGATTTCCTTTCGGCCTGACTTTGGCATGCCGCACAACCAAATGGGGACCATGGCAATGAACCAGAATCTTTATTTAGACGCTGTGTATCATTATTTACATTGTTTGGCTTGTAAGTTCCCCTTTGAGGGAACAACAAACAATTTGCAAAGTTTATTTGAAAAGAACTCAAAGTTCATTGAACAATTACCTCAGATAGAAGACGAAGAAGATCCAGACTGTATTATTGAGCTGGAAAAGTCTGAAAACATTAAAAGATTTATTGCTAGGTAAGAAATACATAATTTTTAATGCCACTTTTATAATTATGAGGTTTTTTAGGTGTTTGCTTCTTATAGACATTTGGTATTTCAACAAAAAGGTTCCAAATGTTTACAGTTTGTGCCATCAAACTTATAAAAATCTAGAAGAATGTTTGGCTTATGGAAAACCAACTGTAAGTGAGTCTGGAGAATCGGCCACAGCTGACATTGATTCGTTGGACTCTGAGCCTTCATATTTAAGTGGACAAATGATTTTTAGGTAATTCACGACTTGTTTGATTAAAATAATACTTAGTAACAACTCAAATTTACAGGATTATTTTAATTTGTTTACTGACAATAGCAAAACTGCATTCAACAAACTCTCCCTCGCTTTCCACCTTAATAGCCTTTACTTTAGGCATTTACTCTCAAATAATACAAAAACTGTCAAATCATATTGAACAAGCTGTGCTAAACTATCCATTATCCGAGGAACACAAACGACCCAATGGATTGTTAAAAGATGTCATGAACATTGGCAGAAAAAAGTCCAATTTAAAGATAAGAAGACGTAAAACCTTGAAAATTGAAAGTGATGAAGAGTCAGATTTGAGTGAAAATGACCAGATATCCGACTATACCAGTTCGGATAATGAATCATTTATTTCGGATAACGAAGACGTTTTACTCGACTCTTCAGATGAAGAAGTGGAGGCTGATAAAGATATTAGCAATAAAAATATTATCAACGGATTAAAGTCCAATGAAGAAGACAAATCGTTCATTTTGCGAAAAGTTCAGAAAATGGACGCTAATGTGATGCTGGAAATTATTAACGAAGAGGGTTTAATGCAAAGTATTCGTTTAGTAAACGACTGGCTAAAATCCGATGAGGAAATTATCAAATCTTGCGCAAACACCACCGGGACTTTAATCCGCCAAATGGTTCATTTGATTAATTTGATTAACATTAATTCGAGTAGTTTGAAGATGTTAAATATTAATTTTAAGGTAAGTGAGACTAAGATTTTAGTAAGAAAACATTTAATTAATAACTCAATGTTAAAAGGTTTCGGAAATTGTTCGCAAAGAAAACAAAATCCCTTTAGCGGAAGATGTAATTTTAAAAGGCATTAAAACTTTCGAAAGTGTTCAAAGCAACTATAACTGGGATTATATGTTGAACAAGAGCCTCTCGACTAAGGAAGAAACTATAATCAGACTGATTAAATTGCTTTCCTTTGGAAAATTATTGTCGAAATTAGAAGAAACCCAAGTCAGCTTTGATGAACAAAAAAATCTTTTTGTCTGCGATTTAAAGGAAAAACCCCAAGAGGATAGAGTCTCCGCCGCTGCTCTAATGGAAGAATTAGTAAGCTTTTTGAATTTGATACTGCATTACTATTTTATTTTACAACAAATTCAACGTTTTTAATATCTGCTTTTTCTCTATTAAAAGTCGATTCGAAATTAGATTGGAAACTATTTAAAATCTAGCGTATTGAATAGAATATTTGGTGTTGAAAATGTAACAAAACAGACTTATTTATTCACTTTTTGTATTTTGGAAAATGAAACGTATATTTTAAATCCTTAATCTTTTCAAAGGAAAAACAAGAAACGAATAGAACACCATCAAAAATCACCTTGATAAATGGCGATAATGGCGGCCAAATCAACAAAATGAAGCACATGGGCCAATTATGGCTTGCGGCCGAAGTCCGTGCCTTAGAAAGCAGAGTCGGCGGTACCAAAATGGCTCTATCTCCGTATTTGGTTCTGGATGCAGACGCATTAATTAAAAACACCCATATGGTTAAACAGCTTGTATTCTCCAGACAGTTTATCTTATTGGTTCCTGCGGCAGGTTGGTATCGTTCTAGATCGACAAATAACGTGTTTAAAGGCAAATGATATTTCAGTGGTTTCCGCTCTGGACGATTTTAAAAAAGAAAAGATTGAAGCTCGAGACGCAATACGTTGGCTCGAATCGCAGTTTCACAAGGGCAACAGATTTTTTAGGGCTCAACGTCCCCATGAGCGTACTCCCATTCCTTTTATGAAATACCCAAAGAAAAAAGACAAGGAAATGCATATTTTCATTCAAATAATCGAGTGTTGTCACTATCTAGCCGAACAACAAAAAGGTGCCTCTAACGTGGTTACTTTACTGATCGGTGGCAATCAAATGATTTTCGCAAATGGAGAAAATAAAGATTTTAGTTATGCCGGTCTGACCAAATCCGCGGGAGTCGTTATGGAACCGATCGCAGTATTTTATGGGAAATGGAAGAAAAGCAAAGGAAACAACAGGTGATGAAAAAATTCTACACTCTCCTAACGAGAGATTTTTAGACGATGACCACAAGGAAGCTGTCGCAACGGGTAAGGATTCTGTTTAAATAAAAGACGTTCGTTAAGGGATCGTATTCAACATCAAACACGACAATTGTAATTTTTCTTCAGGATAAATTTATTATTTCCATTTAATTGTTATTGTGTTATTCATTAAAGAAGCATCAAGCGTGTAACATTTGTTATTGATTTGTTAATGTATCCCAATCTGGTTCAATAATGTAGTTCTCCTGGTTTTGCCTCCAAGGTCTCCTCAATTTCCTCTTAAAATTCCATGGGGGTTTTCTTAAGGCTATCACATTGCCACTGGGAAGTATGTTAGTCACGTAGAGGAAATAAAGGGTTTGCGCCAACAGCCACGTGAATAACGTTAAACTTTCCGTGTTGCGAACTTTCTTTCTTTGCGGCCACACTACTATTATACCTAAATTATTGTACAGGATTATACAAACAAATGGTTCATTGAAAAATTTCGATTATTTGTTTTTTCGAGTGATGGGAGTGTAAAGAAGGTATCGTTAGTATCGAAATGGGAAAAAACATGCAACATATACAATTAGAGTAAATCTCTTGTGCAACTGAGTTTACACTGACTTACGTACATTTTGTATACGGGGTAATTTGTAAAATATTTAGAGACATGATTATAGAATTTGCAATAGAGCTAAACAATAATATACGAATTGTACAATTACCCAGTGTGTATCAGAAGTAAAGCTACATTTAAAAAACTGAATACATGTTGTAAAAACTTAAATTTACCTTTCTGTTCAAATCTTCGAAGGTTACTACAGGATAGCGGTGTGGAAAATTTCTCATATCTATGCTTGAAATGTTTTAAGCTACATTGTGAAGTTTCAATTTTTTGCTTATTCGAAGTATCGGGGTATATACGATGATAGAATTGCGTTTTGTTGAATATGAAATTCGGAGAACTGAATTTGTTGTTTATCCAAACAGACACGTCCAAACAGCTGAACATTTGGTTAGGACTCTGCAGGGATCCATTGCAAATCATTGTATCATTCCCCCATGGACGTTGATAAGCATAATTTGACTGTGAACTTTTGCACGTCCTTTTTGGTCTTGTCAATGTTGACAAGACACTAGACTGTGATTGGTGAAAATGTTTTGTTGTTGTTTCAACTTATCTGAATAATTCTTAAACCTATTGCTGAAATACTCGTCCACAATTTTTAGCACTCCAAAACTATATGCAAACATAAAAATAAGAAATAGAGCACTTTTGATAACTGGCCACATGTTTAGCACTATTTACGATCCATATAGATATAGTAAGCTGCGTCCAATGCTTCTTTTAGTTGAGGCCAAGCGATCATCAGCACACAAATGAGAGTGTTTCCCAATACGAAAAGCTTTAGCGTTTCCACACCTTCTTCTGATCTTAGCCACTTGGAGAAATTTTGTTCTTCAGGCACATTTTCAACATTTTTTTTATGATGTTTGGCTTTAGGTTTCATCTTTTAGTTTAAAATTTGAAATGTTCCCTTGAATTTTTATTATTTGAAGTTGCCCCAGGAAATTGTACTAAAGATGTACTGAATGTTATTCAATAATTTATTATTTAACAACAAAAATAGGACTTTTCAATGAGGTGGTTCCAGCATATCATCCCTGCACTCCAAACCTTAGAATTTTTTTGTTATTCGAATAGGATTATAACTAATCATGAGACCTTTGTTCTGTAACGACGTAAAATTCAGCGCTTGTCACAGCACGATGATTTACAAATTTATTTTTCAGCATTACCTCCAGAATTAAACAGTGTAAACAAAACATTATCGGTCTTTGAGGGCAGCACTAATAGTCGCACCTTGAAGGAGGACTCAAGCTAGTTTCCCCCAATACCCATTTTGCCAAATTGATTAATAGCCTCAAGTCTGCTTTGATTGGAATCAAACGACTATTATTAACAAACAGATGCTTAAGGTATTCTTGAGTAATGAGAGATACTTAAGGTACAACTATTAATACGGCCCTTAAAGGTTGGAGAAATATTGTCCGGGGTTCTCTTTTAGTACTTTGGCTAACATACGTAACACTAATGCAATAAGCAATGGTTCACTCTTATGTCATTATATTATTTATTATTCATCTTTATTATGTTAATTTATAAACCAATACTACTAGCTATTTGCCCTTTTATGTATCCCAACAAATTTTAACCATTATAAATTATACGAAGATGAAAGATCATTGATGATACATATGATATCGTTTTGAAACATGCTGTGATGGAACAGTGATACATAATATGTATCATTTAATGATACTGCGAGAAAGGTATCTCAAGATAGGTTTGAAGCTACAGTGTTAGAGGGAAAATTGTGTTATTAAAAATGATGTTTTTTGTCCCGTTGAAATTATCACATGGTGTTTTATGACTTTTGTTTATGCTAACACATTTAATTATTCTCCATGTATGTGTTATGCTTAAACTAACCAAATGATATAAGTGTACATGTACCAGATCTAGTACAATTACCATTTAATATCAAACCTTACTATTACTTGTAACATTTTAATGCAAGGCTTCAAATAATTGGTTTAAAAGAAGCCCTTGATTAGGGAAACAAATAAAATCCCATTTTTGTTTGGAATTAAGGTAAATTTATTTCATTCTCGACTCTTTGGTTTGACTCTGCAAACTTAAAATATAAAAGGTAATTTTTCAATAGAAAACATTAAAATAAATAGAGAAGCTCTAGCTCTCTCTTTGATACAGGGGCTCATTGGGAAACAGTACTAATAGGAACTTAAAACAAATTATTAATTAGCTGTACACCCTGTAAGTTGTTAAGCGACGAATTGCACAATAAGATTTTGGGGAAATGATAAAATTTAAACAGTTGTGTAACGTGAACGAGCATTCCCACTTCTTTCTCTACAACATTCATATAATATAATTTGCTAAAATTTCATAATACTCTTCGCCTATATTAAATATTTGTATTTTCTTCTTAATATTCCTTTTACAAAATAACACACGATTAATGCTTTAGTATCATTATAATCTAGTTATTCAGGCAAAAATTTAGAATGTAATTTGATTTATTATTATTATTATTATTATTAATCTTTGTGTTAGTGCCACTCATATTTTTATATCAATTTCCTACGGCGTTTTATTTAAATTCTACATAAGAATTCCTCTCATTTCTATACAATATAATGAATTTGAATAATTTTAGAAAGTTTAAACTTACAGTTATTTTCTATTATCGGCTTTGATTATTTTTTCTAATATTTACTTAGTGAGTGTATGTGTGTGTGTATGTGTGTATGTTTGTGTATATGTGTGTGTGTTTTAGTTTTTATAATTTTTTTTTGGTTCGAAAGAGAAGAATGCACGAGAGTTTTGTTTTTACACGAAAAGAAGAAATTAGTATAACAGATATAAAAATTAAAAATAAAACTATATCTTCGTAAAATAGTTTCGAATCACATATGAAGAGCAGGAAAAGTTAAAATTATCACAAAGTGTTGTTCTTATAATTATTTAAAAACGAGAATAAAGGTAATATTACAACAGCTAGAAGGTTAACATTTTCACGAAGCTAAAAAGGATGAGTATTTACATACATCTAATCTCATTAATCTATGAAAAAACTGCACTAAGGTTTACTTTGAGCAATGATTGCGTTTAAAAAAACAAAAATAATATTAATTCAATAGTTGATTGACTGGAGTATGCAATTAAGAGACCTTTGATCGATGTTAGGCTTTATTTTATCAGGAATATGATGGCCTATTCTCGTCTCGTGCTCAATTAATAATCGACTAATTTTAAGCTTAAAATGTAGTAATCGCTAATTGTTTCAATTCTCTGCATTGCTTTTTCCACAGTCTTCAGTAGAATTAATCCTTTTTACAACTATACAAACAGGTCCCCGAACAATTCTTAATAAATCGATTATTTCGTTAGTGTTCATATGCTCCACATTTTCATCGTTCACCTAAAAATGATCAAGATTTAATCAAAATTCGGTTTTCCCTTGAAAATTGGATTTTTTTTTTGATACCACATAAAAACAAACAGCGCATGCAAAAGCCAAATATTTTTTTATGTCATTATTTTTAAAATACATTTTTTTAAGTTGATGACCTTTTTATGTATCTATGCATACGAGGTAACATATTAATGTAAAAGTTTTTAGTCGTTAAAAGGTTCGTATTTTAAAATTACTTTCAAATGAACAGAGTCCGGCATAAAAGTAAGAAAGTGACAAGTTATGTTTTTTAAAGGATACCGTCAAATTTTCTATGTTCGATTGAATTCAGTTCTAATTTCTGTCTGTTATGTGTTAATTTTTTTATTAAATCCAATCTTTTGAAAAATAGGAATAATAATTGTAGTTCAAACATACATTTTCAATATTCTCAAGTCGAAATGTTTTCCTATCGTATAGGACATTTGAAAAATCATATCAAATAAAATTATTTTTTTGAATAGAACACCCTGTATTTTTTTTTTTTAAATTTAATCGTTACAAATATGCTATTACAATTTATATTCTAAAATGATCCATTTAATATCATGTGAAAAATTGTGATGTTTTCTGAATTGATGATTGGAACAAAATTAAAAATAATTAGAGGACAAAAATTTAAACACACTTGGAGAAAAGTATTAATGAAAATAAAAATATTAAAGTTACATTTGTTGTTTAATATGGCTTCTATTTACGTCCATATAGGTTTGTTTCGTTCCTCCCCCTTTCGAATGAAGTGTTTACATGATTCAATACACAATTGCTAATGTTTTGAAATATTTGGACAATTAGTTACTACTTGTAATTTTTTTGTTATTGCAGAAATTTTGTATATCTCATTTTTACATACAATCCTGTAGGAGAAAGTTTTCTGTTCAATCTTGTACTTGAGTTGGCTGAAATGGTTCACTTCTTTGATCTACCTATGGCATAGGTAGATCAAAGAAGTGAACCATTAAACAATGCATAGGTCCTATGCATTGTTTAAACATTTATGAACTCAAGACCCGCTATAGTAAACAGGAGATTTATCGTGCAAGTACCACATTTTACTCTTAAGCTCATCCAAGCTCGGTAGTTAATTTTATAGGAAATTCAAATATATTTGTCCAGTTACTTTTATCCTTTAAAAAATACAATCCAATAATTAGCCCTTTAACGCCTAACATGATCACATGATTACGTCTTAAGCTAGGTGTCCACATGAGAGTAAAACTCTCGAGAGTAGATATCGCATATAGATACGTATTCTGAGAGCAACTATTCTGATACTACTGTCACTCTAATTACTCTCACAATCAGAACACGTATCTATTTGCGATATCTACTCTCGTGAGTAATTTTCGAGAGTTTTACTCTCACGTGGACACCTAGCTTTAGGTTATCCTATTTTTTTTTAGGAATAGTTAACAATTTGATTTATATGTATTACATTTCAAAAACTATTCCATTAAAAAAATCAAGTGTTAAAGGGTTAATACCACGAATATTAGAAAATCAACGAATCTATTTGTTCTGATGAAATTGAGGGTTCGTAAGGGAATAACAATGAAAATTATGCCCATTTTTGTTTTTGTGAAACTTAGCAAAACGTATATATTTAGTTTAAAAACAATAGATTTTCCTAAAATTTAAGTTGAACCTATTGATTCACAATCTTGCTGAATAACTCTTTCATAAGTTGAATATGATATGGATCCTTACAGTTTTTTAACAACAATTTTTTGAATTAAAAAACGGAAAATATCCGTTTCATTTTAAATTTCTTTTTCGATTGAGCGAGGATTTTCAATTACTTTCAACACAATTTTTAATACCGTCGGCCCACTGCCAAAGACACGAATGTGCAAATTTGGCTTATTTCACCTAAGTGTACTAGTAGATGTAAAAATCTTCAAAGTTTTTATTGACAAAGCCACAATTGTATACTTCAAGTATAACTTACCCTATGCTGATTTTTTTTTATATTTGTTTTGTGACAGATGAGAATATTCAACCTTCATTTTCTCAAAACTGAAAATTTTTACATTCGTAGCTTTGGAAGTGGACCGACGATACGGTTTGTCCAGTTCTTGAGCATTTAGATTTTTTATAAATTGCATTTCCCATCGAAGAGAACCGTTCCAATAAACTTTCAAAAGCAGTCTGAATACCATATCTCTTAATACTTCGATAGCAAAATTCATTATTATTTAATTACTTCGAAATCAGAAGCAAAGAAGAGCAATTAAAACTCAAAGAGGAATGAAATTTTAACAAAACTGTTATAGTCATGTCTGGTAGTATTTAATAAAACTGACATCCATTTTATTTATTAAAATCATAATCGAAAAATAGTTCATTTTAGGTTATAAATTAGTTTTCTCACATTAATATGTCACCCTGTATGTATTTTAAAGCTGTTGTCAACTCCAATTCCAACATAAACATATTGTTCCACAGAAATACAAATGTAATGTAGTCTAAACGTTTGTGGATCAGTACATAGTTTGGCTCACTGCGAGACCATACTTGCCTGATGATGTTAGGCATTGGAACGCAGTTCGTTTTTAATAAACAAGCTCAAATTTGAATATGAACAAATATGGACAATACTTATTTTCTATGGTTCGTAATTCTTCAAATCTTGTTTTTAATATTATGTCAAAGACATACCTTAATAATACGATCTCCGGGTTTGATTCTACCATCTTTGGCCGCCACTGAATCCGCATACACGGCACTAACGTATGTCACTCCAGCCGCTCCTTGAAGACTAAACCCTAAACGACTGTTCCAGCCCCTGTTCAGTTCAATGGCAAGAATCTAAACGAATAAATATGAAGTTTTTATAATTTTATTTTATAATGTATTTTATATTTTTACTTCAAATTCCTCCTTCATTGGAACGGCCTTATCATCAACTTCAGTCTTAGTCTCAATTTTTTTATAACTAGAGTCTTTTTTCAAAATTCCCTTTTTCCGTTTAATCGTATCAGTCTCTTCTTTTTGTTGGCTCCTGGAAGTTGTTTTTGGATCCTTTTCCAAACATGGCGGATGCGCCGACTGGTAAGCCGGATTTTTGTAACTAAAACACGAATGAAAATGATCATTTTCATCATTTTTGCAATATTTATCACCTGAAAGTTGTGGAAACATTATTTAAAGGAATATGTGGCATGCTGGCCGGCTCATTGGGAAAACTATCGGCACTGTCAATTTCTGGCACATTGCTCTCTTCAGTTCCCAAATTGTAAGTAAGATTCGGCGCATCCAGAACTTCTGGATCTAAATTATTCAGTTCATAAGCATTATGCGCAAGTGAGAAATTGAATCTTGGCTTTCTAGCCGCTAGAGGAGTTTGATTTGGATTGTACAGGTCCAAAGAGTTTGGCCTAAAAAGACATACGCAATAACGAATATTTCCGAGTATGAAAAATTGTGTTTAAATGTAGAAAAATTGCGATACATACTCGTCATACCTTGCTGGTCTATCAAGGTCGTCGCTGTCAATCGTAAACAATGACTCTTCATCAAAATGCTTGCATTTGAGCATTCCCTCGTGGAACTGCTCTTCTGGAAGTGGATACCTGGAGGCCGAATCTTGGGACGCATCACTCGGGTAATTTTGTCTACGAAGACGCGTCCTTGGAGACGAGGTGGGGGATAGAGAACGTGTGGTAGCAACCCGCTGATGGTTAGATACCATTTTTCGAGCCGCTATGTCATTTAACATATCCACAGCTTCTTGTCTAAAACCATTTTTTTTTGGGAACTGTTTTTCAACCACTGTTACAAGATTACCTCAAGTTAGTCTTTTTGGAAATGGAAGTTCTTGGTGTGGTTTCCGCCGGACTCAAAGTGGCTACTGGAGTTTGAGGTGAGTCCCTGTACAGTCTTAATTTTACTTTATCACCACATTTTCTTAGATATTGAACAGCTTGTTCATGAGTCATTGAAAAGATTTCAACATCATTCACCTATAAAACACACAATAGACCATCATGCAACTTAAAACTTTATCAACATTGAAATTACTGCTATTATTCTATCTCCGGCTTTAATGCGACCATCAGTAAGGGCTGGTTCCCTTACTAGTGCCCTAACATAATGTCCCAAGGCACTGTTATCCTCTTTTCTTAAAGTGAATCCTAAAGAACCTTGGATTTTAGTCAAGGTAACTTCGAATTCCTAAAATGTTGAAATTTAATATATTTTGGAACGTACTTTTCCGCATTTTTCATACCCCATGGAAGTACTCGTCTCCTGGAGTATTTCCGAAGTAGTTAGACGTTAAGTTCAATGTGTTAGGAGGCTCTCTACGAGTGGGAGGTGGTGGAGGGACATCGGACACGGGACTGACGCAATTAAGGACGTCGGGAGGAGGTCTACAAACTTTTAATTCCACTTGATTGGTGGCAGTTCGAAGTACTTCCAAAGCTTCCTAAAAGTATCGATTAATATATTTGGACAAAGAGAACAATTAGGCTTTACATAATTGCTTAAACCAGTTAAAGGGACTCCGTTAGCCTCTAAAAGTAAGTCTCCTACATTCAAAAGTCCACACGACGAAGCAGGTTGATGAGGAAAAAGCCGTTTGATTCTTACCAATCCTGGCCAAGAACCTCCACTTTCAATTCCACCAGTTACACTCAAGCCCAATCCCCTGGACCCTTTATTCAGCTTAACCGTGAAAGTGCTTTCTAAATATAAAACGATAATAATTTATGTAAATCCATTGGAGAATGGAAGCCTACTATATGATACCAGACCGGGACAATATTTTATGGAATTAAGAATTTTCTCAACAAATAACAAACTTACAGTTCACATTTATATGGTTTGTGGCCATGTTATTATGAATAATTTTGAAAAAAACAACATTATTTAATCCTGACCTGGGGTAATAAAAGGGTAACAGGAATGCGCCTCTAAATGGTGGTGACACTGCTCCATATCGTGTTCTGGCAATGGAGGTGGATATTCTTCTTCGGGTGATCTTTCGGAACCGTATCCTTGGTCTTGACAAGAAGTCTGCCCATCAGCAAACTTCCAATGTAAAGGTGCTCCGTTGCCCAATGGAGGAATCCTTTCGTTCTAAAAAATATTTATTGAATCTTTTTAGATAATCACTTATTAGAATCGCACTTCGTCCAATTGAGATCCACGTTCCTCCTCCTCATTATTATAGTTATTTGTACTGGTGGACGCCCTATCGTCTAAATAACTGGGCAAGCTTCCACCACCGCTACTTTTGCCACTTCCATCGCCTTGGTGGCGCCATTTGCCATTGCAAATACTCCCGCTCGATTGTGACCTTCTTCCTAATGCCATTATGATTGATATGCGTCATACATTTAAAGGTATTTCCAATAGTATTTTACCTGAAAGACCTTTTGTCGAATGTCGACTAACGTTTGCTCCCATTACGTCGTCGACTACATGGCGTGGGTCCTCGCCATGATGCTGTCGTTCGACGTTGATCCCTTCGTGATGGAAATGCGGTTTGGACTTGACGGTTTTTGATTGGAGAGTTTTCAAATATTTTCGATTGGAGATAGGAGCTTCTTGGATTTTAGAGGATGACAAACGTCGGACCAATTGCAGTAAATCGCAGCCTTTATTGGACGTTTTTTGATTGCGAATAATCGGACCTGAAATAAAGTAGAAAAATCAAATTTCCAAAATTTTTTTTGCTGAGCTTTTAATCATAAATCGAAACCAGTTTCAATTCAATCAATTAGAGTTGCAGTAACCAGATTCTATATGCGTAATAGTCAAGAGGGATCATATTTGGTTTATATCAATGGCATTTCGACTAGAAATCCCAATAAAAAAGCTGAGGTCACTAGAATAATAAAAAAGACTAAAAGATTCATATATTTAATACCATAATTTATCATTTCTAACATTTACATATGGTTTTTTTGAATTTTTTTAATTAACCTTAAACCATTTAATTGATTTATTTATTTTCAAGATAATATACTAAATGTTACTTAATGAGATGCCCTTATTTCAAGCATGTAAAAAAATGTAAGAATTGGAATATGTTCTAAACTGTACAAAGAATTCAAGAATAAATATACTATTGAATGTCAATGGCGCAGTAGAACACAGTCTGTGTGGGTCACACTATTAGTAACTCAAAAAAATATAACACCCTGTGGATTGTAGCAAAATATTACAAGGCGTGAAGAAAGAGATTGTTCCTGTCGTACCGCATCTCAAATTTGAATTCTCTCCCCACCCTGAGAAATTTTGGAAATAATTTTAGAAAAACAAAAAGAATGTAAAATTTTTTTAAACACTCTGTATCTCGACTCCGAACCATTTTTGACTCCATATTTATGGGAATTTTTCTTTTCTCAATAAAATATGAAATCAACCTGTGAAATAGCATTAAATAATATTCTGTAGCATATTAATACGAATGTTGTTACAACAATTTTAAAGTTTCCCTAAGAAATCTTCAATTATAACGTTTAGGGGAACATTCAAACTGAGGTCCTATTGCCACAAAATTGAATACCACTGGTTCATACAATGTTAACAACAATAGTTGCTTGTCCAGTAAATGCATCGTCATGATTTCAATCTAAAATGCAACACTTTCGCGAAAACAGTATACAGAACAGGCGAGTGTACAGGTTATTCTAATCTAATTTTCAGAAATAAATTTTGACCTGGATCTTTAAAGACAAGCGATTTTAGTCATAACGAAAGTAGTTTATGTACCTGGAAGTGTTTAAAATAACACACCAATCGGTTATACTTATTTTGATTCAAACCGTTTTCCTTGTAATTGTCCGGTTTCGAAATACGAAATTCGTTGAATAGAGCCATATTGGGAGAATATAGTGTTTTGGGAATTTCATTTGAGACATTCTTGACCAGAAAAATATTCGTATAAGACATCAACATTCCTTTAAAAGACTGTTATCTTTCGACGTTAAGTTGCCATCCATTCCTACTATCTAGTAAACATTTTGTTTCCAAGAGTCGGACTAAAATAAAGCATCTTAAGTTATTAATTCCGACAAGGAAAAGGCGTTTGTTGTAAAATCAGTTAATTTTTAACCATTTCTACGGTGGAAACTGTAATTCACTTTCAATGAAACTGTGTTCACTGATAAACGATGATGTCAGTTCAAATATCATAAACTGCAGTTTTTTTTTAATTCTTAAGAAAAACATTTTTGAAAGTTGAAGATATAGTCAATTGTATGATTCTGGCAGATTATAAAGGCAATTTTCCGGAAAACTATTTGAAATAGCGCCTTCAAATCGTTACTTGTTTATAGATTGTGATGCGCTGAATAAGATAGTTTTTGAGTCAAGTTTCTATCTTTAACAGTTCTCGAGAAAATGGAATTGAAATTTTAAAACGTCAATTTTTAGGTGTCCATTGGAGTCAGAAAAGAATTGCAAAAAATTACAATTTCCATTTCAATGAAACTGTGCTCACTGATTTATGATGATAATGATGCTGGTGATGAGATTGATGATTAAAACTGGACAAATGGAAAAAATAACATGTTGCTATGGTACCTGCAACAAAAAATCAGGGTCTATCCCCTGTTAAAAATATGAGATTCAGGAGTTCGGTGCGTGCAATCGGTCGAAAAGCGACCCAAAAATACAGCCGCATAATAATATCTGGTGTGGCTGAAATGATCACGTTGGCGAAAATGTAAATTAAAAAAGCGGGCAACGTGTTGAGGGGCTGCAAAACGTGTAATGTGAATTTTCGAATAATAAATTGTCGGTTAATGTTTATAGAATGCATAAAATCGCCATCGAGAAGATTTATGTTGCCCAATTTCCATAATAATGCTAATGGGAAATGAAGTAGCTCAACAAAATTGACGATAAATTCAGTCTTAATTGACAACCTTGTCCCGTTTTTAAAACTCAAAAATGCACCCTTGACGAATCAGGAAACAAGTAAATTGTTTTCTTTTTGGGAATAGTTCCGAAAAACGCCCTTGAAATAAATTTGCTTTACGTGTCACGATACCATTTAAACCTCATCAATTGTCATTTGAAGATACAAATTGACAACTCTATAGTCTTGTAAAGAACGGCTCAATTGTTATCTTTATAAATTTTGCTTTCAAATATCATTACATTCCGTATAGGCCTACCACTGATGGGAGTAAAGATGTAACTGCTTCTTCGAACTCCAATGAAAAAAAATCAATTGACTCTAAATCGAGTGAGTACGGTGGATGTGGAACCATGCTGTATTAAAAATGGAAAATCCAAATGTAATTATTTTTGTACTTTAAAATTCCATCATTTATTAAATTTGATCTCTCAAAAGCATTTCATCACAAAATAAAGAGTTTGTTTCACTCATAAACAGTAATGAACAGCCGCTTTTCTAAGATGATTAAGAATTCTTGCATAATAACACATCTTTCAATAGATACTTGAAAAATCCATTTTTCAATTGATGATTGGAACTAATCCATCTCCATTTTGAAAAAGGCCTACAACAAGCCTTTGAATAATAATTTTTCTTGATGTTTTATTTTTATCAAACTAATTACGCTTCAGGGTCAGAAAACTGGGTATACATATTGTATTTCTTTATATTCACTAATGGCATTCTAAGCGTTCTCTATACTCATTTTCGCTATATAGAATGGACTAGTCAAATGAAATACATTCGGTATCTACAGTTGTTGTAAATGAATGTGCATATGAGACGTAGCAGGAATTTTAAATTCTAAATTGACATCCTGCGACAAAAAAATTTCATTTCTAAATTGAACCTCAAAAGTTTTAAATTGGAAGCAGGGTATCTCATTTGAAAATGATGTTTTGGTTTTTAAAATTTATGGGAAAAATGAACACAAAAAAATAAATTTATCTAATTAACGAAGTTTGCTACAACAATTTAAAAACATTCAATAATTAATAGCGTTGTGTTCTGAATAATGTAAAAACGTAACAAACAAATCAATTTTAATGCAGGAGATGTTCAAATTGCATGCCCCGAATGGCTTGAAAGCATACTAATCGTAAATACAAATGTCTTCTAACGTTACTCAACATCTAAGGCTTAATCACAACCACTATTCTCTCTCTTAAATCAATCAGATAGTATGGTTTAGTGTTGCATACCATATGTATTTTTCACGCATCCCCATAAGAAGAGATCTAATGGTGTAAGACCATGTGAACTTGCTGGCTATTTTAACGATTCCCCGTTCCTCCCTATCTACATATTAATTTGGAAATGTTGAATCAAAGTAGTGTTGAACATTGATTTGGTCATGTGGTGGTTGCAGTGTTCACTTCTACTGGATTCACACTACATTAATATTGAGCAAGGCGTAAATTAGCCAAAGTTGGTACGACGATTAATTTAAGATGGTGCTAAATAATTAACTCTATTCAATTTTCATCACCAATAAAACCCACCATCAATAAAAAAATGTACCAAAGATAATATCTTTGGAGATTATATTATAATCTCCAATTATTCCTGCCAAATATTAACCTTTTCAGAATGGTGTGTGTAATTCTCGAACAATGCTAAGCATGAAGATTGTTGATAAGTTTGCATGTCTTCGTTTTTTGTTGATGTGGTCGAAAAACCTGGTTGAGATTTATTTGTTTGTTATTTTATACATTATCAAGGACATAACACTAATACATAGATATTGTAATAAATTTCGTCAATCGGATGAGTTCATTCTCTTTTGTCTATTTTTACCATAAATTTGAAACAATAATATTTTTTGAATAGAGAATGAAAAGACCTTTCAAATGAACCCTTATCTCCAATTAAAAAATCTAGCGGCTGCATCTGCCATTAAAAAAAAATTGAATTATTCCCTTGCAGGATATCGACTTAGAATCCAGAAAATTATTTTTGTTTCAGAATTTCTGATAAATATGCACATTAATTTATGTACTAAATGTGTTCCATTTGGCGGTTTCATACTGTATTTACCACATATTGCGAACCACTTGGTTTATCAATATGTATATAAAGGCCCATCTGTGCTTAATTTTTCAAGTGAGTTGCAGCAACTTTTTATTTTTCTGCAATAGAAATAGTACTTGAAATTTCGTACGGTTCACCTATCTGGGATAATACATAGGTACAAAAACTGAATATCTTTACAAAGGCTGATGAAGAATACCATAAAAATAATCTTTCATCGAACGCTTAACTGTAGAACCATTAGCAAAAAGTTAATACGTTAATATTTAGAATACATCATGATGAACAGGCTGCATTCCTGTTTTATCAAATCCCTTTTGGACGTTATGAATGACCCTTCACAATGAAGTAAAGAAGAAAAGAATTAGGCTATGTTTTAAAAATGGAATAACCTAAACGAAAAAAAGTCTGTTTCCATGGTACTCATACAATCCTTCACAATACTTTTCAAATCATAACAATCTCGAGACTTTTCTGGATGCTTTGGAAAAATCTCCAGAGAGAAAATAAAAAGAAAATCTCCGTTAATTAAAAACTTTGTGGGTTTCTCTTCTGGGAAACGTTTATAAGAAAAATTTTAGGAACTTTAATTTTAACGTGCTGTGAATGCTACATATTTGATTTTAAATATGAGCTTTTAACAAGGAAAAATGTGATTTCACAGCAAGGGACACTACTGAATTTTAAATGGCATTTTCTATTAAGACTTTTGATCATATATTTTGACTAAAATCTGTTAATGCTAATACGCTCTTAATCAACGATGCCTCTCTTACCATTTTTCACTTTGCACAAATGGGCTTTGACGATTGAAAGAGGCTCTAAATTATTTCATTTTCTTTCGCAAAATCTCAACGGAAGAAAATTACCAGGACAAATAATCCCGGGAGGAGAGATGGAGGAAAATAAGAGAGACAGAACGTGCTCAGTGACTGATTTGACGCCTTTACCATTAAAGATGAATAACGAGCCTCCCAGAGGCAATGGCTGCACATTGAAAGTGAGACTTTTTATTGGAAAATTCCAACTACTCATCGGGTCGAAAGCGAGAGAAAATATGAAAGAAAACAGCAAAGACCAAATGGGAGCTCCTGCAGTGAACGAGCTAAAAAAATAGCTTCGCTAAGCTTCTTGCAGTATCGATTTCAGTTGTGTGCCATTTCCGTTGCCAACCCAGAAATATTACTGTTACGTGTTGTTGAACAAAACAATTATAGCCTTATGTAGGCTTATGGTGATTCATTTTTTTTCTAATGTACAGAGTGGTACAAATTCGCGTGCGAGTATGAAAATCTCGGCAATAGTAAGACATCCGAAGTAGAAAGATTAAATGGAAGCAAAGTTGAGCATTTTGATGGTTAACAAAACAGTACAAGAAAGTTTTACGAGTCTAACTATTTTCGAAAATGTCCGATAAGAATTGAAATTTGTTATTTCGGTTTTTTTTTGGGAACAATTTCAAAAACTAATTGTTCTAAAAGACTAAAATTAAAACATTTCCAAGGCCCTTTTGTGAGAGCTTTTTATTTTTTAAATGACTTTATTGGTTTGATTCCTAAGTTTTACGGTTTGGAGATAATGATAGCAACTTTTGTACCTTTGTGTGTGCCATATTGAATTTTTCATTAAATCATTTCATTAAATTCGAATATTTAGATTTTCTATAGGTTACTAGTAATAGTAAAATCGTTTTTATTGTGTTGGCATTGAAAACCTGTCAAAATTAAGGATTCAATAATTTTATTGTAAAAATTGAGACTTTCATTTGATTGGGTATTCGATTATTTTCGGAAGAAATATGTAACATGGAAATCTGTCTGGAGATATAGAATCTTAGAGATGACAACCACATCAACGATTTTAAAATGTATGGTAAAAGAAACTTGAGGGAGTTTTACAGGTTCTTTTCAAGAACTTCGCCGGAAATAATGAATACATGATAATTTAATCAGACGAAACACAAAATAATTGTAAACAAGAATAAATCTGTATCAATTAATGAGGTTGATGTTCAAAAGCATTGACCCACTTTATTTTTGTTATAGCCTCTGTTGATGGATCTTCCAATTATTTCGTGAAGCGTTTGGGATTCCCGCTCCAGGTTCTTCTGAAGTATTTACTGGTGTTTTATAAACTTTGTCTTTTAAAGTTGCCCAAAGGAAATAATCCAGTGGGAAAAGATCAGAGCCATTTTCCAACTTTCTTTGATTCTTTATTCATGTGACTGGGAAATTTGACATATATTTAAAAAATTCTAATTTGATGATGATTTGTCCATTTGATCAAATGTTCCAACATCTGAATTTCCATGAAATAATCATGAAATTAATAGTTTTCGTAATTTGAAATTTTTAACATTTTCATTCCAAAATCTACTACTTCAGAATCTACTTAGGTGAATAAGATTTTAATATTCTTATTAACCAATAGGGAATATAGAGGTTCAATTATTTAATATATCGTTGGGGAGGAAATTTTACTCATTCACGATTTCAAATTTTAAAAAATTCAATATAGTCCCTCCTATAAACAGATCAATAGTACCTATCATTATCTCAAAACTATGAAAATCAGGAAAAACAATAACGTTGCTAAAAAGCTTTTGCAAAAGGGCCTGGGTTTAGTTTCAGACCTCTAGAACAATTAGTTTTTGAAATTATTGTTAGAAAAAAACGAAAATAGCAAATATCAATTTTTGCTTATTTTCTTTAATAATAATTGGTATTTTGTTGACTACCAAAGTACGCAATTTGTAGCACTCTGTATGTACCTACATAGGTTTATATATTTTTATTCCATGAAATGTGGAAAAAATTGGATCTTATGTGGCAGTTCTAGTTCTATATTTACATTTTCTTTGGAAAACGAACCTAAATAATTAAAAGTTCTTTTAGGATCGTCCGATTAGTAATAAACTACTACATTCCTGATTATTCGTCTGCCAAAGTCGGTCATAGACCTTGTAGATTACCCTGTATTTTATTCAACTATTTCAGCATTTCTGTCTGAAGTTAAAAAACTTTGCGAACAAGAAATATTTGATTGGTTGCTAACACAGTAATTGAATTAATAAAGTTCGCGAAATTCACTGAAATTCAACAGTAATGTGCTGTTATTCTAGAACTTTGCATTTTTCTTAATAAACCGAATGTTTATTTCAGTGAAACCTACATGAATTTGAAGTCAAAAGGATTTTTTCTGATGGCAAACGTTTGTGAAACAGTTGTTATCGCAAAAATTCAATAAGATGAAACTTATTTAACCGTTTATATGTCAAGTTCTGTGTATTCTCTGTACAATAAAGCTCTTCAACCAAGCATTTCATTCCCGACTTACCGAATTGTATATCCAACATGTTAAACTCCAATTAGTTGTCGTCAAATCAGTGGAACAATTCGAAAATTCGTCACTACTGAACTTTTATTGGGAGCGTTAAATGGTTCGTAAATTCCTGCAGCTCTCATTCATTGCACTGCTCCACTTCGTCTAATTATTGTAAACCGTTCGCTATCTAATTTTAGTCACAGAATAAACAATTCACGAAAAATGAACGGCCGCATTAAGAAAACAATAGAAAGTTCGTTAGCGCAGGAAATTCCTTAATTTTAATAAACAATTAAGCTATAAATTTAAGCGAAAATATTAATGCGGGTTGATTTTCGGCGATGGTATTTTTTCAACATCCAATTGTTATGTCGAAATAAGAATAAAAAGAACGCAATCAACGAACGTGAAAAAAATAAAGAGTCAACCTTGATGATGATTATTACAGTCGTAATTACGCGCGAAACATCAGGAACTGTGGGTTTAGCAGGAAAAACCTCTAAAGGCGACACATTTTTTTTCTGTATCCCACCGCTTGAACACAAAATTTGTATTCATTATTGTCAATACTGTTTTTTGATTGACTTCTGACCCACTCAAATATTATTTCATTTTGAAGGGGTGGTGCAACGGAAAAAATACAGTTCTCTGCACAAAGAAGAATTGAGGTTCGATCTTCAATTGCCACTTTAGAGCCACTTCACATTTTTTTATTTCTAACAACACTTCATTGTGGTGAGAAAAACGAGTTAACTATTTAAAAAAATCACATTTAACAACGAGAACTATGAGGTTTTACACACATTTCCTATCAAAAAGTAAAAATTTCTGACCTGTGGTACCCGGTACATAAAACCACAATGGTACCTGCACTATCCACGGAAGAAACTGAATTTTATTCAAGAACTTTAGCTAGCGTAGGGTTTCTAATTTGAACCAAACTGTACTAGCTTAGATTAAATTAGGATACGATGCTTTGAAGTCACCATATATGAATAATAGAATTTTACAATAAATTCACATAATTAATTCTAACACATTAAAGTAAATCTTTTAATACTTTTTTGTAAAACCCAATGGTTTCAAATTAAACTGATATTTAGTACAACTACGATGAGAATCGCAACCCCGAGCAACATTCGCACGCCCGGGTCGTTTAGTAAAAGGACTATTGCCGTTGGGTTCCCGCTGAAGAAGTGGGAGAACACAATGGTGCAGGTACTGATTCAAGTTACATTTACCACAAAACAATTGTTATTATTGTTGTTATTATTATTAATATTTATTCAACTGTTTAATACTTTCACTTGTTATTTTTTGTTTCATTATCGGATTTCGTTTTTTTTGTTGTTGTTAGTCGGTCGTACGCCACCCTTGATAAAATATAAATCGAAATTGATGGATGACGTTATTATTAGGGAGACTGAAATGGCAGTCCATTAAGGAAAATCAGCCTTGTTGAAGTAGGATTGAGGGAGGTTTCACGATAATCTGGTTCGCTTTTGAACCCTACAACTGATGACGATTATTTTTTTCTCCTTCTTTGTACCTGTGGCATAAAATAAACGAGATAAGGAAAGTCTTAATTTTATTCCTTGGGAACGTTGGAAAAAACCAATTAAATATTTTCCGAAAAAAACAGGTCATTTTATCTAAAGAGAAAAAAAAACCAATGGAAAAAAATTACAAATGTTATAAATGAGTCATCGAAAATAAGACATAAAAGGTTTAATTCCTACGGTGTGTAGAAAAAAATTTCAAGGTTTACGAGATAAAACGATTTACGAAGGCATTCTGAACACCCTTTATGGTGACTGCCCTTCATATTCCGTTTAAAAAAATTGAGTTGCCCTTTTTAAAAGAAGAAAGTGTTCCATTCACGATGACTAGAGACCTGGAAGGCCCAAATGCCTTGACGTGTTTCCGAAGGGGGAGTCCGAGTAAAAACATCACACTCAATCCATCACTGTTGTTGAAAAACTTATGGAAACCGAATTTTCACTGTAGATAAAACCTGGATAAATTCCTGTGATCCAGATACTAAACGGCAATCAATCGAATAATAGAAATGTGCGTAAAGAATTATAAAAATTGTTCCTATTTTTGTGTCTTGGTGTCTGCGAACAACTTGCATGCATCTTTTATTCGCCTACTCAATTCTTCCACATTATTCATTTCTCCATTACGATATACTAAATGTTTTAGATAATTAAAAAAAAATACATCAGATGTTGAGTCCTGGAGAGCGTGTAGGCTAAAGAACCATCCCGGTCCATTATGCTCGGTTTATCTATTGGGAAATGCAATATTTAAATGGTTGTTTGTCTAAAATGTGGTGGTGCTCCATCATGGGGAAGATACATAGTGTAAATTACTTTCGGTATTCCAAATTGTGTTGAAGAAAATCCAAATAACTTTCAACTGGTAATCAGGATGGACAAACATGTGGCTCAATGAACATGCCATCAAATAGAGCTGCAAAATGAACTGAAAACCTGTGGCTTCTCACAGTTATTTTGAAAATTATTTACTCTATTTCTGTCAGTAACCAAAGTAAATTTTTCATTTGCTTGCCATTTATGTGGGAACTACTGACAAAATTCCATTCCTTTTAGATGATCTTCTGGCTGTAATACTTGTACACCTTTTGGTAGTAGAATAATGAATACAATTGTTCTAGTTTGGTTATGGAATCATAGTTTTCCATACTTTACCATTAGCTACTCTAACTTAAGAGGCTATTAACCTGGTGCTCGTTGTTGGACCGTTTTTGGTAAATGCTAAAATGTCTTTCTCAATTTTTTACCATTTGGAATTGGGCAAGTTTCCTGCGTGACCTTCTCGTTATTCCTTAAAATAACCTGTGTTATCACTGAACTAACAAACATTTGAGGCATCGGTTGATTTCTCAAGGGATATCTTTCCGCGAATAACTAAGATGCTGGCGTTGCATTTTGTTCACACTCCCCACACGCTAAAATTCTAAAAATCGTCAATCCAGTAGTTCATTGTTTTCATAAACCTGAGCCACTTTTGAAGAGCAATACAAATAAACGATACACTAACAATAAATTGTTTTATCGGAAACACTACCCAAATTAAGCCATAAACTTTTAAACATTAGTTAACCATAACATTCTGATAATTGTAAAAAATAAACAACTAAAGACAAAACATTCATGAAAGTACAATAAATCCACTGTATATGTATATCTTCGTTAGACCCCTGGTTGAATATATTTTTTTCATATCTTCGTTATTTTTGCAACTGTTAAAATGAATTATTGTTCGCAGTTTCTTATTATTTATTTTTAACAGGTCCATTACCTGTTAAAATAAATGCTTAGATTTTGAAAACACGCTGTATATAGAGAGATGACATTGCCCATATCTATAGTGCAAAAAATTCAAAATTGCAAATAAAAAAATAAGAACATAGATATTACGTAGAGATAACTTTTAACGTTTGTTTTTTTATTAATTTTCACATGCCTAAATGTAAAAATTAAGTGTGAATATCTTTAAGATTTTTTGATATCTAAATAATATTGGTTTTTTCTTAAAATTTGATGATTTTCATATAGTTTCGTTTTCTTTATATTATTATATGTATGTATAATGACCTATTTCTACATATATTTAAAATGAGATTAGTTTCTGTACTGGGATAATAAAATACCGATTTCTATTGNAGATTTAAAAGTCTACGGAAAATATTTTTGTTTCAAGCATTTTTCTGGCTGGAAAAGCTGCAAAAGGCAAAAAAACCTTTTTTTCCTCTTGGCCTCGAGGTTATTAGGCCTAATTACACACCAACGAGTTAAAAGAAAATGGGGAGTGGCAATTTAACATTCACCCCCAGTCTCCACTCAAAAACCTCATGTTTTCCCCTTCAATCTCACTTGATTATTCACACCCTTATCACATACCTGCTCGTTACAGAGTCACTCTTTGGCTCGTTAAAAAATGTTTCACTCCACCTCAATTCAGCTGAGGTTCAAATAAGAACATCACAAACAAGGACACCGTTTCGATAGAAACTACGACGATCGCGGTCGGAGTACGTAAAGTGTTGGATTTTTTGTGGGCTCGTAAAAAGTCGACGTGACGTCGAAAACTATCGTCATGTCTTTTGGTGTGGACACCACCGTGCGTTCTTCCGGACGGCGCTCAGGGCGCTGATCTCCTCTTCGAAGGCCCGTCACTTTCTGCGTTCAATCGGCAACGCAGCAGCGGGACGGAGCAGGGGGCGAGGCCCTATCAAAAAAATGCATTGTTGCCTCTACAATACAAACAAACAACATTCCACTTTCGTGTTGATTTTTCTCTAGCGAAAACTCCAGCCGGTTAACCGCGGCTTATTTCGTGTCTGATCGCTCGAAAACACAGATGGAACGTTTTCCATGGAAAGCGTTCAGACATGGCAACGCGTTTTCCATGGCGGCAGTGGGCCCGTTTCCAATGCGGCGTCGCAGGATCCTGGCTGGGGTGACGTAATTCGCTGGCGAAATCAAAAATCAGGAATGGATCCTGCATAAAAACAGATCGCCTTCCTTGTTCGATATGCTTTTTATTTACAAATACTTGAATTATCATCGAATTTCTCTCAGATAAGATTATTAGAGCACTTGTCTCATTTACAAAACTCACTGTTATACTGGTTGCCGTAACATAATATAATAGTTACGAAATGGTATTCCTGATTGTTTTAATATTTCCTATGGTTCAAATTGTAAAATGCTTCAGTCAGGAATATCCAGGAACTGTAACGAGGCCAGTTCTGTCCGATGAAGAAGCCGCACGTCTCTCAACCGAAAATTATCTCTCTCCGTGGACTCCTCAAGGCTCGCTCGTTCCGGCCATCACGAAATACATGGTCGGCAAAGGGCGATCCTTTATGACCATCCAGGCGGCCGTGAATGCCGCTATTTTGGAAACTTCAAACACTGAACGTCAGTTTATTTCTATCGATCCAGGGCTGTACGAAGAAACCGTTTTTATTCCAGCATCATCAGGTAATTCAGATAAATCTTTAATATCTCGCAATGCAATAATTTCGAAAGTTTCGTGCAGTTCCGCTGACCTTATATGGAAGCCTAGATAGTAAAATTGTCTTAAATCAATCGGCCAAAATGACAGTGCGCTCTTGGATAAAGCAAGTGAATCCGAACGGAATTCGGTACAAACCAGATGATCCCAGCTACTCGATTTATAATAGTTGTGCTAAAAAGGACACAGATGTAGAGATAGGGACCAGATGTACGGCGGTGGTTTGGACGAAAGGTCTGAACACGGAAATATTTAATATTTCCATTGAAAATTCAGCTATTGATGCGCAAGCAGTTGCTCTGAGAAATGACGGTGAAAACCTGCACTTGGACCAAGTCCATTTATTAGGACACCAAGACACTTTCTACGCAGCCAATGGAAAGGCGTTTGTAAATAATTCCTATTTGGAGGGCGACATAGACTATGTCTGTGGAGAGGGTACCGTAGTGTTCAACAATACAATATTTAAAACATTAGGCGACAGGAAAAATAATGGAATTATTTTTGCGCCTAAAACAGCTCCAGACAATAAATATGGCTTTCTAGTAGAAAACTCAAAATTAACTTGTGAAGATGTGTTTCGGCAAACCACAAAAGTTTTATTGGGCAGACCATGGGATCCTACTGAATATATTCCCGGAGAGTCCCCTAATGGACAGTTGTTGATTAGACATAGTTTAATTGAGGAGATGATTAATGTTACGGCCCCTTGGGGGCAAGGCATTGGGAGTAATAGAGACTTTCGAGGGAATATTGATGCAAATCGAGATTTAAATGATAATAGCTTTAACAGATTTTGGGAATATAAAAATAACGATTAATTACCGATTATTTGGGGGAAGACGAGGATGATGGCAACGGGTGGAAGCATCCGATATATTTGGTACCTTGCTATGTATATTACTTTTCCTTACCTGGCCAATGTTTTTCATTGTCCCATTCACTCGTTTTCTCCAATGTCGTTTTGACACCGTGATTATTATCAGGTATGTTCAACTTTTCGTCGATAACATAATTGCAATTTTCGTCCAAAACAGGCCCTCGATAGTTGTCCTCGTTTTTCTGCAAGATTCGTTGGAACGGAAACACGTCACTTTTCGAATAAAATAACTGGCAGCTGGCAGTGGGTTTGGCCACACCACCCCTGAAACTAATCTTTAATTTAATATGGGATTCTTATGGTTTCGCAAGCCGAAAAACTTTATTTCGCCTTTTTCTTGTACGTGTGCGGACAAACTTTTTACATTTCAACACGTTCATGTTCAATTCATGAGACGACGTTGTTACGAGCAAAGCGTGGCAAAACGTAAGGATGTTCCAGGAAAAAATACAGGGTTGGGTGTAAATCACGAAAATAAGTATGTAAAATGTTTGAATAAAACAGTGGAATGTTTTAAACTATATACGGAATAATGGTCGGTATTTTATACCTTCCAAATGTCCAGGTTACAGTAACATGACTTACCTTGAAGTTTTACTGCTACAATTTCTTCGGTTCATACTAATATTGAGAATGTTTTTTTCAACATTATCCTTTGATAGGGATTTTCTCAGCTGTTTCCTGTTATACAGTTTTTTGAAAAATATCCCTGTTGCGAAAATTAGAATTGATTTACCTGTCCTGCCATGAATCGCTGGATATATTTTCCGAAAAAGTAGTTAAATTTCCATCCTTAGAAAAGCCATTCTTATCGTGAACACAGTCGAGATCATCTCCATGAGACCTTCTTCTATGAGTAGAACTGAAGCTTTCATCGGTAAGCACCAAGATTCCGGCCCTGCTTTGTCGCAAAATATACCTTTTGGGCTTGACTAAATCACTTATCTACATATGTAAAACTGCAAGTATAGATCATATTAATAAATTATTGATGGTCGAACCTGTAATGTGGTTGGTTTCTTATCATAAATGATGGTTTTAGCCGTTTCTAAATACGCTGCATGGGGATCTATCTTGTTTTCTTCATTTTCCTCCGATTCTTTTATTTTATTGGGCAACACCAACCGTTCCTGGCGAATAAATTTCATATAACCGTCGTTTTCAGCCCGTCTCCTGCTTGCCTCAATGTCGTATTTCAGTTTAGTTTTCTGAAAGAGGTCGTCACTTCTGGAACGTCTATGATACAGTTTAGGCGATTCATATGGCAACAATTTCGATTTCACTGCATCAAGAAAAGCATTTTGAATTATTATACATTACCAATATTCTCCAAAAAATACCTTTAATATCCAAAACGTCACTACGAGACTTTTTCAATTTATTTTGAGGAAATTGGCCGTCAGTCGAGTCATTTGTCTTTTGTGTAACTTTTTCACAATTTCGTTTCGAATCTGGCAAACGAACTTTCCTGATTGCAATCGAATCGCTGCGACATCTAGTGATACTTCTTGAGGAACCAGTCAAGGATTGCATGACGGGCGCGTATGATTTCGAAGGTGTTTCCTGCAATGTGGCGCTTCGGGATCGTTGCAGGAAACCCGAATGTCTTGCTTCGGGTTGCCATGAGCCCCATCTTTGCTTCTGACTTGTACCACTATCATTAGTTTGTACTAAAAATTATTATAGTCATAAATTCAATTGATGCGATAGGAAAAATCATCTCGCAGGATTTTCAATACTACTTAAATACTTTTCCGGTAGTTATGTTTTTTTACCTAATAACTGTCCTTTGGAGTTGTAGAGTTGGATTGTCGGCAATGCGATGTGAGATGAGGACTTTGAGGTAGACAATTCCCAGTTCCAGTTCCTGGGTTTTTTCAATTGGAGGCAAATGATGTCGTTAAGACATTTTTCCACATCGGTCATCGTAAACTAGAGTGAAACGTTGCAATGCTCAAGTTACACGCGCGAATTCTTGTATTACTGCCAAGATTTTTTCATTTTAATGTATCAAAATTACAAAAACTGACGTAAATTGAAAAGAATTTAGAAAAAACCAATTTTCAAAATTCTATTATTATGCAATTCTTACCTTAAAGAGTACTATGGTATTCTTTAAAAGCTAAAAATAAACAAAACGGAAAGCGTCCACATGCGTATATTTACACCCGCGCACGATCTTTTCTGAAATCGTACTAATCCAGAGACCTAGAAACGCACCGAAATCTTCTTGTCCAAGACGTAATGGCAAAGAATCGTTTTATCGGGACACACATACGATTTTACTTTTGGCAAACGGTGCCGTAGCATGTGGATTTGGACAATTTTTTGGCAAACACTGGCCCGGTGTTGATGTACGTATCGCGTTTAAATTGCTTAAAGCCTTTACCGATCCACGAAATCCAACATTTCGCCTATATTCAACGGGCATTCGTATGTAATGGGCGATTTTTTGTAGCAACCAGTATTCTATTTTTATCTGGCGACATTCAAAAAGTTGACCGTTGTTTACTGTAGAAAATACCCACGAACACGAACACGTCGATACATTGTTATGCGTCGATTATTTTTAACTTTCAACAGACATTATTACATATTTCAAAAAATAACTTTATTGAAGTGAACTATTAAAAAATACTATAACAAACTATAAATGGAAAAATGAACAACTCTAAGCGAATGAATCGTCTTTTGATTCTGAATTATCCTGCGGCTGTTCCTCTTGCTTCTGTTGTAGGAAAATGGGTTTCCTAATTTTGTCGGCACTCATAAACTTTTTTGTTCCCAGGCCATCTCTTCGGTCGTGAATTCTCATGTGTCTAACCAATTTGTCTTTTCTGCCGAAACTCTTTGAACATTTAGTGCATTTAAACGGCTTCAGGCCGGTGTGCGTGACAACATGTCTATCTAGTTCACGTTTCCTAATGAAAGCTTTGTTGCAAATATGACAAGAAAATGGACGGACCCCTGTGTGTCTCGCCATGTGATATTTTAAATTGTCCGGCGTGGAAAAATGTTTCGGACATACAGTACATTTGTATGGTCTCGCTTCCAAATCAGTTGTTGATTTCTCCAAACTGTCGCTGGAAAAGCTTTCACCAGTAACATGATCCCTTGGAGGGTCCTCATATATTGAGGCGTCATGTAACTTAAAACGATAAAAAACGTGACTAAAACTTTTCCATTGAGGTGATATCTTACCTTAAATTCTTCCTTAATATGATCAGGAACTTCTGGTAGATCATTGATTTCTTTGGGTTCGTTCTCAGACATGCTGCTACTTCTTTGCAAATTTCCATCAGTGCCGTATTCGTTATGATTAAATGGGTCCAGATTAATTACCTAAAGTTGAATAAATTTAGAGAATAAGAATTTTATAAAAACAATGTAGGTGTTTGGCTTTTAACCTAAATAGCTTTAGGAACTTTTTTAAGAAATCCTATTACCCTTGTATTAGAGAAACAATGCGGATTACGATAGGGAACTTTCACATTTTTATAACCGCATGCTTTCAAGAGAATAGAGAATTTTACGACTAAAAGATCAGAATAAAAATGGGGACCTAATAGGAAATAGAGATTGTAACTAAACAGTTTATAAACGTTCTAGACCTAGACTATTTGGATAAAACACTACATATACATACACAGGGAAGAAACAAATTTATTGGTTCTAATCGATTGATGATACTTTGTTTTCTACAACCAGCAGAGCCAAAAAGCACACCTATGTGAAGTGCAATATTGGATATCTGTTGGAAAATTGATTCTACATTAGACTTCTCTTTAGAGTCAACTACATGTGTCTAGCCTTGCTATGCCAAATTTGAAGGCAATTTTTACCATGTTTTCCTGCTTATTGCTACTGTCTCCTTGCATTCTGTCATAGTCATCTCCGCCCGGAGGCTTAAACTTGTACTCTCCAATACCCAAATCGTGTCTCAGCAATTGTAATTCCTCAGATTTATCTTTGGTGTTTTGTTCGGGCCAGTGGCGCTTCTCGTGTCGTAATAATTTGTCTTTGCGCCCAAAGGACAAACGACAATAATTGCACCTGGAAATTCATACAATTGCTTAAATTTAGAACAAAATTATTCATGTAACGGAGCACCTAAAAGGCCTTTGTCCTGTATGGATCATGGAATGCCTATTTAAGTCGCCTCTAGATGTAAAAGTTCTCGGGCACTTCGGACACACAAACGGTTTTGTTCCAGAATGAATTCGCATGTGTTTTGACAAATTTGTATTTCTAGAGAATGATTTTAAGCAAACGGTGCATGTATAAGGCTTGACTCCTAAAAAGGAAATAATTGTACTGAAAATTAGTACAATAAAAGATGACAAGCACCTGTATGCACAATGGTGTGCTTTCTGAGATCAGATCGTCGAGCAAATGTCCTATCGCATTGGGGGCAGTTATAAGGCTTGTCATTTTTGTGGACACTCTTCATGTGAGCGGAATAGACCAATCGATCAGCAAAATTCATCGAACAAGAGACACAATTGTACGGGCATTCCGAATTGTGGGCTGTTGTTTCGTGTTCCGCACATTCCGCCTTAAAATTATCGTAAATTAGACTGCAAGCCATTATTCTAGACCACTACCCACTTGATCGGTAAAGGCGTGATCGCAAAATTTACACATGGAGACATTTTTGCCGTCCAATTCGTTTATCATTTCAGTGTCGCTATGCCGCTCTTCAGATTCATATTCCGATTCATAGTCCAGAGCATTCGGATCAACTACCTGAAATTGATACTGTAATGGTAAAGTGGCAAAAATGGTCCATGTTGGAAAATGATAATTTACCATAACCACATTCTCGTCGTCACCATTCAATACTTGATCGTAATAAGGCATCTGTGGAGTGTCCCCACTTTGTTCATCTCCCTGTTCTTTGGATATATCATTTAGTTGGCGTAATGTTGCATCGGATATAAAGCATAATTGGCGAAACTCGAGGCAGAATTCGATTTTAAACAGGCATCGATGGCAAATTACATTTGGAAGACCGTCTCCTTGTCGAACCTGAAATGCAATCGTTACGTTTTAGTACATTTGTCTTGCACAATTTGTGTATTTGCCTACAACCCTAAAAAACAAGGAACCGAGAAAAACAAGGTTTTGTTTAGAATTCTAATTGTACTAAATCCATAATATTTTTACTCGATTATAAACAATACTTTTTTTAAAATATATTGCTTTAGGTTCGACAAACCCATACTTGTTTGTCCACAAATTTTAGCTTTCAATTAAAGATACTTGACAAGATTCTTTTGATTATAACCCAACCCTAAGTTCGACAAACCAAATGTCATTGTTAGGCTGCATTGCCAAGTATATTAAATTGGTCACGTGGTCTTTCTTTATAATACATATCCTATTAACGAAATAAATCTTTGGATATATAGTCTGCACAAAATTATTTATAATGTTTTTTTTTAGTATATTACTGAACTAACTGAATAAATTTCAATATTTCACCTATTGGTTGGGAATGTGGCAACGTGGCATGACTGCGGGCGCCGCCATTTTGTAATCTTTGTTTGAGATGAAAAATGCAAGGAAATTTGGTGTATAAATAAAGGCAATTCGCTTATTCTGTGGTAAGAAACCGTGAAAATTCGATTGGAATTTAATGCCGCCATATCGAAGTGATTTACAAACGGTTTCCCAATGGAAACTGCCGATTACCAATAGAAAATCGATAAAATAAATGTGCTTACCGACAGGGCAGTGCAGTCAACGATCTTCTTGGAAATGCTTTTTTCCTTGCCCTGAATGTTGTTAAAAATGCCAAGCATGAAGCCATCCTTTTGCAAACATAGCCGACAAATCGTCGCGTAACTCCTCCAAACGTCATTGGTCGTAGAAACACCGTTTGTCTCCATAATCGTGTTCAGATCTTTAAAACACAACGACAACGAATAAAACGCGCCACCTTTTCCACAAACAGTATTTGTCAAAAAGAACGTCGTGCGAATGCGAAGCCCGGACAACGTGTTTGTTTACGGCTGGTGTGGGGCGACGTCTCAACGTTACAGATAGGACTGAGATTGTTCTCAGGGCGGATGCCTTGACTTGCGCGTGGGCCCCTTTTCGAAGCCGTAGTCTTTCAGGCCCGGCGACGAACTACACGGCCATCCTTTAGAGCAGCTGTCGGCTGGGCGGGAATTTTAAAAACGGATATTATTTGTAAAGGGGCCCTAAAATAACTTTCATTACAAGCAGATTTCTAGATTAGATTTTTTTTACGGAAAACTGAAAGATTTTTCTAATTACTGAACTTTGTATTCAAATGTTTAAAAACAATCTGTCCAATTGTAGATGCTAATTGGCAATTTTTTTTTTTAATTGGAAATGGAGATGCTCAAAATGTCAGTTTTCCTAACAAAAGAATCAACTGGATATTCACTTTTGTTGAAATTAATTTAATTTTAATCAGTTATTTTTAGGTTTAAATTAATGGAAGAATCTTCCAGTGATTAAAGTAAAATCTATAGAAAATTAAATAATTTCAAATCACTGCGTTTTCCAACATTCTCCTTTCAAACGTTTGGATTCAAAATGAAAAAGCCAAGCTTTGAGCTATCCTTAATAAAAATTAAGTTAATATTTTTCAGTCTGTACGTAACTACTTTTCACCCAAGAAAAATTAAAGGAAAAAGATATGACCCTTTTTAAACAGTAAATAAAATGTTAAAGATGAGTTGAAACTTAAAATTGCCAGAATTATTCCTCATATCGGAGGAAATTGGTTTTTTAGTGGGTATATTCTGACAGTGTTATAAAGATATTTCAATGTTTGAACTTGAATCCATCTTGAGCTTAAAATTAGGCATAAAAAATCCAATTAATTTTAAATGAAAGCTTTTGCATTAATCTGTACGAAAAGTAATTATATCCAGTAATCTTACACAAAAAGAAAATCGTCGTTCGTCATTTTAAATCGCATAAAAGCTTTGTGAATAACTTAAATGTTCATAATGCTTTTTATTGGAATTTTTGAAAACACTTACACGGCTATTCACCATTTTGTCTGGATATTTTTAATTTTCAAATTTTAATGGTTATTTTACTATTATTTTTTATATCAAGGGTTTACGACACAGGTCATTAAAAAAAAGCAGAAATCAGAAACCTTTTCTCAACCACTAAGTGTAGATTAGTAGTTTGCAACACATAAAGATTTATTTAGATGCCAAAGATTTACATTCCAACAAAGAAAGGCCATTTATTTTTTTTAACCACTCTCATGTTTGTCATAGTTTCATTTTCTCTGGATCAAAACTAAAACTTTCCAAACGGTCGGTAATAGTAGAGAGTTGATTAAAGAAATTAAATATATTATTGTAAGAAAATACAAAGTTACATATTTCTATAATCAACAAGGTTTGGAGTTGGATACACAGGGTGAATGATTTACGGTTTGTGATACTTACGTCAGACGTCTACGGAAAGCGGTTCATAGGATTGGTAATGTGAGTAAATTTTGAATTATGCAGCGTTGCCGTTTCTATTGAAAAGTAGTAGCAATTTCAATATTTTTAATAGAAACCTATATATTTTCCCTTATTTTTCAGATGTTGATTGTTGTCTTGAATTTCCATATTTTTTTAAATATTTTCTAACACCTATTAATGAAGATATTTGTGATCATTTCTCAATTTTTTTTGCTTCAAAACCTTATGTTAGTTGAAGCCGTATTGTTTCTATCTTTGAATCTTTAGATACACTACTGAATTTTTGCCCATAGTTTTATGAAACCTAAAGTATTCGGTTCTAATGTATAAATCGAGATTGTATCATACAGAGTGGACAAAAGTTACTGTTGTATTTAATTCGCGTATATAAAGTGTTTTTAAAATATGAGGCTAAATTCCCAAAGTATGTTACGGAAACCCAATAGGTCAAAAAGGTCCCCATGCACATACACATAATGCAAATTATTTTATTATAAAAATCCAAGAACAATTCAAAATTTGTTCCGTTTGCGTGAGGATTCCTACGATCAACAGTTGTACGTACTTTTTCGAATATTCCTAGAGTAGGTTATTAAAATCTGATGCCTCGTTCATTTTTGTGTTTAATACTTTCAGTTTCTTACTTAACCCTTATTTGGCCCCACGTGGTCTCAGAGACTACCGCATGTATGTACCATTCGTATATTTTCTTAACATCGCACAAGTTAAGGGTTATTTAGTTCGTGGTGATTCCGGTAAAAGTTAATAATTATTTTCATAACAAGCGTTCGTGTTTTTTAAATAACAGATTTTACTCGGTGTTGGACTGGATGTGGTGGACCAATTACATGAACCCCCCAATCATATGTTATCCGATTTGCCGCCGCAGTATTTTTTTTGTGGGACAATTTGAAATCACTAATTTATAAGGAAGTAGTTGAAACTGATTCCTGGCCTGATGATTGGACCAACTTATACCACTATACAATAAGAGTTCAAGAAAGAAATGTGAAAACTATGGCCCACTCATAGCCTTAATGTTACATGCTGGTAAGATTCTTCTGCATATCATCAACGAAAAGCTAAAATCGAACCTATAATGGCAATCTCCGCCTAAACAGATAGATTTTGTGTGGGGTGGAATCACACGTAAACACGTATTCAACAACAGATAAATTGCAGAGGTAGGATGCGAATTCGACAAACCGGTACACAGAGTGTATCTCATAGTGAGACATTTTTTTTACGGGATAAAAATGCCACCAAAAAAAAGTTGTTTGACAAAAAAATTATTGATATAAATATTTTGAGATAACAAAGATACAGGAATTTTTAGGTTTTACCCTGTTGGTCTACAAATCATTGAAAATTGACCAGTGCTAACATGAGTATTTGGGTTCCTATGAGATTATAATTTCTTCAAATGGCACATATTTATGAGAACTATGAGTTAGGGAACATGTTATTAGTTTATAGAGAATGCCCTCAAAATTCTGCTGCAGCATTACGTTTATTCCGAACGTTCTCCATTGCATATTTTCCCTAAACTACAATCATTTTTGAGGTCTGTTTAAACGACTTGAGATTATGGGGAATCGAGAGACAACGCAAATCCAAAAACGAATGTTAACACTGATCAGTTTTCAATTATTAATAAACTAACACGGCAAAATCTAAAAAATCCTGTATCTGCATCAACGTGAAACTTTTATATCAACAATTTTTTGTCATACAACTTGTTTTGGTGAAATTTGTATCCCATCACTTTCAGACACATCTTGTACATGTACATACTTCATTGATTATCGAATGACTTCTGCTAACATAAAATGGAAAGAACTGTGTTTTATATTGATGACAATGAGCGTCACGAAACTCTTAATAAAAACTTTGTATGAATATAACAAAGTTATGGTACGACTAGACAACTTCGTATCACCCCCTCTTCTATTGGTACAGTATGTATAAAAATAGAGGAAGGAGTAAGGTAGGGTTATATGGCGTTGCCATTGCTATTTAATATCTACGGGAAATATATTATAAGGATTAGCCTGGAGGGATGGATTGGTGGTGTCAATTTTGGTAAAGTAAAAATAAATAACCTGCAAGATACCGACAACAAAGCTCAATATCTTTTGGCCCCTATCACCAACGAGTAGTCAGGAAATTAGATGGCGAAGGTTGAGGAAAACATGGAAGGACAGTGATATCACACTAAATACTAAAAAGAACATTATCAAAACTTTAATCTTAATCTTCCTCAAAGCACTCTGTAGCCCAGATTCTGATAATAAACTCGAGAAGCTAGTGAGATATGAAGGATTCAGATCACAAGATCCAGAGGCCGATCATCAATAAGATGTACAGACCAAATCAAGAAAATATCTGATTCAACTATACAGCAAACCACCCGAAATGCAAGTAATAGAAATAAATAAAGAGAAATGATGAAGAGGACAACAAGAACTTAATATTGATGCAACCAAAACCCCTGTGGCAAGAGGAAAACCAAAAAAAAAGTAGAAAGTGAAGATAAATTTTAGGATGTATTTCAAACATATTTGTATGAATCAGGCATATCCCAAATGAATTTGAAAGAAGCACATATACCTTTATTTACATTAGAGTTTGCAATTTCACTGGATTCCTTCAATACGCTATAACAATAGGCCCTACACTTCAAAAACATCATCTCCTATATGTGCTTTTTTCTCAGCAAGAACGCTCTGTATTTTTCGCAGAATTTTAATAACAAATTCGCTTTCAAATAACGTTTAACAAGGTGATACCTAATTTTTAAAGTAGGTATAAATTTCAAACACCAGTTGGCATATCATTTCGAGAAAAATGCAAAAAATCTCGCAGGAAGCACTGAGCAGTGTGATGAAGGATATTTAAAAAAAAAAACAAGGACATAAAAGGGCGCTCATTTTTGGCCTATCTTTTTCCAAAATCATATAAATTTAAGATTATCCAAGAATTCTGAAATTTATCCGAGCAGATTCCTCCGAGGTCGTTGAGCTGTAATTGACAAAACTTCATTAAATTAACTGCTCTAAACCTCTAGACCACCCATCAATTCACCCCTAATGGAATACAGATATATAAAGTTGACACTCTGCGAATGTCTTCATAGTATGTCGTGATCGAACTACATCTGACATAATATTGTCAATCTTCATTAGAATATTTTATTGTGGGGAATTACTTCTAGATTAAAATAAGAGATCAGTGTCATTACCATCAGAAACAAGGTAAGCAGCTTAATTGGATACGAGAATCGTTAAAGTAAAAGCGAACAAATATGCGGGAATTTTCGATTTAATTTAATTTTACTTCCTGTCATTCACCGAACGAAAATTCGTCAGTTCTCAAGCTCCAAGAAATACTAAATTGGAGTAGGTATCTAATCAGCTATTCAAAGTCAATAGTGAAAATTTTATTGATTCCTGTCCTGATTTCGTACATTATCGATATTGATACATAAGGAAATCACGCCGATCCGGATAAGAAGCATAGAATGAAGACGGAAATAAAAAAAAGAACTAACACAGCATCCGGTTTTTATAAAAATAACCGACCTTCGGATCAACAACCAGTCTATTTTACTTTAGATTGTTCATTAAGACATCGATTACCACCCAGGAAATAGACAATTTTACGAGTTGCATATAAAAAATATAAAAAAACCACCGAAAATCCCTCTTAAAATTAAAATGTTTAAATAAATTAATTTAGTTTCTCACTTATCTTCTACACATGTATCTTTCTTCTTCTTCCTCTTGTCATAATGGTAATGCGCTCTAAATCTGAACGATGAAAAACCGACCAAAAAAACTAATATGTATTCAAATATATAGGCATAAATTGAGTTGCCTATTCGTAATCAATGAAATCCCATCGGAAATTTCCCATGGCCAGTCCGAGCCTGTCCAACCAATTTCTTTGTCTTAAAATGGTTTAAAAAGTGGACTTCAAATATTGCTTATGTTACTTTACACGGGGCTGCACGTAGATAAATTAATAAATAACGGAAATCGGCATTTTTAATTGATTCATTTTTCTTTAACGCGATTTCCTCTTATTCTTCTTGAAAGAAGATGCTTCCTACTTTCATCTTGACGGTCCTTATGTTTTCTGCTGTTTGCATCGAGGCCAACCCAATTGGTGAGTGTTTTATAATAGAACTATTATTAAATTAGAACGAGAACCATTTTCCAGGTGTGTGCATAAGAAATTGCGCTCAATGCAAGAAAATGTTCGGTCCCTACTTCGAAGGCCAACTATGTGCAGACGCCTGTGTAAAATTTAAAGGCAAAATGATTCCGGATTGCGAAGATATTGCTTCGATAGCCCCATTTCTGAGCAAATTTGACCACTATTGAATTAGAAGATATATTTACGACATAAAATCGCAATTTTTTCGGTTGTGCTAATGCTCTGTTTTTTGTTTTATTTTTGCATTATCGCTGCTGAATGATAATCAAGAGTGCCGCATGGAAAAAGAAGAAGAAGAAGAAGAAGAACTGGTTCAATAAAAAAATGCAATTTTACTGTCAGATAAACGTGGTTTTAATTCAACATTACATTCGAGTGTCCTATCAAATTGATCACTTCCTATATAAGCGCTTCAAGTATCCATTGAAGGTGCCAGGATTGTTGCAATCTGGAATTAGACGACCGTAGCTTGCCACGCACGTATCCCCGCATATTTTTCCTTCGAAATGGGGCCCGTACATTTGCTTACACTGTACACAATTTCTGAAAAACATAAACGCTATTAAATTCTAGACTTCAAATTAAAAATAAAATGTACTCTGTATAACAGGCTCCAATCGACAATTGTAAGATTATATCTAATGCTAGTGCACGACTTAAGTAAAATATATGTAATCGATATTTTTTAAAAGTTTTTTGACACCAATGCTCGACCCTGTATAACAAAATATATTAAAACGTGCTTTTTTCCATAAATATTTTATTGAATAAATAGCGTTTTTTTTAATATCTGTACAACTCTAGTTTTGTAAAAACTCAAATTTGATTTTATATAGGTTTTAAAAATCTTGTCACTTTATACATATAGAGCGACCCATGAGTGTCCCAGTACTTTTAATTATTTTTATTTTGATTTTAAGAACAAAGAGGAAATTTTGAACACTTTTTCAAAATGAAAGGTTTGTTATTACATATTTAGGTGCATGCCAAAATGCTAAACTTTCGCTAAAGCCTCGTTTTTTCCAAACGCTCTAAATACTTTAAATTTTTGACACTAGAACAATTTACTCGGCGTTTGAAATGATGTGTCGCACAACCCCCTCTTACCATTAAATTTTTTTCCTAAATGACACTCGGCCGCCATCTTGCAAATCAGGAGTATAAAATTTATATAAAAAAAATGTGTCAAAAAAGTCTCAAATTTTCAAAAAGAATGTTACCTGTGTACAAAAAAAAAAAGTGGAGTAACGGATAGAATTTTGAGCTCCTTTGTAGTCACCCTGTATCCAATTTAGATCTTTAAAAAAATTCTAGAGTGCCATGAATTTTAAAAATTTCATTAATTACGATCATAAATTAAAATTGTTGCCTTACGTTATACTAATCTTTTGTTTGTATCGAATGCGAAATAAAAATTAAAATAAAATGGTCAATGGTGCCGTGCGTACTTAAAATGTCATTTTTACGTCAATTGTCAAAGTAATAAAAACTTATTGGAAAAAACGTGTTTCATTTTGGGGAAATATGCCATCAGAACTTGATCCAGACGCTCCAGTTTTCACGCCTCCCCCTAAACCAGCATGTTCCAGATGTCAATCGGAAAATTCCACACCTTCTGCGTCACCAATAAATGTTAAAGAGCCTCAATGCTCAAGGTACCTGCTCGGCTAATTAATTTTCAACAGAAAATTGCGCATTTTCATCTTATTTAAGGTATTCAAGACGTTCTGCACGTCAAGCACTCATTTCCAGTCCGAGGCCGATTTTAGGTACAAAATTACCGTTTCCTAGGCCGATTTTAGGGCGCAAGGAGGAACCATTGCGGGATGAAGCCGACGAGTTCATAGGAAAAGAGTTCAGGAACTTAAGTAGATCCTTGCACCGTCTAAAAATTAATGAAGAAACGAGCACAGCCAAACAAAAAGAAGAAAGCTTATCTTAACATTTTTTTTATTGAAGAACTTACGTTAAACAGATGCCAATTGATGATTTTGCAAAGTGTTTTCCCATCAAAATGACGAGAAGACACAACGTTCCTAAATGTATTCGCTAAAAATTAATAGTTTTTGTTGTTAATAAATTATGTAATGTTTAATTAAAATAATAATTTACCATTTTTTCCAGATAAGTGTTTTGGTTTCAGGGAGTAGGATGAAAATAAAGTTTTAGAAGGGTTGTAATACCTTTTATATGAAGCAGCATGTAATGAGGGATATTCTTCAGAAAAGATATTTAATTTATTACAACAACAAATGAATTGAATACGGTACATTTTCACGAATGCCCCATTTGTACTATCATCATTTATTTTCCTCGTATTCCAGTGATTGACATCAAAAGAAAATAATAAAATAATCACTCTTGTCTTAGATTTCAACATTTTCTTTTTATAAAAGTTGACTGTTGTTTTTATAGAGTATTCGGGAAAACTTCGGTGAAAAAGTCCATAAAACGATTCTGCCATTGTTAATGTCATAACTATTTAATTACATTTAATCATTTGCCTAGGATTGATGATGTCATTGAGAAAACTCAGCTACCGTGAACAAAAGAAGAAACTGTTTACGTAAATGATCATGGAAAAAATTCTGAGAAACCATCAAAATTAACTGACAAAAACCGGAGAGATGCAATATACGTAGTTTATTCAACAGAAACATGTTAGAGGCTGCAAAACATTTTCTGCAATTATTTTACAATCACATGCACTAAATTAGCATTAAGAGTCCCATTATTATTTAGAACTATTCAACAACTGTGAACTCTACCACACCATATAAACTGAACCGCTGTTTTGTCAACGATATATTTAATGGACCAAATCACGTCATACTCACATGGAAACAACTCAGGATTGCCAGATGTTGTAGATGTAAATTTCCCACTTCAGAAGAATAATTATAAACAAGAGGAACGTCTTGGCCATGTGCGATTGAGTAGTACCAGACAGAAGAACCTATTTACTTGCAGAAACCACAAAAATTAGTAGTAGAAAACTCCTTCATAGTTTTTAATAAAGATGTTTATCCATAGTAATTGGGTAAATTGGACCTAAATTTTAGCGATTCTGCGAAATTTTCAATTTACGTTAGGTGATATCGGAACACGGACTCACAAAAATACTCATTGTCGTAGTAGTTTGCAACAAAAGAAAAACCTGTTATAAAATTTTATTTCGCGCGAAGGGCGTATTTCGGCCCTGTGCTTGCTAAAGCATCAAAACAGTGATGAAACAGGGTGTTATAATAACTCGTGTGAAAGTTGAGGATAATGTCATTTCCAGAGATCCAGAAAGCAGGTATTCATAACAGTATCGTATCTCAAATAGAAAATAACTAGATTTATGGATTTTTTAATTCAGTCCAAATTATTCGGGAAATCGGCAAAAATTTAGGTATGGTATACAATACTAGCCCAGTTGATTACTAAGTTAATCACTCAAACGTATTATTGATTGCCCACATGCCTTTTTTACATGAATATAATGTCTGTATCCACGCAACACGGAAAAGAGTTATTTTCGAAATTTAGACGGTCACATTACTTGGGATAGATTCGACAAAGTTCATAATTGGTCTAATGATTAAATAATTACTTTTTTCCCATTTTCAAGCGAGGAACAAGGATTTTGGTCAGTTTCCAAATATTCATGTGACGCGCAAAAAAAAACATTAACGATACCTTTTTCGGCAGAAAAATGTTATTTTAACTGGGCCTTTTTTCAATAAATGCAATGGTACTTTTTAAATTGCAAGCAGCATTATGGTACATCATTAATCAATTCACGGTAACATTTAAAAATGCAATTGATTTGTAGCTGCACAATGATGATGATCCATTTGTGTCTAGGACCGGTGCCAAAACCACGAAATCCAGATAACCAAAACTTGAGTAAGAAAATTATCCCTGATGATTACATGCGTGGTAAGTGATTAAAAATGGTTTTACATGCCCAAATTGAATTTCCATTTGAAGAAATTCGACCTCCAACACCTGGAGGTGAACCAGTGGTGGTCGATTTTAGTATCAGGATTGTGGATATTAATTCGATTAACGTAGAAGACATGGATTTTCGGTAAGATTTTCAAGAGTTTAAATGCAATACGAGCAACAAAAGATCTATTTTCAAGTATGGATATGTTTTTGAAGCAGCAATGGACGGACGCAAGAATTCGGATTCCAGAAGAAATGTTCGAATATAAAGATGATTCCATAACGCTGCCGTCACAATTCGTGGACAGCTTATGGCAACCCGACTTATATTTTCTAAGTTCGAAAGTTGTGGGTAAAGTGTAAAATGTATAGAAAAACAGATTGCTGCAAGAATCTATTTGTTCTAGAAATTGCCACATTAACCCATAAATTTTCCTCGGTTACCCTTTACCGTAACAAGACCATAATGTATTCAGCAAGAATGCACGCAATCGTGGCCTGTCAAATGGAGTTTTACCATTATCCCATGGACACGCAAATCTGTCCAGTATCGGTGGAAAGCTGTAAGACCATGGAGATAAATTTTCTTATTTAAATAATCAATTTCCATTCAGTTTCTTATAACAACAAAAAGATGCTTTTACATTGGACTGAGCCAGGAGTGACCATAAGTCCCGAATTGAAATTGCTTCAATACAATATTTTGCAACCACTGGAATTGCACGAAACTCACGTATTTACGGCAGAAAAAAATGGTAAATTTATATTTTGACTTATAATTTCAGCAACAGAATTAATTTACTAATTTTTAACAGGAAATTTTTCAAGATTAGTGGTGTTACTAAAATTCGAACGTCAAATAGGCCATCATTTAATTCAAACCTTTGCTCCATCAACTCTTGTTGTGGTCCTGTCCTGGTTCAGCTTCTGGTTAGAACTGGACGCGATTCCTGCAAGAGTGACTCTTTTAGTTACGTGTCTCTTGACGTTAGTAACAATGTTCACCGGACTGAGAACTGATATTCCTGCAGTGGCATATGTTAAGGTGTGTATAATGCAATTTGAAAAGTTTTTATTGCGCATCAAATATAAAGGCTTTAGATTTATGGATGGCCGGGTGTATGGTCTCAGTGTTTGCTTCTTTGGGCGAATTCGTCATAGTGAAAGTTTTGCAGGGAAAGTATTTGTTGTTGAAGCAAAAGGAAAATGAAAGGTCTATGGTACGGTTCATAAAACTATTACATAAAAGATTATTTATTTGTTAATTGTAGACCTCAGCTATTGCTCCTTGGAACAATGAATTAAGCCATAGGAAACGGGGTTCGAATTTGAGCTACATCAAATTCGATAGACGCGATTGTGTGAAACTCTATTGGAAAACTGTGAGTTTTTCTAGTGGTTAAAAATAGTACAAAACTCGCTTCGTTCAGCTGTTGTTTTTTTGCTCCTCATTATTTTGTTTACCGCTTGCAGGAAAAAGGCAAAATAAAAATTATGTGGAAGGAAATTGACAGGGTGTCCAGGATCGTATTTCCCGTGCTGTTTTTCATTACTTCAGCTCTGTATTGGACCGTTTTGATCGTTGGGAGTCGATATGTGGAAACTTAACTAAGAAATACAGTAATTAAACATTATTTTTTTCGTTTATGTCCAATATTTGTTATAATTTGACCCAATGTCGTATAAATCCCAAACAAAAAAATGACATCACAGATTTAAATATCAAAACAAATCAAAATTACATTTGTAAATTCACTCTTAGTTTCACTTCTCAAAATTTCCTATTAAGACTCTATCGCACATTCCTCTGTCAATAACATAAAAAATTCAAGAACTCCTACATCTATCGTGGGACCCTTAATAGGCGCTCTGACGTAACCGCCTGGTTTCGGCTGATTCTATCATCGTTTGGGCCACAAATCATCAAAAGCGGCAAACAGTATGTCCGTTAAAATCAAAACTGAACCTTTGTCAAATCCTTTTGCCGCTCTCTTTGAACGGAATGTCAATACAAGTTGTATTTTCAGTAGTTCTATCCCAAGCAGTGCGAGCCGGTTTTGCGAAGTTGTAGCTGCTAAATTTTCGGTTGTTTGTTGCTGATCCCTGCAGGATTAAGTGACAGGGGAATTTACTATGTCGGATAAGCCAGACACGGTGCCCGGTTTGGGGTTTAAGGACAAGGAAAAGGCTTTGGAGACCTTACAAAATCTGGAAGGACGTGATCCCGATTATCAGAAGTTGGCTATTAAGGGGTTAATTGGACGAGCCAAAAGAACTTTAACTTGTAAGTGAATGAATAATTGTGAAACTATATTTATGACAGAAAGTTTGTTTACGACAAAAACGTCAACATTAATTTCTATCTTTAGCATATGATTGTTCGTCTAATATTAAAAATAGTAATTTGGATCTAAATTTCAGTGACAAAGGACAAGGACAAATTGCAAAACATCAAAGAGGCAATGAAAATTTTCGAAGAATGGCTCAAGGACTTTGAATTTAAAAATCTCTCAAAAGAAAACAAGTCCTACTTACCCGTAGGTACCTTGGATGCCCTTTGGCCGCTGAAACAAAAGTATAATATTAAAAATGAATTGGCAGAGAAATTTTTTAAATCGTACAAAGAAAACGCCAAAGGTGATTACAAGAATTTGCGTACAATTTCGAGTGGAGAAGGAGAACCGACTTGGGACATAGTTAGGAATAGAGAATTGAAGAAAATCTGGCAAGAATTTGAAGAATCGAAACCTGATTGGTGGAACGACGACGATTTGCCCACCAAAGAGCATTTGCAATTGATTTTATGGGCTTACAGCCCGGAAGCCAGTAAAATCAAGAAAAATATTGGCAGCTATGAGGAAAAATTGGAAAATTTGAAGATCATTGAAGATGATTCCGATAAGAAAACGGGATCGAAAAGAAAGTCAGACAGCAGCAGTTCCAGTGAAAGCGAAGACGAGTCGCCCAAAAAGAAGAGTAAAAAGAAGTAATTGAATTTTCTTTATTATTATACTTAGTGTACTTAAAAGATATCTTTTAATAAACATTCTCGCTGTTTTGTTACATTGATTAACAATTATATTGCACTTTATACACGTGTCCTCATGGCCAAAACAATTCATAAGTCTTCCTCAATTAAGTCATTCATGTTTCGCACCCGATTCATTCGCTTAAACTTTCCTTTAACTCGAAGTTTTAATCATAATTCCGTAGTTTCCAACTTGCGGGGTTGCGATAAAGTCATTGGCAAAGTGTGATAGATATTTTGAGCCCCAAATGATGGCTGTGCCAAATTTTCCCCATTATTAGGCACCCTTTCTATCGATTCTGATGTTTCTCCGTTACAAACTACGTTCTCATCCAATGAGTCTCGATCTGAAGCGTTGCTAAAATATTTGCTGAATGTATTGTTATAAATTTGTATCAAATAAGCATGTCTTACCTAAGATCGTCAGGATTCTTGTACCATTCGTTTTCGTAAGCCTTCAACCAAATGGGGTTACTGCCTTCCATGCTGTGTTTATTTGTATTGGGCACTCGACCGCTTAGAATGCTTAAACCCCTACCGTCTATATCTGAATCAGCTCGCACTAAAAATACTTCGTTACTAAAAGAAAGCTATAATCAACGATTTGTTACTACCGTATGCTGTGGCGGTCGCTGCTTTCAGTTTCCTTTGATAAGCGTGTCTTTGTGAAATGAACAATGCTAACACCAACAATAGCAGCAATAATAGAAATAAAGACACCGCTGTTAGCCAAAATGTTGTTCCTGCTGCTTGAAATTTCGCTTGCAAAGCCATACTGCCGCCTGGTTGAGTGTCCAGAACATTAAAATCTTTAAATAACTCGTCCAGTTTCTCTGTGTTTTGATCGACGAGCTTTAGAACTTCGGCTACTTCCAGAATTGAATTGTCCTTTCTATTTACCAAATGTAAGTACAAGTCGGTTCTCGTCTTATCCACTGTACCGTCATGATTTGCGTGGATACGAAACTCATCCACATTTACAATTGCTCCAGTAACATTCCCTAAAATTCTGGACAGCCTGAATTAAAGCTATACTTATCTTTAAATTTTATTCGATCATACTCTCTGAAGATTTCAATTCGATTTCTTAAATCTGGAGCATGTTGCCTGAGAACGAATCGCACTCTTTGGTCCTCGCGAAGAAGATAAATAAATACTCTGGCTGTATCTTGCAGACCATCCGTATCATTTGCCAGTACCATAAAGTCAAAGTAACCTTTCATTCCTTGTTGAGGATCAAAATTCAAGCGTATAGCTCCGGAATCTTTCTCAACTAAAAACGGAGGCCGCACCAAATGATCCAGACCTTCTGTTAAAGTCATTTGGACATGTCCTATTACGTAATAAGAAACTATGGCGTTTCGTCCAGTATCTACATCTTCAGCTTTTACTGACATGAATTTTGTTCCAAAAGCAGTAGCAGTGCTCACTCCACCTAAAACGTCCTTATAACAACGTCGTGTTAGTCAATTTAAAGTAACTCTAACCTGTGAAAACCCTTCTAATAAATCTAGGGGAGTTGTCATTGACGTCCAGAACTTTTACGATTACTTTCAATTGAGTGTCATCACTCGAGTCAAAGAAGTGGATGGATTCAGGAGGAAAAGTGCAATCTTCAGTTGCTTTCACCAAAAGTAGATGCACGTCATGTTCTTCACGATCTAGAGGTTGCGTTACCTACAGGGTCTATATGAGAATATGTGAAGTAAAATTGTGCCCTCACCTACAGATAGCTTATGATCGATTGGATGGAGGTTGAATAATTCATGTTCGTTCCCTCCAACTATGAAATAACAAATTGGAGCCGGGGTACTTTCATAAGACATTTCGTCTCTATCGATAGTCGATGGTAAAATCTTAGTTTCAACGCCAGCTTCTTGATTCTCTATTATGAATTACTTAGGAATAATGAAAAGAATTTCACAGGTATAGTTTAAAACTTGCCAGTAAATTCCACAACAAATTCGTCTGTGAGAAACTGAGGCTGATATCCATTAATGTCAGTAACGTATACTGTTAAGTCGAGATCGGAACTAAGACTAGTAGGAATTCCCAAATCATAGGCTTCTACACGAATCTATAAAAAAAAGTTTTTAAGATTTCCAGATTACACAAAACATTAACACCTAACATCATAGATTTTTTGTTTTTTCCTGCTTAAAGGCCACCTTAACTCTAAAATTCCAGACACTGGTTGAAGAGTAAAGGCTCTCCAGTGGCCAGCAGGATCTGCCTTAAGTCTGTAGCGCACAGCTCCATTAGGACCATCATCCTCGTCAGTAGCCACGATCTGGACTAAAGCACTTCCCACAGTGGCATTCTAGAAAAATCTTTTTACGTATAAAAACCAAATTTCTGGACCAAAATATTTAAATACTTTTACCTCAGGAACCCTTAATGTAGAATTATGTGGAGGTGACAAAAATTTGGGTGGATGATCGTTGTAATCGGTCACGCAGATACTTAAAGGTTCTTCAACCAAAAAGCTTGGATTTCCCAGATCCTGAGCTCTGATCAGCAAAGTGTAATTGCCGAAACGGCCTTTTAAAGAGGACGAAGGCCGAACTTGTGATGAATAGTCTGTGACCTGGTGAAGCTCAAAGAGATCCTCTTGGTTTCCATCGGCTATATCTATAATCACCTAAAAGAACGGTTTTAAAACATATTTATTTTAACTGAAAATTAATATAATACCTGGCCATTACGCGTTTTTGGATCATCTCTATCTGTTGTCCTAACAATTGTTATAGGCTTTCCAGGTTCGTGAAATTCAGTGATATTGACACAACCACTTTCTACTGTCAGTTCCGGTTTGTTGTCATTGACATCCAAAATTGTAACGCTGCAAAAACCTTTGTTAAAACTTTCGATTTAACCAACAAATCAATCTATATACTTGAGATGTTTAAATGTATTTCTGCTCTCCCCATTATTGAACCCGTATTGATAATTATCCCATGCTTCAATAATCAGGAGGTAATTTTCCTTTTCTTCTCTGTCTAGTTTCTCGGCTACTCTTATAGTTCCTGTGTCTCCTTCAATAGTGAATTTTCCTTGCGACGATAATCTGTCTAGAATAAATGTGATTTTTCCGAATTCTCCAGAATCCTCGTCAGTGGCATTAATAATAGTAATCTTGGTGCCAGGAGGAATATTTTCTGGAACCATAAGCGCTGTGGGTTCGGTGGCAAACACCGGACTATTATCGTTTTCATCTAGAACTTGGATGAACACCTCTACCCTTGAAGATCTTGATGGTATTCCTGAATCCACAGCTTTAACCTGTAAGAATTTGTTTGAAACACAATTTGATTTACAGCATTAAAACTTACAGTAAGATTAATCCATTCAAAAACTTCCCTATCAAGTCTACTGGCAACTGAGATCTCTCCAGTAGAACCATCCAAGTGCACTAAATTGAAATAATTAGGTCTCTTATCTAAAAGATATGTGATACTGCGATTTAAATCCGTATCGAATCCTTCTACTGTTCCAATTAGAAGCCCATTAGGGCTATTTTCCTGAACGGAAAACTTATAGAATGGCTGAGAGAATTTTGGATTGTTGTCGTTAACATCCTGGATCTGAATTTTAATAGTAGCGCTGTCCTGTTGTATACCTGTGCCCGAATTGAGATCTTGGACAATAACTCGAATGGTAAATTGTTGAATTTCTTCTCGATCGATATTTTTCATCACACTCAATTCACCAGTAACGGCATGTATAGAAAAAAAGCTGGAGCAATTGAAGGTAGTCTCTTTTAGGAGCGCTCCTTTCTCATTAATAGCTTGACAAAAATCTTTTGCTAAAAAATAGGTCAAATTTGCGCTTTTATCTAAGTCCCTGGCTTGTATTCTCGTTATAACTGTTCCTACAGGAGTATTTTCCTGGACCACTAAATCTCCCACATCTGGAATTTCTGGATTTTTATTGTTTACATCCATAATTGTTATTTCAACTGTAACGGCAGCATGAAGTTGATTTTCTCCTTGTCCTCCATCTAAGGCTAGGACTTTTAATGAGTAAACCGTCTTTTTTGGTTGCGTTAAGTCTGGATCCAAATTTGCCCCATAAGCAGTGGAAATTACTCCTGAAAATTTGTAATGGTTTCCATACAAGATTTTCTTTTTGGTATAACGTACCAGTCTCAGAGTCAATAACAAACTTATCCGCGGCACCTTGTTGAATCCTATAAACTATGTAGTTGTTTGGAAATGAACCATCCATATCCACAGCATTAACTTGGATAACAGCAGTACCTCCTTGAACATCTTCAGGAATGCTGTTATTATAATAGATATACTCAAATATTGGAACATTATCGTTGACATCTTCCACGTAAACAAGCAGTGGTACTTCGCTATTAAAAAGATCATGTTATTTAAACCTAAATCTATTGTTTAGTATTACCTAAACAGACTGGGAGTACCGAAATCACGTGCTCTGATGGTTAAATATAAAATTCGAGTATTCTCTTCTTCAGGTCCTTCAATATTTTCAAAATCTAGAGGATGAAGTGGTCGAATGACTCCCAAAACAGGGTCGATGGTGAAATTTTGGTGCAGTTCCCCAAAGAGCAAATATTCTATTTGACTATTTTGAGTTCCATTTAAATCGGCATCCCGAGCTTCCACTTTGAGAGGCGTCTGAAAATTGGGCTGATTTTCTAAAAGTCGCGCTTCGTATCTGCTTTGAATAAATATTGGACTGTTATCATTGATGTCTTCTAAGTTAATTGTTAATTGTACGGAATTTCTATTGCCATTGCCTAAATCGTCTCGTGCTTCAACTGTGAGAAAATGTCTAGAAACTTGTTCTCTATCCCAAGAAGGTCCTCCAGCAGTTTTTACCGTGATTATGCCGGAAACCGGATGAAGATTCAACCTAAAATTTGATGTACAGAACTAAAAATGTTAGTACACTAGTAGGAGATTTTCTTACAGAGTTCCAATGCTGCCAGCAATGTTTGTATATCTAACCCCTGTTGTACCAAAAGTACCGGAGTCATCATCTAAAGCTTGGACCCAAGCTATCGTGGTGCCAACATCGCAATTTTCAGGCACTGCCACGTCGTAGGAACTCTTAATGAATTCGGGATAATTATCGTTTCGATCCAAAATACGAACTGTGACGGGAACTTCACTGAATTTTGGTTGGATTTTTACGACTTCTTTGGCCACAATCGTTAAATTAATCACTTTTACTCTTTCATAATCCAGAAATGTGCTGTTCTTCACTTTTATGGTGAAAGTGGCTTCGTTTGTAGCACGATGGGGAGTCACTTCGAAAATGTCATCTGCATGGTTTTTCACATAGAGTTGAAACGTTCCATTGATACCCTATATTTTACAAATTAGAAACTTCTAAGCAGAATTTGCATTGAAGTTACCTGGTCATAGTCAAATACCTCGGGAACAGAGTTGCCGGCGAAAGTTAAAGGTGTATTTACTGGAGCGTTTTCGGCGATTTCACACTTGTACATGGAACTTTTAAAAGTGGGAGTTTCGTCATTTATATCGGTGATCATGACGGTGATTTCAGTCGATGCTGATGGGGCAGGTTTAATCTCGCCTCCAACCTCAGTAGCCTAGAAATCAAAATTCATATATTTCCTTTAATGTTATTCTGAATGGTACTCACAGTTATTTGTAAAATATAAGATGTTGATCCATACGGTAAAGATTCACGATCCAATCTGGAAGTAGTGACAATTTTTCCAGTTTGCTTTTCTATGTTAAAGAGTTCCGATTGGTCCACACTGTTACTTGAAAGGGTGTACATAATTTTGTTGTTTATCTCTCTGTCACCATCGATTGCAACCACTGTAACACGATTTTATGCCATAATGAAAAGAACAATTGTCTCTCAAGGCCTTTACCTTGCAATACCGTAGATCCTACAGGACTATTTTCGGGAATTCTAACAATCGAAGTGACTCTAACAAATTCTGGAGGTCGATCCTCAACATCTTGTACTTTCACCAAAATGACTGCAGTTCCAGTATTCACTCTTCCTTCCTTAGCTCTATCGACTGCAAGAATTTTGATCTGGTGCGCAGTTTGCTTCTCATAGTCCAAACTTCCCACTAGTTTTACCACTGCTTTTTCACCTACGGTACTCACACTGAAGAGGTTTTTGTCAACATCTGGAGCAGGATGGTAAACCACTTGTCCATAAGGTCCCTCATCCGCATCTGTCGCTTCCAATTGAGCTATAATACCTGGGGGAGCATTTTCACGAATTACCACACTACTCTGATGAGTTTTGAACGTAGGAGTATTGTCATTGACATCTTCCACGAGAATTAACAGACTTTGGGTGACGTAATTGCCTTGCCCCAAATGACCATCAGTTAGAGTAAGAACTAAAGCGTATTCGTCTTTTTCCTGAAAAATTAGATCGATTTTTACAAGAGCGGTTTTTAAGGATTGAATTTTGAATGTACTTCTCTGTCGAGTAACCGGTTTAAATAAACATTCGCCTCCGTATTCGATGTACTGTCGACGAAAATAACGTCACTATCGGAAGAAGATTTTAAGCCAAAAGTAAGTTTGTCTCCATCCGGATCATAGCCTTTTAGTTTGTAAAGAAGAGTGCCTGCGAGTTAAAAATATCAAACATGATTTCTTGTTGTAAATCAAAGGATTTTGAATTAAATATTGTCAGATAATGACATTCACAATAGCCAATAAAGTGTTTGGAATGAATAAATTCCTAGTCAGTTTTATTGTATGGTATGGGCAACTCGAAAGTTATCCACCACTCAAGTAAGAATCGAGAATCGAAAAACAATCAACTTAATGTTATAAAAAATCGTAATATCAAAAGTATGGTTATTCCAAGTTTAGTTTAAGATCATTTTTAGCGGTCCTACTTATAATGTGATGCATTTTTTTTGCCAAAAATTAATCGATAAATTCAAAATCTAATTACGCCCCTAAATACAGTTTTGAAAGACCTTCAACTTGAGGTGCCACTTGACCGATAATTCCGTAAAAAAATAACCTTTTTGGCCTCACGGCTAAATGGCAAACATTTATGATGAAACAAGGTGGTGAAAGGAGAGCATTTTTTGTCTCATTCAAGGCCTATTTTAGAATTTACAAAAAATTCATCCCTTAAAAAGTTAACAGAAGGGGGGGGGGGAGGGGACATTTAATGTTCGCATTGTATACGGAACCAGTCTTTGATGTACAACTACTGACTAGGACAGCTTACTTATCTCCTCTCTAAATCAAAAATTAGCTTTAAGCCCAAGCAAAGCAACTATTAATAACAAAAAAAATCCGAAAGCTCCAACGTGGTTGGTAAGAGCACACTAAACTTCCAATACAAAAATTTACTTATAAAAAATGGAACTAATATATGTAGATTTAGTATTGATGCTATCCTGGAAAATTTATTTATGCTAAATCCACACTTGATGTATGTCTAATAAAATTAAGTTCATCTGTTTTTTTTTGTCCCAAATTTGAACACTTTTCGTCAAAATCACATGAAACTTTAGGATGATATGCATATAGGACTATTAAAATGGTTTGTAAAGTATGGTTGTATTCTATACAAAATTGTACATTTTCTGCCGTGTTTTTGCAAAAAACGCTATTCAAAAATGATGATTTTATTATGTACAATCTGCTTTAGACCTGCTCATTTTTTTGTGATGCTATAAACAAGCTTGGTTTATTATAACTTAAACCAATCATGGGTAGAGGAAAACCGCTTATTGATTACGAATGAGGTCGAACCGACGATTTGAAAACCGCAGGATGGAGCAATAGTTAAGTCGCAACTCATCTGACACGAATGTTGTCAACAGGTACGTCTCCAACTCTGTTGCATACAGCTCACGTAAGTCAATCGGTACGTCTAAGAAGTTGATGAAAGGCAAAAAGAGTTTCCTTGTAACTGCTGCATCAACACATAACAAAGCTGTCGCGGAATTTAACGTGAATTACAACTGAATGTGCTGAAAAGCCCTGCTTAGAATATGCTCAAAGCTACTCTACACGTTTTCCGCAATAAGATGATGTGTCACTTGGGTTGAAATTGCATCTAAAGTTGATCGTCTAAATTTCGTCCATCAACATATGGCATAGACACGCGAGGGGGATATGGTGCATCTTGAATGATAATTTTTTGCTCTTGCTAGATATTCCTTTCTTTTTGTTTACTTTTATTTTTTAGATTATTCAAATAAACGAAAAAAAGTAGGATTTGGATGGGTGAGACGGGTTCCACCAATATTGGCATGATCTGAGACGGGAACTGAAGAAAACGCTCATATTTCTAAAAAGCAATTTTGAAGGAAGAAACATTATGATTTGGACGGGCTTCAACGCTCTTGGAAAAACGTTACTAACTTTCATTTCGTCAAAAATGACAAGCGAAGAATACCAAGTGATCAAGTCCTACTACATCTGGTCCCTTATTGACAATGTTTTCGTGCCGTAAAATTAATCCTGCAGTGCACGCAAGCCGATCAACAAAAAACCTGGCTCGTACAAGGAAATATTCCCGTGTTTGAGTGGCCAACTGTTTCACCCGACTTGAACCCCATTAAAACTCTTAGGGGTGTCATGGTTCAAGATATCTACGCAAATAAAAGGCAGTTTAACACGGTTGAACAACTTAAAACAACCATTATGGCTGCATGAGGTCGAATCGACATAAATGATAAAGAAGTTGATCGGAACGATGCCAAAGCAAATCTTCGAGACTACGAAAACGGCAAATGCCCTCATTATTAATTTCTTATTATTTTAATTGACATCCATTTTTTCAAGAAAAAAAATAACTGCTGAACTTATCACTGTTGGACAGCATTTTTTTTATATGACAGAAAATGCGCAATCTTTTGTAGAATGTAACCAAACTTTTAGAAACCCTTTGTGTCCATTATCCTAAAATTTCATNGCAATCTTTTGTAGAATGTAACCAAACTTTTAGAAACCCTTTGTGTCCATTATCCTAAAATTTCATGTGTTTTTTATAAAAATTGTTCGAGTTTCGTACAAAAACGTGGGTGAATCTAATTTCATTGGACACATTGTGTACAATGAACAATTCAACAATTGATATGGAAATTTCTGTTATTAATTGTGAGATTAAAATAAGTAGTAATATGGATTCATAATGTTCTGGCTCAAGAAGATTATAATATGTATGTATAATGCAATAAGTGGAAGGGAATCAAGGCCGATTGAAGGTTTTGATTGGAAGAATAAACTGAATGTTTATTATGGTTTATTGAATAGGCGAAATGTTCCTCGAAGGTTGTAGGTAACTGGTTTACGAATTCTAATATTCATCATATAAGTATGATATGAAAAAATAATAGGGAAATTCACACGAAAAGATGCGCCCGACTTAAATCATATCAAGAAACAATTTTTAGTTCTTTAAAAGTATTACATTTTATTTGACTGTGGAGCAAAGGATTAAAATTTTAATAAACTATCCATATCTACTCATTATTACAGTTTCAATTTTTACTTCTTAGTCAAACGAGCCTGATGGATACTCCTACGTAAATAACTAAAAATTAAGTTTCTTAGAACTTAATCCTATAATGTCCAAATTCTTTATCCTTGAGAAAAAACTACAATTGCGAACACAATTATAAGAGTAAAAATGTTTTTCAACCTACTGTTACGTCCGTTTTGCCCACCTCAAGGCGGCTTTGGGCATTAGAGGATTAAGAATTACTAGAACGATGAAACTTAATATGATTGATTAATCTTATTGCTACTAATTGTTAAAAACGATCTTTAAACGTATTTTTCTTGAATAACATTTTGCGATCTATTTACTTATGTCTTGATACCTGCTCATTACTTTTCAATTCTTCAAAGTTTCACTTCTTTACTTCACAGTTAAATGAGCCGCGATACTCGTAAATAACTAAAAATTATGCTTCTTAATACTTAAGGATCACTAGAGCGCCGTAACTTCTCCGTATTTCTTATTGCTATTCGCTGGTAAGAATTAATTTCAAATATATTTTTTAAAAAAATTGTTTATGTAATCATATCAAAATTTTTATCTATTGTAAAAAGGAAAAAAATACAATGTTAATCATCACAGCAACCAACTGTGATAAGACTAAATTTTTTCATGACAATATATATAAAAGTGGTGAATAATTTGCTGAACAACTTTCATTGAGGGCATTATTTCATGTGCGAAATAATTAAAGAGTTAAAAAGTTATTGTGTGCTATTTTTGTATCACTCTGTACTGAAGTTCGACAGCAAAATAATGAAGATTTAATGAACTAAATGAGCCTTTTTTGATTGCGTACCAGTTTGCGTGTGGCGGAGAAATACGGAATATGTAACAAGGGTCTACTATTTACCGAATTTCTACGATAATTACAGTGTAGCAATTTGAAAACTTCCATCCGTTGCATTATCTGGAAAGAGGTGGGTTTTCTAAAAAAATTCAATTTTGGTTTCAAGAAAGAGCAATTTCGATGTCAAAGCCCCACACTCAAATATCTTAAATTGGAAGGGGGTTGAATGAAAGCTCATTTTGAACGGCTCTCTGTACTTTTTAAATTTGAGTGCTGTATTGCCAGACGGCTGTAAATATATATTTTTTTTTTGTATTAACACATTATGATTTCTTGAGTTTGTTGCATTTTATTTTATAATACGTAAGCATACGTAGGTGTTAAATTCATAAGTCATTATGAAGTTATTTGATGGTTCTATAGTTGAAGCGAGTGAATGATGAGGACAGGAAATTGAACCAAAGAGGTTTTTAAATATTTATCTCGAACGTAAACGTGACAAATTAGAAATTCCCATACAGAGTGTTTCGGTAGGAAAAGTAAATATATTTGACAACGGAATCCAGAGGTCCAAAAATTGATTACAAACAAATAGTTACGTTTTTTTTGGGATATCTTTATAGTTAACCAAAAATATTAATCAAAAAACTATAATTTAAAGAATGTTATCAAAAATACTACTCTGCTTCACAGGATTTGTTAACTGCGCTTAAAAATGACTCTGGCAGCACTTTGAATTGGACGAGGATTACAGACCATACCAGCTGCTTCATTATTAAGGCGGTCAAATAACGCCTCCCTTACTTCCATTCTGGTTGCGTAAATCAATGATTTCACCGAACAACCCCAGAGTAAATAATTTAGAGAGTTGAAGTCAGACGACCTTGGTCGCCAAACCAAAATCCAAGGCAACATCTTTGACTGAAAAATATCATATTTTATGTTGCCGTCACATAGGTGTTTGGTGTATATTTAGATTTCAAAAGTGAAAAATCTTAAACCATTACAGAGATATTTGAAAGAAGCTATATTTTTGTTTTCAGAAAGCAAACATTTTTAGTCATATGAATGTATGTATGAACTATTTTTTTGATTTCCAGATTAGGTGGTTAAATATTTTCCTTTTCTTCGAAAGAAATTGCATGCAATATCTACCATTCAATTGTTGATTAGTGTATATAGCATCATCTAAATCCGTCACCATTACATCTAGAATTGTTTGGCGTCAATAATTCTTTCTTTAGTTTGAGTCACGAACTGGTTTTTTAGCGGCCTCATTTCACTTTCGTTAAGTCGTTACAAAATAATAATAATAATAATAACAATAATAATAATAACGCTATTTTTTGGGTAAAAAGTCAAAACTAGACTGCGGATTAATAATGCAACAGCCATGTTAAATTGCGGTACCTGTTCGGACCATTTCTGGGACAAAAACGGTAATATTCAGTGAACCGCTTGAATTATCAAGTGTTCTTCATTAAACATAAAAACTTTAATGGCAATTATGGTACCAAAAATAGTTAATTTTCTTACCGACAGGCGTTTCTTGGCCCTCCTTCAGTCTTAAAACAATTTCGGTTTGCCCGTTAATTAAAAATCTCGGGGGTCTGTTACAACTAACACTATGAAATGCACTAAACAAAATTATGTTAACTAAATATAGAGCTCTTAAATTGCAAATAACTGGCACGTGTTTGAACTTGATTTTTACAAAGAATCCGCAAAATGTCCGTAGGGCGTTCTTGATCATGAAGTCTTCCTGGTGTTCGTTGTCCATTATTGCATGTTTGTCTGAAAATAAGACAGAAAAACAAAAATCAGTTAAAAAGTGAACGAATTGAGCCCAAAATGGGTATTTTCCGTTACGATCCGTCAAGGGTAACCAACGGAACGTACGTTTTGTGGAGCGCCGGACGTTGACCAGAAGAAAGAGTTGTTGTTATTTTGAATACAGGTAAAACACTGACCATGGAGATGTTTAACTTCATGTCACCTCCGAAATAATGACTATTAATTAATCAAATCGGTTAATTAATTAAATGGCGCTTTCATTTTTCTCTGCTTAGAACTGAAATTAACCTAAATTTCAGAAAGCAAAAATCGTCCAATTTAATCGGCGGAAGATGGTACCATCAAATTGCAGTGTCAGTTTCACTTTTGCAAATGTTTTCCTGCTTTCGTGTGGAACGATTTTCCTGCAATTATCCAAGCAGGCAAGTTTCAAAATTCGATTACGATTTTGTAGCAATATTTAAGAGAGAGAGAGAGAGATTTTTTGAATGACAAGTAATTACCATTTTAATCAATGATTACTGCTGCACTGCTGTCTAACCACAAAAGATAATTAATCGCAGTGATTACCTAAAAAATGTTTAATGACTAACTCTGCTTAATGACGTCGAAAATTTCTTTCGTAAGCTTAGAAAATACTTTGGTGTTTCATCGCGTAGAAAAATTCTCGCTATCTTTTATTTGTTTCATTAAAATGGTCTATTAATCAGGCTTTGCATAGCATATGTCGTCGTTTTTTTTGTACAACTCAACAAAGTGGAACATGTAGTACTTTATTTTCAAAGTATGCAAAACCAAAGACTATTATTATATCAACGTCATCAGGATTGAGTTTTCTGTTACAATTACACTAGATTTAAATTCAGATTAGCGTTAAACGAAGCTGTATACAGTATATAGAGTGATCATGGATTTCATTTGCTAATTTCTCTAATCAAATTGGAAAAAAACTTGTAATGGAAATATGTAAATTAGAAGTATATAAAAAGTTCATTTCACGCATCAATATGAATGGGAAAATTGATTTTTACAGTCAAATTTGCTTAAACACGTTAATGTTCTTGATAATGAATGGTTTGCTCGATGATTCTTGGCAATTACATAACTACCAGCTTTATGCTTTGTGCTCAAACAGTTCTATTGGTTTTTCTCTGTAAGCAGCATATCTACTATAATTGTTTGAGTAGTAGAGCATTTCTGATTTTGGAACCATGAATAAAATGCATTCCGGTATCTTTCCTTTTATAAGAGTCATAGCAGTAACACAAAATGTATAGGGTATTTCACTCCTATTCGGGATTGAGGCTAGGAGTTTTAATCCTGAAAATTTAAATGGAGTGGGTTATCGAGTGATGTCATTTTAAAGGGCATTCAATTCGCTTTTTTAATTTGGATGAATTGTTTATGAGGAATAACGTCAGAAATTTATTTACCTACAATTTACAATAAAAAAATTTACTAAAAAGATAAACAAGACTATATTAGTTTATCCTTATGTTTGCTTTTTTAAATAAATTGTTTCTTCTTGGTTGTTAAAAATGCTTTACATCATTGAATAAGGAATTGAAATTGTGTCTCGACCGTGCCAAAGTTGCCGCACGACCATTCAACGAAAGGTATCCGGATAAATATTTATCTCCAATACTAAGAATAATATTAGAAATGAGGCAACAGAGGTGACGATTTTAAACTATATTGCAATAGCTCCTGCTATTAGTACAAGAGAGCTATTCGATGTTTTAGGTGTCTAAGAGTATTTAAAAAATATAAATTTCATTCCTGCAAAATTCACCTAATTTTGAAGTTAAATAAAGAGGATGATGATGGCAGTGACTGATTCGAATTTCTTTTTTAACATCTGCTTTTCTATTGAATGTTCTTTCTTTCTTTCTTAATGACAAACTCAATCGACATGTGACCCGAATAATAAATATTTTAGGATGTACACACCCTGCATCCAGAAAAGCTAAATATGTGGCAGGAATTTTCGAGGATTATATTGTTGGATCATTCTTTTTACCTAAAAATTTGAACGGCAAAATCTATTTAGATTTAAAATATTGAATTCTTTTAAAATCGGCATAAATGTTTGAACCACTTTATACAAAATAATGTAAGATAACAAATATGAATTAAACAATAATAATTTTTATAAAAAAAATCCGTTATTTTCGGTAATGAGTGCACTACATTTGTAAAATTGGAGAAAGTTCTTTAATCGAAAATATAATGTCATGATAAGCATAGTCTGATCTAATTGTAAGTACTAATAGTGATGCCTAAATCATTTTTAGAATAAAGGAAATGAGCCTATTTCCTATTTGAACATCTTTCTACAGTGCAACTCTTAGGTGAGCAAACCAATCTATTATAATTTTAGTAGAATTTATAGACTAATAACCCAAAGGGGAATTCCACTTTTGCCCATGATTTTCTCTTATTGAAACTCGATTTGAATTATGATTTTCCATATGAAACGTGGTCATTTTCACTGAAATGTTTAATGATCCATAACACATTCGGGCTATTTATATTACAGATATCATTTGTAACAGTTGGCCAAAGAACACAGAACAGGAAAAAAATTGACATGAATAAGCAACAATTTTAATCCTAATGATTATCGCAGATGCATGATGGGCACGTATGTACTCATGATCCACTTTATGAATACCTGTTATTTCCTGATCAAATAAAAATTGTCTGAAATAATACCACAAGATTCATTTTCAATGGCCCCATTCGCATTAACAGTCTAATAGACCATCTCAAGTTGTCGTTAACACTTTCATTTATTAATTAAGCGTTGGTTGAAAACAATGAGCTCTAACTTTTATTTTAATTCATTATTTTTTTTCCTTCATTATTCTAGCGTGAGAGAATTTTGCAATTTTGATATTTTCTTCTTGTTCGGAGGGGGGCATTTTCATCGATTGGCCCCGATTTTATGCGGGCTCATTAGTTTACGATCAGTGAAATCACGTCGTTTTGATTAGAAAATAAATTATTACCTTTACTATTTCTTGAATGTGGGCTAAAAATTAAATTGCTTTGATTTATTTCGTATTTTTGTTTGGATATGTATCAAGCATGATCAAAGTAGAAGCAAAAATTACATAATCTATACACAAAACACTATTTCTTCCGGCCGAAAATATGGTAAAAATTTTTAAATTAATGAAGTATTGTAATTTTTAGATTCATTCACTAATAAAACATTTGACACATAATTAGTTGGGGTACTTTCTTTGCTTCTGTCAAGAACTTTAACCATGTTAAAACATTATCAGTTGAAACTGCGAAATAAATAATTAACACTGACAAAATAAAAATATTCATAAAAAAATAATAAAATGTTAAAAAATAATTCAAAATTCAAGCAATTAACTGCTGATCAACTAAAACTTTTGCAATTTAGTAAAGATCATAAGATTATGGGTATGGTTCTATAAATAAAATTGTGGATAAGTTTGGATTAATACCTTAGACACGTTGAGTCTAAAATTTGGAAGGAAACTGTAAAACAATTCGACAAAGATAAAATTAATGTTGATGTTTCTTGAAAATCAAATGTGGCAAAAATTGTTTTAAATGCTTAACCCTTTCAGTGTCGATGACGCCGAAACACGTCATCGCCGTATCAACTCGTCTTGGGCTCGTATTTAATCAGTTCTGAATGAGTTAAACAAATATTTTTTAACTTAAAACAAAGTTGAAGAATTTCCTTTAAATTGTTGAGGATTAATTCATGGTCTGTCTTTTGCTATTGATATGAAATTAACATTTTAAGAAAAGAAATACACTAACGCATACATATACTATTTTTACTAACAGTTTGCCTATCAAAAAAAAGATAGGATGGACATTTTGAAAATGTCTACGGGTTATGTTTATATAGAACAGAAACGGTTCTATTTAACGGAAAACAAACATTCTGATTAAGTTATTTTAGAGAAACGAGAACTTCAACGAAATCGTAAAAGCAAACATTTCATAATCAAATTCATGTTTATGCTCGACGACACTGAAATCAACTTTTGGACGGAACAATGGAAAAATATTTTTCTATTTTTGTTAAGAATCTACTGACAGAATATGGAAAGTTGATTCTTGATAACATAATCAAATCTAAATTTCCCCTATGTTATTCGATAAAGTTGGATATACATATAATACATGCTAGGACATGACAATGATAAAGAACTTCTGGTCAATGATGCTGAAGGTGGTTGATTTGTTCAGTTTAAATCACATCAGCATAAAGCTTCGCCACACACACACATAAACAATTGAATTGATCTTTTTATGTATTTCGTGAATTAAACCGAAAGGGAATTTAGAATATTTTTCTTACATTGCAATTCTATAGTATGGAATACATAATGTTGGTTGACGAAGGAAATTTGTACAAGATTCCTCACATTGTAAAGACCAAACTTAGTCGTGAGCTAATTTAGTGTTTACAAGAGGTCCTAGAAAGCGCTAGTACCCACATTAATTAAATTTTATATAAAAAATTAATGTATTAATTAAATATGTAAAAGTATACCATATTTTTCGACGGAGAAAGTAATATTTTTACTGTTTTGCCCCTTGTCACGCTGCATGAAGTTCAACCATTGGAGACAACTCACTCAATATCATCCCTTTCAACATTTCATGTAGTTTTTTAATAAGATTTATATACAACAGCCAATTTGTTCAATCAAAACCACTTATAAAAGATAATTTTAACAAACACGTGGCTAGCCAAGTAGTAGAGTACTTTAATGAAGATCATATTTCGATTAATATAATTACACCTTTATTTATTGGGCTCCAATAAGTGCCAACTTAAATCCTCTGGATTTCCTTTCAAGTGTCATTTGCATATTTAATAATTGAAAGCTCGTACATTAGGAAACGTTCTAGAGAGAACTTGAGTTTAGTTTAATTCCATGAAAAAAATTCACAAGAGCCCCAAACAATATTATTAACCAATAAAGATGTTTACATTTAGGTGGGTTAGTGCGTATCGAAAATGACACACATAAAAAATTTCCTACTAATTTCAGTGCAAAAATAATTCCATTATTACGCTGATGCCGGAAAGAGAGTGTATCGAAAACGACGACTTTTTCATCAATTGTAAGAATATTTGGGTCTAATTTATTTACCGCCGTGATTAAAATCTAATTTATTACAATTCAGACCGTGGATAACAAGTTTTTGATATAGATCTGTAATCGATTTGATATAATTTAAGAACATTTATCAATTGGTTTCGCTCTTTTTCTTCCCTGACACTTTTTTCTTATTCTCATTGGTGAATCAATTTTAATGATTGGTAAGGTCCAGCTTTCAAAATATCAGCTCACAGCCTTAATATACTGATTAGAACCACATGGAACTTAAATGAGAATTTTCAAGAGAGTAGTAGTTTTCTTCATTGTTTAAATATAGACAATAAAATGAATATCGACATGGTAAAATGACAAATTATTTTCTACTTTAAATATTTAATTAAAGTAAAAGAGTACAACTTACTTGGAAGATTTAAACATGTAGACAGGGTGGATTGTTTAGGATGTAATAAACCATGTATTTGGAAAACAGCGAGAGATACTTAGAGATTCTGATTTGGGTCATTTTTAAAATAATTTTATAGGCGTTGTTTTCCATAGAATCTAGTTGGATTTGTAATTTCACTTATAATTACGATCATGCAAAATTGCATTTTTTTTAAATGTAACACCCTATATTTCGTCACGTACATATTTTTTTACTTTTAACCTCTTGTTTCTTTTCAAAATATATATGAATGAAGCAAAACAAACTCCGATACACGTTATTATTTTTAGTGATGGACGGCATTGAAACCTCAAGTATTAATTCCTACTTTCAGGGATAAACCTGCTCTCAATGTCAATGTCAATGTCAATGGTAATAGGGGTCCATTATTTTCCTACTTCTCCTTGAAGAAGTGAATTAAAAATGCTTTAAGTTCTCTACAACGACTATTCAGTTGTTTTAGCATTTTCTATGAAAATTTTATATTAACACGAATTATATTTTTAAAAAGTTATCTTTTTATAAAACAACGAATAATCCAATTAATAAAAGCCATCGTCTAACAACTGTTCCCGTATAAATTCATTAGGTCGTTACAATATTATGATTTTAACAAAATTTAAACATTCAACTTGGCAACGATGGATATTCAAATTCGATAATGCTAACATTTAGACGGAAAATAATTTTCATTTTTGGACCTTGCCTGGACCCTAAACGTTGTGCGCCGGCGGTATCAAAGCGATACCATGGGCATAATTATCAACATCGAGAAAAATTTTCTTTCACGAAAATGGTTGAACTGTAAATTTTTCTTGCAATTTTGTTCTTAAATTGAATAGACTAGTTATATCGATTACGTCACATCGAAGTTTATTTTGTTTCAACCATATATTTATAGCTATTAGAACATCTTTTGATAAGTCGGCTATGATTTTAAGTTATAACGATGATAAATAAGTAAATGACAGTATGTAAACAAATACTATGCCAAAAATACTGAAAAGATGGTATTGGTTCTTAGAAAATAATAGTAGTTTATTTGAACATTTATTATAATTTGTTATTTATATTTCATTCCAATGTAGCTGTATAGTTACTATTAAAAACATAATTTAATGTAAATATTATCTTTTCTTCAATGGCTCTGTTTATCAATTTTATACCACCCTTCTTCATTGTCCTTCGCTTGAAACGTATGAAACATTTAAATAAATATGGTCTTTTAAAAACCGTCTAAAAAAGTCAGAGGGCATAATATCAGTTGGATAGATATGTAATTGATTTCTTACTTGTAATACTGTTTTTTCGAAAATTAACATATTTTTATTGATTAGAATATATATAGATTCTGAAAGGAAACATCAAGTCTAAAGTAAAAGTGACTTGACGAAATAGGGGGTGTCTCATTTAAAGAACTCAACTTTGCATTGTAGCTTCGTAATTACAGGTCCAGTTAAAAAAAGTAACTGCGGCACTGCGTTAATTATTTATATGTTTTATGATGTTTGCAATGTAATAAATTAAATACCGAAGAACGTTTTGGAAATGATCAAACCATGAGAATCGTCCTGTAACTGTAAATCGACTCGCAATATTCCATTGCAATTTAATAAAAAAAAAGAGTCCGTGTGTTCTATCAAATTTTCAATATCCTTTGCAGTTTTCCATATATCCTATTATAACAACGAAAATAATTCACCCTGTACATATCTCACATTTAACTCTAAACTGTGAAAACATAAAAACTGTGATTTTTGAGTTAATAATTTTTTTGGATTCTACAAAAGGAGGTACATGACCCAACCAAATAAACTTAATATCTTCAGAGATCTTCAGAACATATATAAAACGGAATAGATTGAAATTAATTAATTGAATTTGAATATATTAATTTTAATTTAATTATATTTAGCAATAAATTAAATAAATTAATTACATATTGGAATTAATTATTCACTCCTAGGAGTGAATAAGAAGACATCACAATAAGTTTTCGGACATTTCTGAAAAAAGTACATATTTCATAGAGTTGCCAGAGATGAAATGTAGGTGTGTGACATGTGTCTACATAGTTCTTTGCTTTGGTAAAAAAATTGTTAAAATACAGGATATAAATGAAACCAGTTATGTGTGCTTAAATGACTTGAACTTAGACAACTTCAATTACAAATGGGTATGTAATACAAAAAAAAATAGTAAAAGAATTATGATGGAATTACGCAACATAAAAACCCATAAAATCGTGAAAAATATATCTATGTAGTTGATTTCTGAAAAAGAAAACTGAATGACTTCGGTTGAAGTTACGCAACCCCAAACACAAGACAAGCATAAAAAAACCGTAATAGTAATAATAATAATACTGATATTTCTTAGTAACAAATAATAAACAATTATCAGGTTTTACATACCATGGTCCTGAAACTGACCTAGTTTAGTTATAATGTTAATAAGTCCTTATTTACTTTTCCGCATTGCATCTAAAAATTGTAGTAGTGAATAACACTTAAGGTTGGAAAATGTTTTGACCTACGGTCATTCATTCATCCCAAATAATTATTTATTATCTGTCAATTTCTCTTGTGGCAAGGGCCTTTTTTAATCATATCTTAATTGTTTTAATGTTTTAAATTAAAATAAATTTATTTTATAGATATGTTTTCGAGAAACTGAGTTATGTTTTGAAGTAAAATATACAGGCATTACAGCGTGACAATAGTACATCAATTGACTGCACTCGAGGTCAATGGCAAAAAAGGGGCTAAAAACGTAAAAAACAAACGGAAGTTGTAGGGAGGACGTCTAAAGCAGGAAATGATGTCATTAAATCTTCCAAAATAAGGGGAACTCTATCAGCGTAAACACGTCTAACACCTCGATAAAGGGTCATGTACAGGTAACCTTCCTATAACACATTAATAGATTTCTAAAATAAACCGCGTTGTGTGAAACCATATTATACAAGAATAATTGTAAGAGCCAATACAATACAAAATGAAGAGTTACATTTCAAAAAACTTTTAAGCAAAATATTAATGTTAGCGAATAGAAACGCCTCCTATTTACTAATTAGTACTAACAATAAGGCTACAGTTACAGTGGATGCACATTCTGACGAAAAATCGTTTTGACGAATTCGCCAGAAATATCAAAATATAGAAAACAAATGAGAGTGTTGACAGTGGACGCGTATTATTCGTCCGATCACACACTCTTTGTAAATATCTTACTGTGATGAATAAATCTTACAAATTCGTCAGAACGATTTTTCGTCAGACTATGCATCCACTGTAACTGGAGCCTAAGTCTGAATATTGTACTATATAAACAGGGTCTACCAATAAGACCAATCTAATTTTGTATTCTTTTGAGAGGATTTCCGTATTTTTCCTATCGTGTAGCAGGAGGATTCCCTGCATTTAATTCTCTTAAATTCCAGACCCACGCAGAACAAGTATAAAAATGTGAAATTTAACAGATTTTTAAAATAAACTTACCCTATCCCTTTCGTAACTTTATCGCATTTATAAAATTTTCTTCAAATTTAATAACTCGCGTGCGCTTTCGTCACCACTCTCCGAAGAAGGTCCGTTTTTTCCGGTGCGCTTCCTGGACATCCGACGTTCTTACGTTTCATCACACGAATACCCAGTTGGGTTAGGCAGCGAAGTGTGTCGTTTCCATGCCGGTAGTTTGTTATGGTAGCAAACGAAGAACTGGGGAAGGGGCACTATTTAAACGCCATCGGCTTGAACAATACACACCATTAATTTATGAACAACAAAGTCCATTAATTAAATAGTTTACAAAAACTACAACACTTATTTAATGAAGATTCTATGATATTTGCTTTTGAATGACAAAGCGCTGACTGAGTAATGTATAAAAGTATATTACCAGTGACGAAAATATATTATTCCGTATGTTTGAAACTATGTGACATATGTGTTTTAGGGTAAACCTTCAACTGTGACGCATATTTATGAAATTACTGTTCCAATAAAACACTTCTTGCATATTTTAAACAGTTGGTTCCTTCATTCCGGAAAAAGTAATAAAAACATAAGGCCTGAACAAATGGAAAATATTGGCTAAAAGGGTGTAAAATACGAAACTCACTCGCCCTAGTCATTTTTGACCCTTATATCCCATTAAGGAATCTCCTTATTGGTAAAAGTCTGAATGATATAAAGAAAAAAGTTAAAGTTCTGTTACTTCCTATCGGGATATGGGAGGAATTGCCCAAACTCTTGTATGAGAATCCCCTACAAAGAACAATGCATTTCTACGGACAAAAAATTAAATTAGTACGGAATGATGTGGCATTCAACTCGTTATACATATAGAATCACCTTTTAGTCTATCTGGAAAACAGACTGGAATGCATTGTCAACAAAAGAGAGAGGACATGTAGGTGCTTTAATCAAGGAACCAATAGTCTGCAGAGAAATCACACAGCTTTTAAAGCTCCGATATGTATTTATACAAACCGTTTGTAAATTGCCTAGATAGTATGCCTAATGCGGTCTAATAATTTTGAGAAGAACCCGCAATTATATAAACTAAGACCTTACATTACCTTTGATTAAGGTATATAAACTGTTCCAGATAAAAATGCAATTTACATCGATCTCGTGAATAATAAGGGATAAACTAATGATTAAATTAAAGAAAAGTTATGGTTTTCTAGATTTTACAAAGTCATGTTTTGACAATTCAACAATTCTGGATATCCACTTTGGTTTTAAATTTTTTTATATTATTGATGATACATTTGTTAGTTCAAACGTTTAACACTTGACAAGTGTGATATGTTGATAGAGTTCAGAATAAATAATTTATTCTATTCTATAATTATTATAGAATTTGTTATAGATAAAATAAAATTTTTACTTAAAAAAAACAAAATTGATGATGAATAAACGAAACATTCAATCGAAAATCTAATATCATTTTAGTAAAGGAGAAAAAGCTGTCTTAAGAATGTAACATTTATTTAAACATATCTTTTAATCAAATAATTTCGGAAATATTCAGAATTCTTTAATTTTGAAAATATGATTTTGTAGAACCCAGAAAATTTCGATTTTTTTTCTAATTTAACCATTGCTCTATCTCTTATGGGTCACGAGATTGTATACGGGGTAAGCATATCATACAAGGTGATGTATTAGGTCACCATCAAATTGTGATAAATAAAATATGAGATAATTTTAAGAAGAAAATTTCATATGAACATATGTCCGATTTCAATTATTCAAGGAGCTATAGGACATCGAAGTTTTATTAATTATTTATACTAAAAATTACATAAACGAGGCGTTTAAAAGTATAAATATCAAGTTGTGCAAAATTTTTTTTTGTTTAAATCTTCTTTTTGGTGTCTTTCTTGATATTCTTCTACTGATTTCCGCGAATTTCCTTTGTAGTAACTATATTCGAAAATCGTATCAACGTACTCAGTGCTACAAGCGTATATGCTAAAATTTTCTAATAATTAACAAATCTGACAGCAAATATATGTTTATTGCATTATTGCATTTATTACTATAATTTATTAACAGCAAGGAAACTTGATGTTGTAAATGAATATAAATTGGCCTGTTACGTAGAAAATTTTGAAGCCCTCTAATTTTATAAATAATTGAAATCGGACATATCTGTATATGAAGTTTTTTCTTAAAATTTACGTTTGAAGATGAGCTAACAAATGATTTTGGATATGACTCGTAACATTCCCACTAATACGAACAATGCAAAACATTGACAAATGGACATTAGTGTTAACCCAAATTTCGAGTTTTTTGAAAGAGTAAAAAATTCAAACCCCGCTCGATCAACACTTCTTTTATCAAAAGTAACACATCACTAAGAAATTCTGTACTTCAGAAATCTTTATCATAAGAAACAGTACTGAACCATTTCTTGAAAGTGCAACATTAGATTTCCTTGTATCTAATTTTTCTAAGACTAATTTTTAAAAAGAAAACCATTTTCGATCGTGCTGTACGTGGAACTAGTCTTCTCCATACGGACCACACTGCAAAAGTAGTTTCTCGGATCGCTGCCTTTATTAGTACTCAGAAACATTCAGCAAGGAAAGACACAATTGGAGGGAAATCCTAAAAAGTATGAAAACATATTTAAGGCCTTTCTTCTATTAAACTTTTCCAAATATTTTTAACTCACCAGGAAAAACTGATTAAATCTGCAGTGAAAGTTTTTTTTACATGATTTAAATCATTCGTTGTCATGTTTCTTCTTGTAATATTTTAGTAATCATGTAAAACTCAAAAACAATTTGTACTGGTTCTGTCTCCGTAAAGAGGGAGACAAAAACCGAACGTTATTTCATATTTTCCAAAATTTCAAGTACAAAAATATTCCAAGTGAAAAGTAAAATAAACGCGACAAATTAAATTTCGCCGTTGACATGAGACGTTTAACTGCAAAAGGTGGAATTTTTTAAGGAGTTGGCGGATCGCTAAAATATTTTTCTTGGAATTCGTCACTGAACCGGGTTGGAAGAGCAATTGTATATTAATCTACCCTTATTCAGACTGATTAAGACTGATACAAATTGATTTTTTATAGGATATCATTTACAAATGACTCGGACTTTTCCATAGACTATAGGAGTAATGAACATCCTCAAAAAGAAGAATGTCTTCGAAAGTCGATTGATCACTATCGGGTCGGATTCACTAATAAAAATTTGAAATTTACGTTCAATCCAGAGATAGCAATATTCGAGATTTTGAAGAAAAAATTGCAATTATCACATGTTGAAGGAAAAAAAACTTCTAATAGTAGCCAACAAACAAAATAAATTGGTAACTAAATCAACACACCAATAGGTTGTAAAAAACTGGAAACTGTTGTTAATGGAATTCTATTGTTGAACAATCCTTTCTAGATCCATGCCAGCGATTTTAAAAACGCATTATCATGGCAAGCACCCTGACACAAAAATTCATTGCAAAATTTGCAAAAAAGGTTTCTATAACAAAAATCTCATGGCGAGGGGAAAAACCACATTAGATCGCTCTAGAGCTAATAGCTGAAAATGATATGTTCAAAGAGGAAGAATGGTTATTATAAGGCGCTGGAATCTCTAATCAGTCGGCACTTTATATTATTGATTATTACTTTAACTTTTTCGTATTCGTTAATTTTTATTTTCCAAAGCGTTTTTCTCGAAACGACATTTTTCTGATTGGCGGGAATGATAAGTTAAAAATTAATTGACTGATCGACGTAAAAACTGACATATGCTTACTTTAATAAACTTTCAAGAATATGAACTAACAATAGGTATGGTATTGTTTAAAATATGTTTTCTATTATTAAAAGCGATGAAAAAAATGGTGATTTTTTTTATTAAAAATCACCTCACATATTCAATTTCTAACTTTCCTCCCCGTAGTTAAGTTCATAGTCTTGAAAAACATATTAATAACGTAATAAAACTGACTGCATTAATTTCAGATAAAAAATTGCGACCTTTAGGACTTTCGCCATTTGCAAATTCAAGTGAATACCTGCTACAGGACTCAGTGTCTNCTATAATTTATTAACAGCAAGGAAACTTGATGTTGTAAATGAATATAAATTGGCCTGTTACGTAGAAAATTTTGAAGCCCTCTAATTTTATAAATAATTGAAATCGGACATATCTGTATATGAAGTTTTTTCTTAAAATTTACGTTTGAAGATGAGCTAACAAATGATTTTGGATATGACTCGTAACATTCCCACTAATACGAACAATGCAAAACATTGACAAATGGACATTAGTGTTAACCCAAATTTCGAGTTTTTTGAAAGAGTAAAAAATTCAAACCCCGCTCGATCAACACTTCTTTTATCAAAAGTAACACATCACTAAGAAATTCTGTACTTCAGAAATCTTTATCATAAGAAACAGTACTGAACCATTTCTTGAAAGTGCAACATTAGATTTCCTTGTATCTAATTTTTCTAAGACTAATTTTTAAAAAGAAAACCATTTTCGATCGTGCTGTACGTGGAACTAGTCTTCTCCATACGGACCACACTGCAAAAGTAGTTTCTCGGATCGCTGCCTTTATTAGTACTCAGAAACATTCAGCAAGGAAAGACACAATTGGAGGGAAATCCTAAAAAGTATGAAAACATATTTAAGGCCTTTCTTCTATTAAACTTTTCCAAATATTTTTAACTCACCAGGAAAAACTGATTAAATCTGCAGTGAAAGTTTTTTTTACATGATTTAAATCATTCGTTGTCATGTTTCTTCTTGTAATATTTTAGTAATCATGTAAAACTCAAAAACAATTTGTACTGGTTCTGTCTCCGTAAAGAGGGAGACAAAAACCGAACGTTATTTCATATTTTCCAAAATTTCAAGTACAAAAATATTCCAAGTGAAAAGTAAAATAAACGCGACAAATTAAATTTCGCCGTTGACATGAGACGTTTAACTGCAAAAGGTGGAATTTTTTAAGGAGTTGGCGGATCGCTAAAATATTTTTCTTGGAATTCGTCACTGAACCGGGTTGGAAGAGCAATTGTATATTAATCTACCCTTATTCAGACTGATTAAGACTGATACAAATTGATTTTTTATAGGATATCATTTACAAATGACTCGGACTTTTCCATAGACTATAGGAGTAATGAACATCCTCAAAAAGAAGAATGTCTTCGAAAGTCGATTGATCACTATCGGGTCGGATTCACTAATAAAAATTTGAAATTTACGTTCAATCCAGAGATAGCAATATTCGAGATTTTGAAGAAAAAATTGCAATTATCACATGTTGAAGGAAAAAAAACTTCTAATAGTAGCCAACAAACAAAATAAATTGGTAACTAAATCAACACACCAATAGGTTGTAAAAAACTGGAAACTGTTGTTAATGGAATTCTATTGTTGAACAATCCTTTCTAGATCCATGCCAGCGATTTTAAAAACGCATTATCATGGCAAGCACCCTGACACAAAAATTCATTGCAAAATTTGCAAAAAAGGTTTCTATAACAAAAATCTCATGGCGAGGGGAAAAACCACATTAGATCGCTCTAGAGCTAATAGCTGAAAATGATATGTTCAAAGAGGAAGAATGGTTATTATAAGGCGCTGGAATCTCTAATCAGTCGGCACTTTATATTATTGATTATTACTTTAACTTTTTCGTATTCGTTAATTTTTATTTTCCAAAGCGTTTTTCTCGAAACGACATTTTTCTGATTGGCGGGAATGATAAGTTAAAAATTAATTGACTGATCGACGTAAAAACTGACATATGCTTACTTTAATAAACTTTCAAGAATATGAACTAACAATAGGTATGGTATTGTTTAAAATATGTTTTCTATTATTAAAAGCGATGAAAAAAATGGTGATTTTTTTTATTAAAAATCACCTCACATATTCAATTTCTAACTTTCCTCCCCGTAGTTAAGTTCATAGTCTTGAAAAACATATTAATAACGTAATAAAACTGACTGCATTAATTTCAGATAAAAATTGCGACCTTTAGGACTTTCGCCATTTGCAAATTCAAGTGAATACCTGCTACAGGACTCAGTGTCTATACCAGACATTTTGCATTAAAAACTTTTGAAAAAATTATTAAATATAATTTAAACTATGTGTATATAAAATGTTAACAAATGAAAAGAAATCAATTGAATTCTTTGCGATACACAAGTTGAAAAACATTTAAAAACTGACCTAATGTGGTTCGCTCCCTCAAAACGTGAACACGCCATTTCCAAAGCGCATCGTCGCCACAAACGTAGATTTGTTAGCTGAGTGAGATGTAAGAAATCTGCTAAATCCATCCGGAAAATTAGGATGGATCGCAAATTTGATTGTTGGCATAGCGGGATGCGATTTTCCAATGTTAAACAGTTGCGGGATCATTCAGTGAATGATAACAAATTTAATATTCAAAATTCAGGAATAAGAAAACGTTTTACAGACAACTAATTCTATCCGTTCATAAATCAAGAGCGGATAAAGGATTAAGGGAGTCATCGTTGCCGACTGTGTAAGAAATAAAATGCTACAGAAGTGGTTCAAAAAAATATTTTTTATTCTCGATGTAAAAATAAAAAATGTTTTTTTTTCTTTTATCAACAAAATATAAATTCACTTATGTTTATGTTTTTTAATAAAAAGTAAACTAACTTGACCACTCTAGATTTAACATCTAACTTAACTAGAAACGAAAAAATAACTGGTGTTATATAAAAGTAATATCACATTCCGTCATTCTCCCAACGAAACTCCCTTAAGAAACTTAAAAATATATCACTTTTTCCTGAGAAAACAAACGTAAGATGTCCAATACGTTTTTTTAATTAGACATTATCAAGACAATTGATAATTTCCGTCATATTGAATTTAAAATTTAACCAGGAAGGCGCGTTAAATTCCACTACGTAATCATCGTCTTCGGTAAACAATTGTCTTTTGCTCTGTTTCTTGTCCCGTTTTTTAAATTTTTGCTCGTCACCCTTATTTTTACTCTTACTGGTCGTATCATTCTCATTTAAACTCATCGTTTTCTGCCTATGTCTACGCACGGATACTTGACTGCTACAAATCTGTTTAAGACGTTTGATAAACGGTAAAACCATAAAAAAGGAGTTGGGACTGACGCCCATTTTCATTTTTGGAGTGGCGTCTTTTTTACTGATTGGAAGATCATGTACCGCAAACCAATTGCACGCCTTAATTTCGCATCTGGTGCGTGGCTTAAACTCGGTTGATTGAGGGATATTTTTGATTATGTATAATCTGACTACTTGGTCATTTATAACAGATTCGAGGTACTCATCTGGCTTTAAATACGGACTAATATCGAAACCAGTTTCCTCTAGGACTTCTCTTACTGCACAATGGGCGGGATCTTCATCTTCATTCACTTTTCCTAATAATCTAGATATTACAAATGCTTTGCCAAATTTGTTTTTTTATCTACCTTTGGGAAACCCCCAGGAGGTTCTTGCCCAATAACTTTGCACTAATAAAACATGGGACAAGCCTTCAGACAGAATAATAGCTCCATAAGTAGGTACGCTTTGTTTATATTCTTTCCATTCCTGTAAGATATGTGCAAGTCTAGGCACTTCCGATTTCAATGATGGTATATGCTAAAAAAACCATGTTTAAAATGGCATGTTTAGAAAATAATTTAGTTTAAAGTTTACCTGGAATACATGAGCCGAAAACTCAAAAATACTGCAACTTTTACACCGGTCATCGTTGCCCACATAAAAATCTAGATAAAACCAGTGAGCCAGCTCAATTTGAAAGCAAATCCGAATCAAATTCTCTTTGGCTGCCTCGGGAACGAGTATTATAAATCTCCTGAATATAAGAGATTAATATAACGAGGGATGTAAAATTATGGGTCAAGAATTACGTTAAGACGTCATCCAAAACATCAAAAGGAATTGAGTGTTTTACAGTACGCGACTTCTCTTCATCAGACATTATTTCACGAGAATGTTCACAACTTTTCAATAAAATTAATACACAAATGATCAAAGCCTCACCAAAAATATAACTCGTAAAAAATGAACCACTTAACCTCAAGATTCTAAAAATAACCGTCCATATTATGACAGAAGGAAATAATGACAGTTAAATATATGGCATCATATTAACAAGAAGACCGCACAAGTAGGGAAACTTTCAATGTAAACTTTACAAAGGATGTCCCAAAAAAAGGATGCCAATCACGCGTGGTTTAACCCCACCATTTAAAAAAATGGCCGCTTGTTTATATTTGTTTTACGTTTCATTCTAACCTTATCGTGCAATTGAAATCTTATTAAAATGCAATTTCAGATAATTTCATTGCATTTGCAGACACAACTGCATATAAAATAATAATGACCTTATTATACAATAGTTATCATAATTTTTTAGAAAACTTTTCTCGGACAGAATAGAAAATGTAATTTCGTAACACCTAACCTAAAAACCCATAATTCTAATATTTGGCCACTTGCATCCGTGGTTAGTGGGGGAACAATGATTGGCGCACGGAACTGCGCAGCGATCTTTCCTGTTGTCCGTCAACTCAATTTTTTAACCCGCCATATTCACTGAATTTACTCTCCTGGAATGTCTTGGGCACCAGGGAAAGTGTGTCATTTTTAACTATTTTCCACATATGTGACAAGTGACGTATTTGAAGCTGACGTTTACTGTCAAATGTCAGATGTTAGGAAGTGGTACGCGATGGCTGCTACTTTAACACAGGAACAAGAAAATGTAAGTTCATTATTTGCTTATTGAAATTAGTAATATTCAAAGATTGTTTATCAGAATACCAAGTACACATCAATAAAATTATTTAAACGACATTTCAACGTTTGAATCGCTTTTCCATTGTTTTGTTACTTTGTTTTCTGTAATGGGAGTCTGTTTTGCCAATTTATTTGTTTCATTTGCTACATTTACAACCTAAAACCAAGAAAAATAAATAAAATTATAAATGAAAGAATCAATTAATTAAACTGTACTTCCGCTTAACAACATAAACATGTGGTAACGGGCGTCCGGGTTATTTTTGGCTTCATCAACAGGAAATTGACTAAGGATTATAACATTTGATCTGCTCTGGGCATGTTGGTAATAAAAGACCCCATCGCATAAACGCTTATAAGTGGGTGGAGCATAAAAGCATTAAAATACCCAACAGGAGTTTGTATACTTTTTTACAATAGTCAATCAATTTGATTTTTTAGGCTACACAAGAGTTTATTGAAAGAGTGAATGCAAAATTCAAAAGAAAATTTGGCACCATCCCAGTGTCCTGGTCAACAGCAGTTCGATTTTTGTACGCAAGAAAGTTTGATGTTAATAGAGCTGTGACATTATTTGAGCAACATGAAGCTACCAGACAACGAGAAGGCCTAAATAAATTTGACCCCTTAAAAGAACCCTTGCATAGCGAACTGTTAACTGGCAAATTCACCATTTTAGTAAGATATTGTGAGATATATAGAAGATATTAAGATATAATGATAAGTTTCTTTTAGCCCAAAAGGGATACAAATGAAGCCGCCATAGCTGTGTTCACTGCCCACAAACACGTGCCAGCTATCAGCACCCATCAAACTACTTTACAGGGTGTCGTTTATCAATTGGACGTGGCCTTACAGAATCCGTTAACGCAAAAATCGGGGATCGTTTTCATTTATGACATGTCAAATTCCAAATATTCTAATTTTGATTATGATTTGTCACAGAAAATTTTAACAATGCTAAAGGTAAGAATTTATATTTATTCTTTCCGACATAAATTTTCATGAATCAAGTTATGAGGTCATTGAAAGTGAGAAAAGCTTTGAAACAATATAAAATGGCTAGAATTTGGATGACGCCGCAATGTTCCATTGAAGCATGCACATACACATAACGATAAACAATAATGGGGAAGACATGCGTATTGTGCTCATCCACATTCTGATTTCATTACCATTAAAAACAGCCGAGCCGTCTGAATTGCGTGATTAAATTATTAGTCAGTCAGTTGAGAGTTGAATATCTCTTTGGAGGTGTAATGCGTTCGTTGAAAAATTAATTGAAGTAAAGAAATATCAAATTTCGTGTGAGTGTGTAGGTTTGTGTGATGGTTGATTACGCCTTTTAAGTAAGTTGTTTCTAATATCGAAAATTCGCAATTTAAAAAATACCACCTAATCGAAATGGTAATATGCAGTGGGCGATTAAGAAGGCGTAATAAATAATTATATTTATTTTTAGCCATTCAATTTTAAAATACAATCAACAAGGCGAGATACCGAGTCAAGGGTACCGTTTGTGACTTTTTAAATACAATTAAAAGAGTGAAAAAATATTTGTTTTGTCCAAAATGTATGTGACGGTGTGTAGGGACACGCACCGCGTTTCCTCCTCGCATACCGTATCGCGATAGCCTTAAAATCCATATACGTAGCACAAAAGCTAAATTAGGAATTCATTCGCCTGCCCCAAAACTGGGCAAACGGGTTAGCCATGTTCATGAATTATTTTTTTAATGTGCACAGACTTTTGTAAAAGTTACCTTCTCATTTCTATTAAATATTACTTTTTGTTTCGAAATGATCAAGGAAAAGTAATTATTTTCACTCTAAAGCGTCTAATTAACATTGCTATCTTGATAGTTTTTAGTTAAAAAAGTAAAAGTTCTTTTAATAGTGTTCATTCGCTTGTTTATTTTGAACGCTCCAAATCATTTAAATTTTCCCAGTTAAGCATTTGGAATGTGCAATTATTAATTTTTTAAACATTAATATTAATAATTATTATTATTGTTATATTTCAATATATGTATGCAACCCAACAAACATGCAATATTACTAAATTAAAGAAAGCTCTATGTTAGAAATATACACAAAAAATATTTTGAATCGTTACCTTCATTCTTCTTTTTTCGGGCCATTAACAATATTCCCTACCCTAAGTGCTAATTTAATAATATGTCACTATGGCACTGTAGATTTCTTTTAGTAACAGATCTCACTTAACAACTACTATTACTTCAATAATAGTCAAATAAATTATTTAATTGTTCCAATTTGTTAAGATTTTGTATGATAGAAATGTTAAAAATTGAATAGTTTCCAAACTTATGGTCGACTCTGTATAAACAATATCACTCCTAAAATTGATTGCACTATGGGTGAAATAAAATTGATAGCATTACATCTTTCCAAAATTGAGCTAAGATAGAAATTTGCTACGTGGCCAAAACGGACGGTACGTGTGATTAATATTTTTTTAACATTATATGATATACTGGTATTTTTCTTATTTATTAGCTCAAATTGAAATATGCAACCAGATATACGTGATTGCGACGTCGTAGTGATCAATGCGCAAATGCGCGCCTCGTCAGGACGCCTAGCGTCACGGGCATCGATTTAGTTTTTCTGCAACCTGCTGTTGCGGACCTGCGATCCGTGAAAAATCATTTAAAACTGTGTTGAACGAACAAAAAAATAAAACAAGCAAAATATTACCAAATATCGTTTTAGTTTCTGCATAAACGAAAATACATAGTTCTCTGTTGTGAAAAAGGTGTTAATTTTTTTATGGCACAGGCCATTGAGATTTGTATTCTAGAGGAATCACTGGGGTGAGTAGCGTTATTTTCACATTATGTAATGGGGAGTAATTTCGATACGGAAGGGTATTTACTTTTCTTTTATGTAGTGCAAATGGGGTGCAGGAGGGATTGAAATGACGTATTTACTCGGTTTCGAAAAGTTGACCGTATTTAGATAAAGCGCTGCGGAGGTTTTTCGAAAACAATGTGAGTCATTTAAGAGCGAAAGTTGCCTCAAGCAATATAGAAAATAATCTAATGGGGTACCAAGGGTATTTGTTGTTGTAAATTGTGCCTGTATTGAATTGTAGTTTTCGGGAAATATTATTTCAATTAAAAAAAGATGAAATTATGGGGCAACATACAATGTTTCTATCATCGGAAATCGCTTATTATTAAGAGAAAAACAGTAATGCGCATTACCGCACTATATTCGCAGTCCTTGGCTTAACCACTCGGATCGCTAATTAAGCCGCAATTAAGCATTTATTTTAAATCATAGACATTTTTCTCGTGCTCCGCCTCCTTCTCATAGAAAGAGATCTTTGCCATGCCAAAATTCCGCTTTATTTTTAGATGTTAGTTATTTTCGTGCTTTAATTGCAATCACCGGCGAGATGAGTGTCCCGCATTAAGTTAATAAACAATGTGTGTGTTTTATTTAGGGCGCCTACCCGGCCAAATTGAAGAAAGTTCTGATCGTGACCGCCCCGTTGTGGTTCAAAGCGCCCTTCAAGATCTTAAGACTGTTCGTTAGGGAGAAATTGCGTGAAAGAGTCTACACGGTGTCGACCGCCCAATTGCAAGCCCATATTCCACGCGAGTCGTTGCCCGCACAATTGGGCGGCTCGCTCGTCCTGGATCACGATGGGTGGCTCGAACAGTGTCTCAACTCGATGAATATCAACAGAGGCACGTCGCCGGTAGCACTTTATAATAGTAAGTAATTCAACATATTATGTATAAATGAAGAAATCTTGATGATTCCTCAATGGGATCATCTTTTCATCTATTTTTCATTTGATTCAATTGATGTACATCTAAAACGATAATTTCATATTCTCAGTTAAGATACCAATGTGTATTTAAAAACACATATCGTCGATAAAACCGCAAAACCAAGTAACAAAAATTCAAAAATGAGTTTTTTGCGGTATTTATTCGATTATATGAATGCGCCTCTAACAAAACATCTTAATAAAAAAAATGCCAAGTACTTTGAAATCCATATATTCAAAACCTAATTTTTAGATTCATTAATACAAAAATATAGTTTTTACTGTCTCCTGAAAAATTTCTTTTTTGTAGTTACTTAGTTTTGCGGTTTTATCGATGTAAAATTGATCCGATTGTCATCACAAGTTATCATCATCATCAAATAAGCCTATCATAATGTCTAACGAATTACATTTAACTTGCTTTTCTCCAATAGATGATAAGACACCTTCACCGCAAAAAAATTTGAACGGCCCGGACGGCGACATTGATATCTCGGGTAACAAGGAAGCGCCTCCGGACACGTGGTCCACGGAGGAGGGCAACCTGAATCCTCCGTCGAGTGCGTCGAGTGGTTTTAGTGACGATGACTCCTTGCACGGGGATGGAGCAGCCCTGACCATGGTCCAGTTGGTCGAATTCGTGAGGCATCGTGGACGATCCGGTTTGATACAGGAGTACGCAGAGATCCGATCCAGACCCCCGGAGGGTACGTTCAACGTGGCCAAATCGAAAAACAACCTGCCTAAGAATCGCTACACGGACGTTTTGTGTTACGATCACAGTCGCGTGATTTTATCCGAAGTGGATTGTGATAGGGATAGTGATTATATTCATGCGAATTTCGTCGACGGTTACAAGCAAAAGAACGCGTTTATTAACACGCAAGGTAAGAGCATTATTTTTACTTATGAATAAAAAATGTGTTTTATTGATTTTTGACATCTCTGCAAACTTTTCCATCTTATTATGGCATTTTTATTTATTTTTCAAGTCACAGGGTAATAAATCAGGGAAATATGCCGGTTACACAGATTCATTAATATATATTTTTAATTCAACGAAACAACTAATTGGCTTTAAAATCTTTTATTATTTTAGAAGTCTGTTCTATGTAACATTCCGAGTTCATAATATTACCTCTACGAGTAGATTCTATCGGTGCTTTAATATAAAAAAAGATTGCATTATCAATAAGTGCTTTTTTGAACAAGGTAAGTTTAAAAATTTGTGATTAAGAACTCTGAATCATGTTCTCAGAATCACAACCATAGACCCAGTATTTATTTTCTATTGCAACATTCTTTTAATATTATTTTGGGAGTCAGAGCAACATAAAAATTGTGATTTAAAATTCCAAATATACCACATTTGTTAATACATCACACTTAATATAACGTGTCTAATTTTTTAGGTCCTCTAGCTAAAACCACGCCCGATTTTTGGCGAATGGTATGGGAACAACATAGCTTAGTGATAGTGATGACGACCAGAGTGATGGAACGGGGCCGACCGAAGTGTCATCAATATTGGGAAACCGAAGAAGGATCTGAAGCAGAGTATGGCCATTTCAGCGTATGCACACTATCGATTGAAACTGATCCTAACTATGTCGTTACGACCATTAAATTGACAAACCTACAAGTAGGAATTTAATCATTATCACATTTTAAAAACTTACACTGTATATTGTAGACTGAAGAATCTCGAGAAGTGTCTCATTGGCAATTCACTTCCTGGCCCGATTATGGAGTACCCTCATCCGCTAAAGCTATGTTAGAGTTTTTAGAACGAGTCCGACGTAAACAAGCTAGCATGGTGAATGCTTTAGAGGACACGTGGGCAGGACATCCTCGGGGACCACCTATTGTGGTACATTGCAGCGCCGGCATTGGTCGGACAGGTAATTGAACTGCTCTATAAAATGTTTCTAAAGCTTGCAGTTACTATACTAAACATATGCATAAAGCTTGGTTTGATACAGGATGCGCCACTTTTTCTCACAATACTCTGAGACGTGATCACTTTTAATCAGTTTTACTCATTGTAACGAAAATTTTAATAAACCACGATAGCTCGAGAGAATTAACCAGTAGGTAACAGAATTTAGTAGCGTTACTCTGCAATTATCTTACTTACCCAATCGAAGATAATAGACACTTTAGATAATTATCAAAATTATCTAACCTGTCAATCTTAATTATGTTATTATATCAATGTGTTAATTATAATTAAGCCATACATCTTCGTTTCACATTAATTTACTAGTATTTATTTTTTACAGGTACTTTTTGTACCTTGGATATTTGCATATCTAGATTAGAGGATATGGGTACTGCTGACATACGCGGTACCGTTGAAAGAATACGTTCGCAACGAGCCTACTCCATCCAGATGCCAGATCAGTATATATTTTGTCATTTGGCTCTAATCGAATACGCTCTCATGAAAGGGTACCTGCAGTCGGTCGACTTGGCTGGATTCGATCAGGGGGCCGACGAAGAATCCGATTAGATAGAAAATAATAATTTTTAAAGAGGCAGCGAAGACAAACGTACAGGGAAAGTGGACATTTTAAATAATCTTAATGTCCGTCCGATCCTTTGAGAATTAGTGAAATTTTAAGAATATTTAAAAGGTCCACATGTATTTTAAACTGGTTATTTTTGTTTTTGTTTGAGTTTTGTTAGAAGTGGTAATTCCTTTTTATTTTTTTCGTATGTGTATGGTCGTAGTTAGGCTCCGTACTATAAGATCGTCGTCAAAAAAAAGTCTTCTATCTAAGAAGGACTATACTTACTCAGTATTGGTTGCATATATAGAATGTTAAAAATTAAGTTACTAAAAAGAAATGTTACATATCTTTATTAACATTTTCTTAAGCTCTTGTAATCCCAGGCTCCCAAAAACAAACCTTCGCAATATCTTTTTCTAAAAGCACGGTTTTTGACCAAAAGCCTCATTATTTTGACTACTAATTTATTGAGAGTTATTATATTTTATCTTTGAAAATTACGTGTCTGTAATTACTGTATAGTTAGCATAAGACGTATATAAACAAATATCTTTGTCTTGACCTGAATTTAGTAAGAATTTTTACATAAAGACTGTCCATTTTCAATATCCCCTTTTTTTTAAAGCTTTGTAATTTTACACTTGTTGACAATTTATGAAAATTAATTTTCGTTTGCAATTCTATTTATTTAAAAAATATTTTTTATTGTAAATATACTTATTGTGATTTTCGTAATATATAAAAATTGCTTTTTAGCTTTGAAGTTTTATTAAAATATTAGCATATTTTTCAAACAGGATTGATACATTTTTGACATCCAGAACTGTTTTTTTTTACTTCGTTGACAACTGTGAAGGACTTTTTAAAGCAACATCGTCCACTTTTCAGCCTCAATATATAAACACTATAAGGCAAATCAGCCTCCTTAAATAAAACACGTACTGCCTGAAATTCATTAACATATATTCAATCTAAATTTTTGAGATTTGTGCAATTATTTAGATCACTATAAACTTAATAGATAAAGACAAAAACAGCAAAATAAATATTTTACGTGTATAAATAATACAAATTTAATACGTGTAACATCACAATATGTACAACAATATATATATGTATATATATAGTAAATTTATAATTCCCCTCTAATAGATTTGATTTTAACGTTTAAATAGAAATTTCGAAAACAAATGTGCCAAATTTAAAGTTATAACAGCAACACGTAGAAACATTTAATAATAGAGAGACTTGTCTCGGAACCATAATCAAAATGCAAATTTTTATCATCAACAATCTGCGGATCATGTGATTGGTTACTTTCTCGATAAAACATGAGTTTATCTCCAAAAAAACATAACTTTCATAAAGAAGGAAAATAAGAAAGTTTAGATATTAATTGGCAAATCATAACGAAAGCTTAACGTGCGGTTTAAAATTGATGATACAGAACGAAGGCGATAGTATTGTGGTTTTGGGAGACATTTACGGCCGTAACAAGACAATTGATTCTTTACAATGTTCCCAAAATCCTCAAGCATTCATCTCGATCACCCAGATCTGTACTGTACTATAGCATACATCTAGCAATTGAAGGAAACAATTTTACATTAACTATTTACTTTTTTGGAGGTAATCTCATAGACCAAACCAAATAAGAATAAGATTTGCTTGCACAAATCAAAATTGTCTAAAGAAATCAAGTCTAAATCTAGCAACAATTTTGCTAAGAAATCTTATAGGTATGGTATGTTCGCAATAATTTTGAAACAATTGATAGTTTTATAGAATCATTCTCAGGGTTACGAATTGCTTTAGTTCTGATATTATTTACTTAAAGATTAATAGAGCAAGTGTGAAGTAACAAATTTGCCGATTTTGCTATTTCACAAATAAATTTCATCAAGGGAATGATTTAATGTATGTGATAAAATGCTTACATATTTTCTTCCTACATAAATATGATAAATTTGTTTTCGCTACTATTAAATTTAACTTTTCAACAAAAATCGAAGATATAATTTTAATATTTAAACTTTTCTATTCAATTTGTTTAATTTCTGGGGTTTTCCCCATATTCAAAAAAAAATTGCACCACTTTTTCAACACTCTTTTGGTTACATAATTGCAAACTGATTGTGAAAATACTCTAACAACTTTATCCGGTCAACCTCGTTAATGAAAAGGTTACATTTGACCTAATGTACCTATGTAACGATTAAACTAATTAAATTTATATATTTATGTTTATTTTTTAATTTAAATGCTTATGTTAGATATATTTTGTTCTTTGAATTAGAAAGGACCCTCGGTAGTTGATAAGTGAGTATTATTGAGACTTAGATTGCGTAAAAATTGACTGTTGATAACTAAAAGAATGTTCGAGAGATACTGAACTGAAAATTGGTCTTAAAATTAAATTTGTCGATTGGGATTCATCAGTTCAGTCTCCTGTATCGAGCCATTTGCTTTCTTCTATGATCTTTTCGAAGCAATCCATCAAAAATTGATGCTGAAAAATACAAAAATACAAATTATGACGTAAATTTACAGATAACGAGATAATATTCTGCAAGGAGGTATTCGCAGCGAGTATTACGTGAATTATTATTAAATATATTATTAGGATTCTATAGAAAATATGAAACTTTCGAAACAAAAATATGTACACTTTTTTTTGTTTGTAGAGTGTGTATAATAAATAAAATATGTGTTATTGAATGGAAGAACAGAGTCTTCTCTTCCATATACTTTGTATAATGAGCTTAAAATGTCTCTAGGCCTACTAATAATTTTCCTTTTGACCTACTATTATTTTTTTTAATTCTGGAATGATGGTTTTCAAAGTAATTACTAATTTATTCAAACTGATTAAAACCAAAAAACTTACGTAAAGAGTAAATATTTTCAACCATCTGGGCGTCTTATCTTGCCTATTGTACTTAAGACAAAACGCCATTCCTTCCTCATCGATTTCCCATTGTCTTATGCTGTCCCATTCAAGTACTACAACCTGGCTTTCTAAGGTACCATCCTCCAAGCATGCATGCAACTTTATACCTCTTGTACCTAAAACATTGATTATTTAAACAGAATCATATGATTTCGTTGCAATATCATACCTATGGACAAAATAACATGACCATCTTTTCTTGAATCGCAAGCGCAATGCGGAAACACTATCTCTCCATATCCAGGTAACTCCCTGGCCAATTTTAAATATTCAGTTGCTCGTGTATTATCTTGCAAGGCTTTCAATTGATACAATCGTTCGCCTGCATTGATATAGCCTCTATTTACTTCGTCAATAGCCTTAAAAACGTATTCTTATGTATTAACAGGGGATACTCAATTAAATGTATTTGTCTTACTTGCCAGAAAATATAGGAAGTGGCTTGAGGATCCGTCATTAAAGTGAGCTCTTTTTGTATAGAAAATAACCATTTTCTTATAGAAAGACACGTACTGGTTGCCGTACTGTAATTTTGAATATATAAGTTGTGAGGGTATTCGGTTGATTGAAGTTTTCGTTCTGCAAATATGTTAAATTTCAACTTGGTCCTGTATTTGAGTGTATTGAAACGTACCAAAATTGTACTCGACTATTTCAAATAAGTAAAAATACTTGGACACTTTCTTATTCATATTAATTTTCTTCACGACAGCATTGTAAACTTCATCAGCGTTTGCACTCCGTTTTAAGGTCACCGTGACCACTTCTCTGTCCGGCAACAAAACCTAAAAGGAAAACAAAATCATTCCGAGACATTTGAGCGATTGGTTAACCTTTTTATAAGTGGCTAAGTAATGATCAAGGTGAAGACAATAAAATTTATTTACTTTTAAATCAACTGGAATGCTATTGCTTTCATCATCGGGGTCGGTAAGGAATTCCTGCATCATATCGGATTCCGCAATTACTCGAACTGCACATATCCGTTCCAAATATTGTTCCAAGCCCCTTCGTCTCGCGTCTAATTGTTGCTCGCTTAATGTAAATGGCCATTTTCCCGGAAGTTTTGGAAAGTTATAACCTAAAATCGTATACAATTGCTATGAGATACAACAAGAACGATGTGACAAAATCAAATAAGATAAAATAAAGTTTTTTAGAAAGTATCCCCTATAATAACTTGCTTCGAAGAAAACTCGGAACTGAAATGTTGATTTCCAAGGCGCCGTAATTTAATAGGCCAGATCGCGTTAACCCCGTATACATTAATTTATTATCAGATGTCATTCTTCAAGTGATTATTTGACTTCCGTCATAGTATAGTAAAGACTGGGCACCCCAGATCAATATATGGGAAATGAAGGTAATTCGAACGACACAGGCCGTTAATATCTATAATAAATATGTGTGGGAGTTATACGTATTAAATGGTAAATTTTACACTTTTTGACTGAGCTGATTTTGGCAGAGAGCAGCTTAGTAGTCAGTATAGAAGAGCTTCACTTGATGAAGTCAATTAGGTGCTTAACACTAATCTATGTATCGTCTACATTTGCATTTGTACTAGAAGTGCACCTGAAACATGACTTTTATTATCGAAGAGCTTGTTAAAAATTGCGGCACCCCCAACTCTGATTTAGTTCTGATCAATTATATCAGTATACATTGGAACAACCAAACAGAGCACAAACACACGCATTAATGTACATAAAAAAAATTACAGATTAGGAGATACCAATAGATCGGCAGTGGTATAACACTTGCAAAAAGAGATCACATCATTCAGTCTGGAATTACTTAAGTCTTAGTTGTAATAGTATCATATCATATTGAACTTTTCGAGGGTGCTATAAAAATTCGAAAGCATCAAGAAAATTTTAGTAGAGAAGAGGAAATTAACATAAGCTGCATATGGACAGATGTGTTACGAAAAATCCACATACTCCCTACGTCATGCTTTGATGCATCCGTCACTGTTTCTCCACCACCAGTATTGAACTATATAAAGTTAGACGTTTCGCACCGTCAATCAAAGTTGCCAGACCTACTAATTTTAACCTTCATCTACCGATTCATTCAAATATTTTTATTCACCTACCGAAAAATTCAATGAAGTACCCAGATTTTTCCATAGCAATTATTGTTTTAGATATCTTGGAGGAAGCAGTTCTCTTTTTTTAGAAATCGCAGTAAGAGCTTTCTTATTAGTGCCCTTTTATATCATATTTTACTTAATATAAAATTAGTCTACTGGTTTCTATTGAATTTTTAAGTACAAATCTACTAACAGAAACTGTATTGGACTTGGCAATCCTGACATCAATCACTTTTAGTCCAGCCGTTAATCAATGGAGTGACTTCAGCCCTGAAGATGCTCATCGTGAACGAAATAATCGGTGTAAAAATTTTTAGATCATAATGAATCCCAGATGGAGATTCTTTTAATGATTTTTAGCATATCTAATCGAGAATGCTAAAAGAGAATGATATGGTCCTTGGTCTCTAGAAAATGTAAGCACTAAATGTTTACCCGNTTTTAACATAAACAAATTAATACTTTGACATATAAGTAAACAAGTTTCAAATATTTATTTTATTATTTTAATCAATTCCTAAACATGTAACAAAATATTGTTAACTCGAGAGTAAACATATAACATAATTCAAATTACGAAGTTTTGTTAATGCTCAACAATATCTTTGGGCAAATTTAAATTCGATTGCCTATTTTTAATTCTAGTCCATAGTTATAATCGTTGCTGAATAATTAAAGGACTGTACTTTAACAATTTACAATTGTACGTTTTTATTTTAAATTTATACAATGTTAATTTCTCTCTTTGCGGACTTTTCATAGCTTTTATTAATCCGAGAAATAAAACCCAAAGAACAATCAAAATTAGTTTATATTAAAAGGTAATACATAGAAAGTTGAAATATATGACAGAATATTCTGAATTATTCAATCATTAAATTCAATTCTATATGTTGTAGTTCGTCTGTGAAATCAGACTATATGCATTACATAATAAATATTCTTTATATCGAAAGTTAAAATTAATTAACCACAAAACATTACCAACTAAACCATACTTTGCCTTACCTTTCATATAAGGCAATTTATATATGTTGTAATTTCATAAACGGTTTGTAACAAGGCAAAACTAAATAAATGGTTTACATAGTGCAACAGTATGATCTATTCCACAAAATACGTCTTCAACACTACCTCCTAGGGACACCTAAAAAGCATAAATTATAAAATGAATAAAATGTATTAAAGATAAATACTTACTTTCAAAGGAAAATATTGATCTTTTTCATTGCCAAGACCTAAACACCCCCATTTATTTCTACCCCAGGTAAACAAATCTCCAAGATTTGTCACGGCAGCTGCATAATTTAAACCACAGACAACTTTCACAACTGTATTATTTGGCTGAAAATCATTTTTACCAAATAAAGTGCATGGAATCAGAATCGGCTTTTTTGAAAGTTCTACGTTTGGGCCTAAACCTAAAAGACCATAACCCCATGTATAAACTTCACCATATTCTGAAATAGCAATATTATAGATGTAGAAGAATTTTTACATGTACAACGTGCCATTTGCAGCTAAACAAAAAGATCCCCCACTAGCCACACTTTTAATTTTGCCTAGTTTATTTATAACATCCATACTTGTTGGATTAGCTAATTGTTGCTCTTCATTTGGCAAAGACAATTGTCCATATTCGTTATTACCCCAACCAAACGTCTCTCCTTTATCTAAATCAATTAAATTTAAAAAAAAATTAGATCTGAACCATATTGTAAATATATATTAAACCGTTTAGTGCCAATATAAAATCAGAACGGCAAGCCAACTGAACAATCTTTTCATCCGAAATATCGCCTCGGACCCTAGAAAATTCCTCAGTATTTCTAAAATGTCCTAGACCAGTTTGTCCATCAGCTCCCCAACCACTAGAATAAACTGATCCATCTTCAGCTAGAAGCATACTATAAAAATTTGTTTACTTGCTACTAGACTAGAAATCCATTTGAATTAACTACCTGTGATCTTGGCCACATTGAATATCTATAATCCTCTTTCCCTCAATATCTTCTATATGATGAACCAGATTACTTTTCAAATAATTTTCATCAGAGATAATTTTACGGCCACATTGTCCATAGGCATTGTTTCCCAGAAGGAAAACACCTTCATCAGAAGTTAAAACCATTAAATGAGCTCTTCCAGCAGACAGTTTAATTATTTTTGATGTAGTAGGATTTCTAGGACAATGTCGCTGTTAATGTTGGACATATCTGTTTTTCAAGTACTCTAGGTATTACATACTTGAAAGGTAAAGAAATGGGTTGTGGATAATAAATTATCTCCATGGGATGTCCTGCTCTAATTGCATGATAACCAATTTGGGAATCGGTATTAACTCCTGTACCATACAATTTTACATCTGTATCACTATTTATTGCAAAAGTTGTGAAACCAAATCCAATTGCAACCGTACGCACCTAGAAATGATTTTGTGGTAAATTTAATTTTGCCGGTTTAAATATACACGCTAACCTCAAATTTTTCTGCAAAAGATACTCTCTTCGGAGACCGAAGATACTCAGCCTGTTTATCTATTATGCCCTTTAAACCTAGGGCTCCTGTTTTGGCGTTGCCCCAAGAAAAAAGTCTTTTGTACTTGTTTTTGCTTTGTACATACTGAAACACTTAAAACAAATAATAGTTATTCCATTTAAGAATTTTAAATATAATTTACCTGGAAGATCTTTTGAAAGATCTGGATTAATAGGGTATTTTCTTTTAGGTCCGCTTAAAAATCTTAGTCCCGTTGGGACTAATTTTTTAGTTACTTTTTGGCTATAGTGCATTGTTTATATGTACATATTTAAAAAGAAAGGTTATGTGTAAATGCTATTTTTCTCTCTTCTAGAAGAAAACCTGTCTAATTACATTGATATAATATTTAAATTATGTAAATTTAATTAAATACAAATGTTTTTTAAGTACCATTTTTGGTCTATGCTTATGATGCCGTCTCATTCGGGTTCATGGTATTCCTGCAATTGAATGAACAAAAGAAGACTTCGATGCCTCAGATGACTTCCTGACTTTGTATTTGAATAAAAAAAATATAAATTGAGAATTATTTTTGTCATTAGCATGTTAATATTCTTTTGACAAAAAATATACATTTATTTAAAGCCGATTATAAAAAAAGAAGTATAAACTTAATCAGAACCTTAACTTCATCTGATTAATCGTATAACCACAAACAATTTTCCCTGGAAATCGGGTTTTTTGAATTTCTCCACTTATTTTAAAAATTAGTTACAGTAATTTTATAGAAACCTCTCGCATTGTTCCTATTTCAATCAAATAGTAAATTGTCATAAAATGTAATGCCAATTTGACTCATGATAGTTTCTAATAGTACGAGCAAATCTATTATTTTTAAAATATTTATCTATTAATTAAGGTAAGCATTTACAATTTAACATAAGATAATCCTAAAAACAAAGTATACAAACATTTTTGGTGCGATTAATTTAAAACTAATCAATCAAAATTCGCACAAAACATCGATCACTACCTTACTACAATTGGGATAGTTTCAAATCAGACCAGGCAATTGAAATGGAAAAATTGGTTGCTCTGTTACTATTAAAGAGCGATTTTTGTTAAAAATTTAAATTTTCTAAAAAATCTTTCACCATTTTGTCAGAATTCACAAAAATCAATAGGCAACTATACATACATTGAGTGGCGTTTAATTATTTTACAACATTGCCGCAATAAATTTCTTAACCTCAAAAATCACGAGATGGTTGTTTTCAATGTCACACCGATTGTGAGCATCCCGTATTGTTTTTATTAATTGAAAATATTGGAAGTAGTGTAATGGGTCCATCAAAGAACCCCTCTACCATTGATTATGACGATCCAAAATACCGAATAACACCGGCCCAACAAGCTGCCGCTTCATGTACTGGCGCATTACTAACTTCCCTTATTAGTAAGTGATTTTAAGATCAATTGAAAGACCCATCCCATGATCAAAAGGTGAATTTTACTTTTAATAATATATCATTGCAGTGACACCTTTGGATGTGGTAAAAATTCGAATGCAAGCTCAACAGAAGGCAATAAATTCATGTTTTCTTTACTGCAATGGTCTCATGGATCACATATGTACTTGTCAGCCAACTGACCCACGCAATCCTTGGTATAAACGTCCCATTCAATTTAGCGGAACTCTAGTAAGTCTTCATGTTCCAAACATGATCATTCTTAATAAACTGGACCCTTTCTTCAGGACGCTTTTGTTCAAATTAGTAAAGCTGAAGGTGTAACGTCTTTGTGGAGTGGTCTAAGTCCCACGCTGGTGTTGTCCATTCCTGCTACAATATGTTACTTTGTAACATATGAACAACTTAGATTAAAATTGAAGGCGGCACATAACAAAGGTAAAGTGTACCCAGAATCTATAACACAACCCTTTTGGATTCCTTTGGCTTCTGGAGCTACTGCTCGGGTACTCTCAGTAACTGTTGTTAATCCTTTGGAGTTAATTAGGACTAAAATGCAGTCACAGAAATTAAGTTATTTAGGTAAGAACCAATTGTTATATTTGATTGCAGTTTATTATATTTTTTGTTTTAGAATTAGGAGAAGCTCTAAGAAATTTAGTGAGGACAGATGGTGTCATCGGATTGTGGCGAGGAATATTTCCTACTTTGTTAAGAGACGTACCTTTCTCAGCCATATATTGGCTGAGTTATGAATCCATCAAGTCCATTTGGAAATGTGATCACCCAAGTGTTTGGCAAAGCTTCATAGGTGGTTTCATTTCAGGCAGTGTAAATTTTATTTCAGGTTATTAAAGCTTTTCTCTATTTAGCAAGCATTATTTTAGATAGCTGCAACTTTAACTGTTCCTTTTGATGTGGTAAAAACTCACCAGCAGATAGAATTTGGCACGGAACTTCTTAACGAACAAGGTATTGATAATTTTTTTTAACTCTATTATTTATCGGAAATTAAACTTTTGAAGGGAAACCAATTGCACGAAAGGCAAGGACTACCACGAATATATTCAGAGACATTTACAATCAACATGGTATTAGAGGATTCTACACAGGACTAACTCCAAGACTAATCAAAGTGGCACCGGCTTGTGCTATAATGATTTCGTCTTTTGAGTATGGGAAGGTGTTCTTCAACAGGTTAGCTAATCAAAAAGAGTTTAATTTATCAAGTGAGTCATGACAATAGGGTAAAAATTTGATTGTGGGTTAAGTAAAGAAGTTAATGTTGCCTTTTTATGCAAATAAATTGTTGGGTTATATGTTTTTAGTTTATTTTTAAAACCTTTTTTCCTATAATTAATTTGAATATGTAGGTAATTAACTGGAAAATTATCATTCTAGGCCGAGATTGGTTTCAGACCGCCCTGTGACCATGATGTTACACAACGTTGATCAAACTTTATAAATTACTGGTTATGTAATTACTGTAAACTTTTTTTACGTATTGTATATTTGGTACTTAAATAAATAGAATAAAATATTTTATATGAAATTAAAGCTAAGGAGAATTTTGTTAATAAATGCTTTTATTTAGAACATAGAGTTCGCAAATGTAAATATTCCCAAGTTTAAACCTATTAAATTTCCAGGTCTCGATTTACGCAATTGGACAATGTAGACCAAACACATGCCCTAAATAACGAAGTGAACCATGAAGAATTCGGTGAGTTTTATCAATTATAAGCTAATATAATTTAAGCAAAGGCCAAAGAACTAATTTAAGTGATAATCCTCAAAATAAACGAACTGCGTCCTCATTAGATCTTTTGGATCATTTCATGTCTTCTTGTCCGGTAGTTGGTAATACAAAAGAAAGAGCCAATGCAGCTGAAATTTAAACAATAAATACCATTTACAATTCTGTTTGGCATATGCATGTGTTAAATAAGTTCAACTCACTGAAAATTACACATCCCCAAAATATAAAAGGAGGTGCACAGCCTATTTTCACTAGCAAAGGTACTATCATATTTCCTAATGTTGTTAAACCTCTGCCACTACATAATGCTACAGAAATAGCCATTGCTCTGAAAAATCATTTGTGCTACTTGAAATTGTTTTAATTTACATGACTTTACCTTGAGCTGGTTGGGAAAATTACCACAATTATTGATAAGAAAATGTCGAAACAGACTCCACAACATGCCAAATACAAAGAAGCCAATGTTAAAGTTACGGTAATATTTGGAGCAAAATAAAGACAAAAAGCTGAAAGACTTGCCAGAATTCCTAATATACCTATTGGAGAAAAATTACGAAATTTAAGGCTAATTTTCCTGTTCAAGCATTACCTAGTAAAGGTTTTTTTCCAAACCAATTGATCAAAAATCCAGCAGAAGCGTATGCAAACATTGTTACTGCAGCGATTATCATTGAATTTAAGTAAACTTGAAAACTGTCATCCAGATTCTTAGAAAAACTTCAAAATGAACCAATTTTGATATTTGATTCATCAAACTCACCACAACGCATGCATCCCCTTCATTTTTGGGCAATAAATTCAGACTTCCAAGAATATGGCACAAAGCAGAGGAAGTACCGTTATGGGTCAATTTGTACTCGTGATTGGCCTGGAAGATTTGAGGCAAATACAATCGAAAGCTATTTATTCTAGTAGAAAATGAACTTTTGAATTTATTTTCCATATTGTGTTTCTATCTCACCCTACTAAGAACATGCTTTCAACTGAACAGACTAACAACAATTTTAATCCATATTGTTTTCCAAAAAGGGGCATTATTTGTTCCCAGCCAGTTTTTATGTATTCCATTAATGATGTCTTGTTGGTCGCTGAATCTTGATTGTTTGTTATTTCTTCAATCAGACTTTTCACCTACGATGACATCCGTTATTTAAAAAAAGCACTTACTCTAGTCAAGTCACATACTGGATATTCATGTTTAACATTTCTAGTATTTAACTTATACATGTTTCTAAACACATTGAGCGCCTCTTCATTTTTACCAGTGGACATCAAAAATTTTGGAGTCTCTGGTAAGAAATAGAAAGCGATCACGGAAAATAGTGGATTGCAGCTGGTGATTAAGATCAATAAGTTCCAGGAATGGAAGTCTGCAATTTGTGGATTAATTTCTGTGCAAGTGAACTAACAAATGTTACCTAACATGGGTAAATGTAAATTCAAGTTTAAAGGCAAAATAGCTGAAGAAAGAAGAGGTATTACTATATTACCCACTGAGAAAAGCATGGCAAAGATCATTTGAACTCGTCCACGATGTTCAGTGGCATGAAATTCCAAAATGTAAGTGGTTAAGGCAACGTAAAATCCCCCTGTTCTACAAGAGTCAACCGAAATTTTAGTTTGATTCAAGCTAGTATTTGCAATCTTACAAACATCCACCAAAAAATTGAAAAGCTTGCAGGAAAGCTACACTCTGTGACAAGCTTCTTGCTAAAGTCACAAATAAATGTATACAAAACCCTGTGAATAAGATCTTCCTCCTGCCCAAAGTGTCCAACAAAAATCCGGTCAATAATCCTGTCGCAATCATTCCTATTTTAATGGTTTATTAGTAAAAAAAAAACCTTGGAATTACATCTAACCGAAGAACGGCATTGAATTTAATAATCCTTTCTGCGTAATCGACAAATTCAAATCGCAAGCCGCCGCAGGAATGATATAAGAAATCAGAGTGGACTCAAACTGGACTGCAAACGCTGCAGGAAGGCATACTAACAGTAAAATTACATTGTAACATCCAAATTTTGTAGCTGAAATTGCCGTTTGGAAATCGGCGGGTTTTTCAACTAAAAATATGTATTTATGTTAAACAGAAAAATATATGCACCAGTCAAACTCACTTTTTTCAGTTTGGTGGTCCGTGTTAAGGGTCATAATTGCTTAGATTTTACGTTCGCCAAAGGAAAAACATTTCTGTTAAGGTGAAACTGTCTAAGGTGTGTACGGATTCGCAATATTTATAAAGATTTGAAAGGTTGTTGAATGAAGCAGATCTGTGTGTTTTGGATTAATATTCAACTACTAAGCCTACTAAATTATTGTCTATGGAATGCAAAGTGGCAGGAATTGTCATTTAATTAAGGCTTTTAAGAGATATATTATTTTTTGTTGCAATGTATACCAAGTACCCTGGATGTTCACAGGAAAAGTTCAATTTTTTTATTAATACCATTAAATTTGGCAAATATCATTGGAATAGTTCCTATCATTGTTCAAATTTGTTTATTTAAAACTCTAATCAACACGAAAAACAATTGAGTTCGTTCGCTCACAAATATACGAAATATATTTATTTAAATAAAAGTAAAAAAAAACTAGAAAATAATATATTTCCTTTCAACATCACAATTGTTTATTAATATATGTTTTTAATATTTTTTGTTTAATATTTGTTTAGAAAATGTTATGTTAAAGAGACCGAGTCTTGAACAGGTAGCAGGAGAATCAAAAGGCCACAACCTAAAAAAACAATAAATTACGTAACTCAAATAAGAATTCATTCGATGGATCTGACTCAGGCTTAAAATTCCATTGAAAAACAGCGGTGGAGAACATCCAGTTTTTAACAGTATCGGATACAAAGAGTTTCCAATAACCGCACCAGATCTACCACTCATCATAGCCAAAGACACTGTCATAGTCCTGCAAAATAATTTGAGTCACAAACTTTCAACATTCATAATTTAACCTTAATGTAGTAGGAAACATCTCTACAATAATTGCTAGTAATGTGTTGATCATCACACTTCCTCCAGCCACAAACATCGAAGCCAAAGTCAATGTGGAAAGAGAATTCCTGGACCAATACAAGGACATTGCAGTTAATCCAGTACAGCTACCTAAAATCACTAAAAATAATCAATAATATGTGCGTGTGTTTAAAACATTCTCTACGGCAGTTTTCCTATACGAACCTCCCAATTTCTTTTTACCAATCTTATTAATTACACCTCCGGCAACAAGATATGACAGAATAGTGACCGCACAGACTATCATTGAATTCGTATAAACGGAATAATTGTTGGTGTTCTTTTAAACAAATACCCCATTAATAACGATCTGCAAGTTGCACAGACCCTTACCACAAAGCATTCTATAGTTTTGTTGTTGTTCTCCAGAATTTTATTCGGCTTAAACACCTCTAAGGCTTCACATAGGGGAGCACTCGAATTATAGTTAAGCTCGTAATCATTCATGGCTTGGAACAATTGAGGCAACCATAAACGAAGCGTGTTCAAGCTGAAAAATGTCACTTTCGAAATATATGAAGAATAAATAAAGACTAACATCAAGTTGTACGGACCTGCCCATGTTGAAACATTGAATTAGGCAAAGTAGAATGATTTTTGCCAAGTACGGCCCTTGAAATAGAGGTTTCATTTGCTGCCAGCCTTCCAGAAAAGCTTTCGATTTCGTGCGATTTGCCGTTATTTTGTAGTTGCATATTTGATTAAGCTCAATTTCGTTAACAAGAACTTTTACCTAAATTCTACTAAACTGAGAAATTCTTCTACACATTCAACAATCTTACCGGAAAATTATCACCAGGTTGTCCAGTATTCATGGCGTAAATCTTCCTAAAGACAGCAAGCGCCTTTTCGTTCCTCCCGGTTGTCATTAAAAATTTTGGGCTTTCGGGTAGAAATATAAAGGCCACAGCACTGGTCAAAGGCACGAATGCGCATATGAACAAATAAATATTCCAGGAATGGATTACTACAAATCTTTAGTGCCGTTAACAGTGGAGATAAAATTCAAACTACAACATACTGAAATTCTCACTCAATTTCCAGTGAAAATTTAAGGGCAGGATGTTAACAGCTAATAGGGGAAGCACTAACGTTCCTGCACTGTATATTACACCCATAACGTATTGGGCATTGCTTCTATGAGCGGCACAATGCAGCTCTGAGATATACGTGGTTATTGCAGAAAATGGACCATTTATTCTGAAAACCTAGTGATTAGCACCCAATAAAAAACTAAGTGATTACTTACATAAACCCGCCAAAAAATTTCGAAACCATTAGCATGGCAAAGCTTTGCGACGTTGCCGATAACAGCACAAAAATCGCGTCTAAAAAGTACCCAACAATAAGCAATTTTTTCCTACCTAAAGTGTCTGAAAGGTAGCCCCAAAAGAACCCAGTGGAAATCATTCCTGCGTAAGTAATAGCATTTAGCAAGCCCTTGTGTTCAAGGGTGAGCCCCAGGTCGCATTCAGCAGCAGGAAACACATAAGACATTGTCGTGGTTTCAAACATCGAGGACCAACCGCTCGTAATTGCGATTGTGTACATCATCCAGTGGAATTTACCCCATTTTGCCGCTAAAATAGCTTTTTCAAAGTCCGCGGGCTCCTCTTGGTCTACCGGAAACGTAAATTGATTAGATGTGTTAAAGAAAAGTGCAGTTACCTTTAATAAAAGTGAGAACTTCATCGGGTGAATGTTGATAAATCATTTGTTAAAACCGGTTGTTGCGGTACTGTTTTCACGATTGATTATTTAAGAGTGGTACCTTTGGAACCTCGCTCGGACCATAGATAGATTGTAGGCAAACATATCAGTAATCATAAATATACATGCAATTACTTTGAAGCAGGTTATGTTTACAGTTTTAATCGGTTAGTTATAGAATTCAAACACTTTGATTACCCATATCGATGTAGGTACTTTCTGCGAAAGGATTTTAAGGCAANCACAACCTAAAAAACAATAAATTACGTAACTCAAATAAGAATTCATTCGATGGATCTGACTCAGGCTTAAAATTCCATTGAAAAACAGCGGTGGAGAACATCCAGTTTTTAACAGTATCGGATACAAAGAGTTTCCAATAACCGCACCAGATCTACCACTCATCATAGCCAAAGACACTGTCATAGTCCTGCAAAATAATTTGAGTCACAAACTTTCAACATTCATAATTTAACCTTAATGTAGTAGGAAACATCTCTACAATAATTGCTAGTAATGTGTTGATCATCACACTTCCTCCAGCCACAAACATCGAAGCCAAAGTCAATGTGGAAAGAGAATTCCTGGACCAATACAAGGACATTGCAGTTAATCCAGTACAGCTACCTAAAATCACTAAAAATAATCAATAATATGTGCGTGTGTTTAAAACATTCTCTACGGCAGTTTTCCTATACGAACCTCCCAATTTCTTTTTACCAATCTTATTAATTACACCTCCGGCAACAAGATATGACAGAATAGTGACCGCACAGACTATCATTGAATTCGTATAAACGGAATAATTGTTGGTGTTCTTTTAAACAAATACCCCATTAATAACGATCTGCAAGTTGCACAGACCCTTACCACAAAGCATTCTATAGTTTTGTTGTTGTTCTCCAGAATTTTATTCGGCTTAAACACCTCTAAGGCTTCACATAGGGGAGCACTCGAATTATAGTTAAGCTCGTAATCATTCATGGCTTGGAACAATTGAGGCAACCATAAACGAAGCGTGTTCAAGCTGAAAAATGTCACTTTCGAAATATATGAAGAATAAATAAAGACTAACATCAAGTTGTACGGACCTGCCCATGTTGAAACATTGAATTAGGCAAAGTAGAATGATTTTTGCCAAGTACGGCCCTTGAAATAGAGGTTTCATTTGCTGCCAGCCTTCCAGAAAAGCTTTCGATTTCGTGCGATTTGCCGTTATTTTGTAGTTGCATATTTGATTAAGCTCAATTTCGTTAACAAGAACTTTTACCTAAATTCTACTAAACTGAGAAATTCTTCTACACATTCAACAATCTTACCGGAAAATTATCACCAGGTTGTCCAGTATTCATGGCGTAAATCTTCCTAAAGACAGCAAGCGCCTTTTCGTTCCTCCCGGTTGTCATTAAAAATTTTGGGCTTTCGGGTAGAAATATAAAGGCCACAGCACTGGTCAAAGGCACGAATGCGCATATGAACAAATAAATATTCCAGGAATGGATTACTACAAATCTTTAGTGCCGTTAACAGTGGAGATAAAATTCAAACTACAACATACTGAAATTCTCACTCAATTTCCAGTGAAAATTTAAGGGCAGGATGTTAACAGCTAATAGGGGAAGCACTAACGTTCCTGCACTGTATATTACACCCATAACGTATTGGGCATTGCTTCTATGAGCGGCACAATGCAGCTCTGAGATATACGTGGTTATTGCAGAAAATGGACCATTTATTCTGAAAACCTAGTGATTAGCACCCAATAAAAAACTAAGTGATTACTTACATAAACCCGCCAAAAAATTTCGAAACCATTAGCATGGCAAAGCTTTGCGACGTTGCCGATAACAGCACAAAAATCGCGTCTAAAAAGTACCCAACAATAAGCAATTTTTTCCTACCTAAAGTGTCTGAAAGGTAGCCCCAAAAGAACCCAGTGGAAATCATTCCTGCGTAAGTAATAGCATTTAGCAAGCCCTTGTGTTCAAGGGTGAGCCCCAGGTCGCATTCAGCAGCAGGAAACACATAAGACATTGTCGTGGTTTCAAACATCGAGGACCAACCGCTCGTAATTGCGATTGTGTACATCATCCAGTGGAATTTACCCCATTTTGCCGCTAAAATAGCTTTTTCAAAGTCCGCGGGCTCCTCTTGGTCTACCGGAAACGTAAATTGATTAGATGTGTTAAAGAAAAGTGCAGTTACCTTTAATAAAAGTGAGAACTTCATCGGGTGAATGTTGATAAATCATTTGTTAAAACCGGTTGTTGCGGTACTGTTTTCACGATTGATTATTTAAGAGTGGTACCTTTGGAACCTCGCTCGGACCATAGATAGATTGTAGGCAAACATATCAGTAATCATAAATATACATGCAATTACTTTGAAGCAGGTTATGTTTACAGTTTTAATCGGTTAGTTATAGAATTCAAACACTTTGATTACCCATATCGATGTAGGTACTTTCTGCGAAAGGATTTTAAGGCAATCTTCTCTTTTATTTCGACTAATTACTTTTTAAACTCTTTGTTTGTAATTATTTATCATTTTTACTTGGGAAATTATTCTTTTTCATTGAAAAATATCTGATTAAAGTAATAATCGAGCTCAAAGTGACGCAACAATTATAGGTCAGACTATCTCCTAATGGGCCACGGTTATCCAGCTGCACTTCAATTGATAGTCACATGTCTCAATCAGACAAAACCGAACAACTTTATGAATTCACTTTTTAACATTTGAATTTTGTATTGGATAAGAGTTTATCTTTGAAGTCTGGCCAAAGTTTAAAATAGAATCCGCACGACACATTTCGTTTCTAAGAAATTCTGAATGATTCATGTTTAACTCTTTTATGTAACAATATCAATATGTGCTTTGTACAATTTTTATACATTAACAATATTCAGTCTTCTTCTAGTTATGTGAGAGGTTTCATATCAGTATTTGGGAGGGCTAAACTTAAAATTGCTGCAGCTAAAAAAATAGATATTGTCAACACTCATTAGATCTAAAGTATATTCACATTCAAGAGTCACAAGTATAAAAAATAGACAATGCTTGATTGTTTTGTGTTATGCAGACGCCGAGCGAATTCTGCACCCCTATTGATCAATCAGCCGCAAAATATCACCCAAGGGGGGATGGGATGCAGTTAGCAACAGGGTCAAACTTATTTGACGTGTATGTGTATGTACTCCCTCAGTTTTAGTGCAATTTAAATTGTCAGGGCTTTCTCTATATTGTAAATTATTTGTTCTAATAATTTCTTGTTTTTCAACCAATTTCTAAAAACTTTTAGTGTTACCCTCATAATAAGAAATATTAGGTTTCCTTAGTACGGCCCTAGCAATTCGTACATGCGACGTGTATTTTTTTACACTGATGACTCTTAGATTTGAATATATTTTAAATTTTTGTACCTAACATGGATCCTCCAATAAAAAAAATGGAGCTTCGCACCCAGTTTGTAGTAAATAAGGAAAAATAAAATTTCCAAACATTGCACCTGACCTTCCAATCATCAAGCCCAAGCTAATAGCCATTGTCCTGGAACATTTCCTTTAGATTGTACCAAAAATTTCTAATAAAAAACATACCTTAAAGTTGTAGGAAACATGTCCACTGCTACTGAAACCATTACATTGTTGGAAACTGAGCCTCCTGCAATAAACATGGATGAACAGAAGACTGCCAATTCAGGATTTTCGGAAAAATATAGAAACACGCCGCAGGAGCCGGCAATAATCAGTGCAACAGCTGTAATAAAAAGGTGAAATAAATGAGAATTTTTTTGAAATGTTCTAATTCTTACTTAAAATCTTCTTTTTCCCTATATGTCGAATTAAAGATGCTGCTAATAAATTGCCACAAATTGCAGTACATCCTACTATCGTAGAATTTATGTAGGTGGAGTCATTGCTTACATTCACCTCGCATTCCTCCGAAGATGAAGAATTTTTACCATCAATGCTTTCCATAAGCATAGTGCACAGTCCTGCAGGCTCCTCTTCGTGAGCTTCTTGATAATCGGTCATAATTTGAAAGATTTGAGGCAACCACAAACGCAATATATTCAAGCTAAAATTGGGAAATAGAGCATGTTTCACGAAATTTTTTTAAAAATTTGCCTCATGGTTACAAAAAGAAAAATCGTGCAAGCGAGCAAAATTCGAACTAACTGTGGAGGCAAACATATTGGTTTGATCTGTTGAAAACCCTCTTTCAGTGCTTGAAGTGTATTTCTTTTCGTGGACGTTTCATTTGTCGATGTGTTCTGAGTCTCATCCACCAGATGCTTAATCTGGAAAGAATTAGATAAAGCAGACATATGCTTATTAAAACTGGATAAATTTACGGGATAACATTCTGGAGGTTGACCGGTGTTAACGCTAAATATTTTTTGAAATACTTTTAGGGCTTTATCATTTTGTCCAGAAGTCATGAGGAATTTGGGACTTTCTGGAAATAGCAAGTACATTATGGCACTCAAAAATGCAGGCAGGCCGCTCACAAGTAGAAAAACATTCCACGAGTGAAAGTCTAAAAAGTATAAGCTATACAAAAACTATTTTAAAAAAATGAAACAGGTCTAACTGAGTTTTACTATAGTAAAGTCCATGTTTTGTGGCAAAATTACCCAGGCAAGTAGAGGTAAAAGAACCGTTCCAAAACTGTTACTCGTCCCAATAATCATTTGATAAACCGGGCGGTACATGGCGCAGTGGAACTCTGAAATATAGGAACTCACTGCGGCAAATGGACCATTAATTCTAAAAATCTTTTTCTCCATAATACTGATAGTTGTTTTAACAGATCACTTACATGAATCCTTGAAGGTATTTAGATGCCAAAAGTAACGGTAAACTTTGAGAAAAGGCACTGGTAAAAACAAAAATGGCGTCCACAAGAAATCCGAATATAAGTAATTTTTTACGTCCAAGAACGTCAAATAGAAAACCCCAAATTATTGCACTGGTGATCATTCCTACAAAAATTGGATAGCAATTGTTATTAAACGATGCTCAGTTATTACCAGCATAAGTAACTGCATTCAAAAGTCCTTTATCGCTTAAGGAGAGCTCTAAATCGCATTGAGCTGCCACGAAAGTATAACTCATAGTGGAAGTATCGAAAACTGTACAGAAACTGGACAGCATAGCTAAAAATGCAAGAAGGATGTTATACTTTCCAAATTTTGTAGCTGTAATAGCCTCCTCAAAAGTTGCAGGTTCATATTCTGAAACTTTTTTTGATAGGTTAATGATTTGGTACAGAAAATTGAATCAAAGCTTACCAGTTCTTGATACTGTCACTTTCGCACTATTTTCGCTAGTTGTTCTGCTATCTATAAAATCGATGGACACATTCATGATTATTCCTGTTAACTGTGCGTAATATTGAATGGAAAATTATTTTCGACATAGTCTTGCTATATTGTTTTCCCTATATAAAAGTGCTGCTATTTATATTCGACTAATACAAAGTCAACCTATTAAAACAATAAGAAAGTACACGGATCGTATTCAAACGTAAACATTTGACGCATGATTTAGGGCTTATTTGAACATCACGTTACGCCATGATGTTACGTCATATTGCACTAGTTTCTTTCTTTTACAATTTGTTAACAAGAGATAAATAATATCTTTAGACTCAAGAATAATATCGAAAACTTGGCAACGTAAATTCTAGAAAAAAACATATTTCAAACTGCAATTTTAAATCAGAATTAGGGCAAAAGGGGAGTACCAAAAGGTTTATTAATTTTGGAATTTTTTTCAAGTAGGCTCTTCATACTCAAGTGTTTTGAGTTTTTTCAAAATTAACTAAGGCTGACCATCTACAAATAAAACACTTTCCATCCTTTCTTAAAAAATCTTAAAGTGACCTGGGAAATTTATCTTTCGAGTTAATTATGTTGCCACAATTTAAATGTGTAAATATTATATTTCTGGGAAGATTAAGTTTTTGATAGGAACATTTGATAGTTGGGTATTGCAATGATTACTCGGAAGTAATTGTACTGAGCTACGATAAAAAAAATGTACAGGATATGTCGCAAATATAAGCATCTATGCGTAATATTGAAAATGAAAATTATGAAAATTTTCGAAACTGATACCTATTTATGTTGACATGTCTTATTGATTCAAAGTATTTTGAAGGTAGTAATTATTATAACTACTATAATAGTAGTTATACGGAAAGTGGATGTCAACTTAATTATTTTAAATAAAACACCCTATATGTTATTTTAATTTTCAATTATACAGAATATTTACAACCTTTCATTATTAAATTAAATAATTTTCGAGATATATTTAAACTTTTCGATCAAAAAAAGCATTAAAGTAGTTGTTAATATTTTGCAAATGACAATATACTTTGTACTGAAATTTTGCACTATTGTACGAAAGGCTTTATTTTGCTTGAATGAGAAAATACAGTCATGCTTCGTCATACAAAGTGTTCAGAAAAAATACATAAGTTGTCATTCAAAAAATGTAAAGAAACTTTTGTTTTAAAGCACAGTGATCGTCTTTTTTTCCACAAATGCGTATTTAGCACCGAAAATAGGTACTATTTTCTATTCAATTGTCTGCACATAAATCAAACCATTTCCATTTCAGTACAAAAAGAACATTTTTCAATACTCTATATTCAATTGTTTTATTATACACAACTTCTGGAATTACTAAGTTGACCGCGTTCCTCGAAAAACAATCGAGTAGCCATGCGAAAAATTGTTATTTAACTGTTAAAATAATGACGGTTTTAAAATAATTCAGTTTTCCTGAATGTAAAGTACTAAATGTATGGCATGTTCTGGTTAATAATATGTTACATTCACCATAAATAATAAATCAAATTCAGATAATCTTCGCTCGTGAAATTTACGTGTACTGCAATTATATAATATAGTATACACCTACAGCCGACGCAACGTAAATTCACATGCACGTCATTGGTTTGAATGATGTCACGACCTTATAGCGTTGCCAGATTTTAAAAAATTGCGAGAAACCTTTACGTATTTCATCAAATTTTAATGAAAAATGTATTTTTTAACATGTTATCTCATATCTTCACAATTAGTACGTATGAATCCTGTCCCAGTGAAGTTGGCCCAACTACATAAAATATGAAATTTGCAAATTCATTGAATGATAAATCAAACTTTTTAGAAAAATATAATATTTTTGATTTTGTTAAATGTTATTAGACATACAGAGTTACTTTTAGAGACGTTTTGATATACAGTGTGTATACTTAAGTTATCTACATATGGAAAACTTTTTTATTTTTTAGTATTAACAAAAAAGGTTATTCTTAATAAAAAAAATTCTGGATGTACTAAAATTTAACAAGAAATAATCAAATGTCAAATTATATTAATGGTATACGAGGTACGACAAAAACTATACATTTCGTAGAAAAGTAAATTTCTTACAATTTTTCTTTCTTTGTTAAAGTACGTCAAAGGTAAATAAAAGTTAATCATATAATTAGAAGTATATGTTTACAACAAATAATAAAATAAAAATTTTATAAACATAATTTTGTTATTTGAGCCAACTTCCCTGAGATAGAGCTTATACATATATAAAATAAGACCATTGCTACAAAATTGATTTAAAAATATATTTTGTTTTTTAATAAATTAATAATTTGTAAATATTAAATGAATTTACTGAAAAAAGATTGAAATAAGACAATCAATTTGGCAGCGTCAAAATTAGTGCTTTTTGTTGCCACATTTTCTTGGTGGTTTTATTTACATCACCTTAAATTGACATTAATTTTTCATGTCTATCCTTTACTATAATTGTAGTGGAGGAGAAAACGCATTGAAAAAAAAAATTTGAAATGGAGTTAAATTACACCAGTTATGACGTGCATGTGAACTTATGCTGCATCGACTATATAGGTATATACATATGTATATGTTATTTATATTACTTTACATCCGTAAAAAATATGATTTTAATAAAAACATAAAGATTTCTTCTTGCGTTAAATTAAGACTTCTATTAACTTATCTCTTGTTCCTGTTAGCTGCTTGTCTAGCTTCGCTGGATGCCTGTTCAGCTTTCCTAGCTGCATCTCTCGTTTTGCCCAGTTCGACTTTAGCCCCTCGCAATTCATTCTTTACCTGATCAAAACGATTTTTGGCTGCCTCAACCAATTGTTCTTTATCTTCAAACTGTTGTTGTATATTTTCTAACACTTGCTGATTATTACCAGCGTTTCCTTCGGCCAACTGGAAGGTGGTTTGCAATAGTTTTAGTTCAGTTTGTGCTTGTTGAGCAGCCTTCGTGGCTGCCTGCACGGTTAGTTGTGCTTGCTGTAAATTGGCTGATTCTTCGTTTACCACCATTTGGGCTTCTGACAGTTGTTCCTGCAGTTTTTCCACCAACTCTGCTTTACCTGCAAGAGCTGCTTCTGCTGCCTTTGCAGCTTGCATAGCTTTTTCTGCTAATTGAGTATTTACTTGATGAGCGGCTTGTTGTCCAGCCTGTTGGATGGCAGCCGCAGCGGCTTTAGCTGCTTGGGCTGCCTGCTGAGCGATATTTGAGGCCACCTGTCCAACATTAGTATTTCTTGATTCTTGCATACAGTTCTCTTTAGCTTCCATTCTAACGCACAAAGAAAATAGATACAAAAAATAATAAAAGTTCATTATCTAAGACTAGATGACAGCAATGAAAAATCAAAATGTCAAATTTGAGAATTTGGCACATCCACCTTACACCTGAGGGCTTAGCGGCAAGGAGAATTGGCGTTCTGAAGGTAATAAATAGTATGAGAACAATATGAATCGATGAGCTTTGGGTATCTGGAATTCCATGTCCGTGATGAGGCAAAACTAGAAATAAAAATATCATTTTAGTAAAATTTTTAAGATCCAGATACCAATATGGAGCAACTGACATATGCCCTCAAATTTCAAAACAAACGATTGAGTTGATGTTAAAGTGTATTGATAAAGCAACGTTGTTAATTGAATATTTTTTATTAATTAATTAAAATTGTGATATTTCAGTTCATGCTCTTTGCTAAAATCTAGAAATATTTTCATTGATCTTGGTTGGCAGCGTGTTGAGCTTTCAGTATATTTCTGTTGTATTTTTTACTCTATTTTTAATCGGAAAGTGTTCTTTTTGAAATTAAATGAAAATAGTTAGGTTTAGGTATAAACAATTGAATAGACAGTAATACTTATTTTAAGTGCTAAATACGTATTTGTTGAAAACGTAAAAGGTTACTATTTATAAATTGAAAGTTTTTTACAAGTCTGGAAAGAAAACTTACATATTTTTCTATACACTTAGTATGACAAAGCAAGATTGTACTTGCTCATTCAAGCAAAATAAAATTTTTCGTACAATAGTGCAAAATTTCATTGCTAAGTATTACTGTCATTTGCGAAATATTAGCAACTACTTTAACGTCTTTTTTCATCGAAAATTTCAAAGATCTCTCGATAAACATTTCAGAAGATGTTTTATACTATAAATAACATGCCATTTTAAAGAATAAATATATAAAATACAGCATTTATGTGTATTATGTATATTGTCTTAAAATCATATTATTATATCATTTATAATAACATGATTTTAATAATAACATGATATAGAAATACATAAAGGTTTCTTTCTGTGCTGAATTTTAAGACTTATTTTAACTCATCTCCTGTTCCGGTTAGCTGCTTGTCTAGCTTCGTTGGATGCCTGTTCAGCTTTCTTGGCCGCTTCTTTCGTTTTGGCCAGTTCAACTTTAGCTCCTCGCAATTCATTCTTTAGCTGATCAAGCCGGTTTTTGGCTGCCTCCACCAATTGTTCTTTATCTTCAAACTGTTGTTGTATATTTTCTAATACTTGTTGAGTATTAGCAGCATTTCCTTGTGCCAACTGGAAGGTGGTTTGCAATAGTTTAAGCTCAGTTTGTGCTTGTTGAGCAGCCTTTGTAGCTGCCTGTACCGTTAGTTGAGCTTGCTGTGAATTGGCTGATTCTTCGTTTACCACCATTTGGGCTTCTGATAGTTGTTCCTGCAGTTTTTCCACCACCTCTTCTTTACCTGCGAGAGCTGCTTCTGCGGCCTTTGCAGCTTGCATAGCTTTTTCCGCTAATTGGGCCTTTACTTGATGAGCGGCTTGTTGTCCAGCCTGTTGCATGGCAGCTGCAGCAGCTTTAGCTGCTTGGGCTGCTTGCTGAGCAATGTTTGAGGCCACCTGTCCAAGTTTAGCATCTTTTGATTCTTGCATACAGTTGTCTTTAGCTTCCAGTCCAATGCACAAAGAAAATAGATACAAAAAATAGTAAAAGTACATTATCTAAAACTAGATGACAGCAATGAAAAATCAAAATGTCAAGTATGAGAATTTGGCACATCCACCTTACACCTGAGGGCTCAGAAAACAATTTCAGAAACAAATTGGTTTCGTGAAAGTGGCAGTATGAGAACAATACTAATCGATAGGTTCAAAATTATAGAACTACCAAACCTGTGACGAGGCAAAATAAATAAATAAGAAATAAAAATATCTTATGAAGTTTTTAAGACCTACATTCTAATGAGGAGCAAATAGTATATGCCCTTCGATTCCAATGTCGGCGTTTAAGAATTACATTCATTTTAAGTTGTTTTATGTTGATGATACAACTTTATCATTTGTAATATTCTTATTTTTTTTAACAATTAAGAAAAAGCTATGAAATTTCACTCCTTGAAGAACATTTGTCTTGGTTTATAGCATCTTAAATGTCATTAGCCTATTCCTGGTTTACTTTTTTATTTATTTTTTTGAAGTGAAATGAAAACTACTAGGTTTAGGTATAAACATTGAATACAAAGTAGTACTTATTTTCGGTGATAGATACATCGTGGGATTACAAGCAGAATGCACTAAAAAAAAACAAATATTATATATTATTATATTTGTTTTAAAAATAAGCGGTCATTGTTTTGCATGAAAACTTTATAAATTTTTTTGTAAACACCCTGTGTGAAGTAGTATGTTGTATTTTCCCACTTGTTCCGCCGCACTGCACTCACAATTCTAGTTCTCAATGGCTCTCTCGAATTGATCGGCATCGAATAAACGTTTTATTTCAAGCAAGAATGTAAACACTTGATGTTTTATTTTACAGTCTTTTGAAATTAAATATAAATTAGTAGGCAAAACTACAAAAACTTGATTTTATCTTTTTTTCACTTTTGTCTTTAAAACGATGCAAAAAAGTAAATCTCTAAAGGACTTTTCTCTTAGTTTCTCGTTACACATTCCCAATGTTTTGCTATTTGAATTGGGGATATCCTGTATTTACATATGTATGTTGAGTCTAATGAACATATGATGTCTTTCTCTGTTTCTCGAAGCTATTAAGAGTTATTGTAGGTTTCAGGAAAACTTGAACTGCGATAATACTATCGGCCGCATAATATTTAGCTACCTACATTCTATAAGATGCGTTCTCACTTCATGAATAAACATGTTCGAAAAACTCAAAAGTAAATCTAAAGGCGATTTTAAACTGCAGGCATATCAGTTTTATATTTGATCCGATCAAATCGAAGCCGTATGCTTACAGCTAGGATGATACGTACAGAGACTACGCCTTAAAGGAGCATAGTTCTTCTGATTCTTTTTCAATAGCATGTGATTCCATACCTAAAAATTATAAATCTGGCATGCCTTACTAGAGTCTATGATAGACTTTGATTACTGAGAAATTTTATTTCATTTTATTTTGTTCAGCGTGTACAAAAGTATGTATTTTATGGCGTGTGACCTAGTTTGGCTGTAGCAATGGAAAGAATGCAGGATATTTATGTAAAACATGTATAAAGGCACAATGTTAGAATAAAAACTATACTTGCAATCTTTGCAAAACACTCAGTATTAAAAAAAATATTTTTATTTGTTATAAATAATTAAATATACATATAAATATTGATTGATCCAGAAACAACATATTTCACATTACTTATCGTTTTATAAAATCGTAATATATTCCTCGTTCCTTGGAATGGCTAGACATAACAAACCGCAAGCGACCAACAAAAGCCCCAACAAATATATAGGAATCAGGCAGTTGAGATCTAGAAGAGCTCCAAAAACTAAATTTCCAAAAATGGCTCCCAATCTTCCACATGTTGCAGTAGTGGCCAAGGCAAGAGCTCTAAAAATTCATAATTGTTGTTTGATGAAGATGACCTCTATTATTTATTGAAATATATTTTTAATGATAACAAATCTCGTTTTTTTATACAGTAGTACAATAAAAAATATCGTAAGACCAGTGTGCTAATTTGTAACTGTTGTTAAATTAGAGGTTTCCTATTTAAGAAAAACAAGCTACTTAACTGATATAAACTTCAAATCTATCATGAAAATTTTATTCATACCTTATATTGGTCGGAAATAAATCAACAACGACACAAAACAGTACAGCCTCTAAAATACTCGTTAGAGCCTCAAAAGTGCAGGATAAAACAAGGGTTTGGCCAACGCTACTGACCCAGTTCAGGCCTAAAGTGCAAAGGCCCGAAAGCAGTAAACTGGAAACTAATGTTCAATTTTTGTCAATTGTCATATGGAAAATAATAATGATACTGACCCAAGATAAATTTTTTGCCACATTTGTACATAAAATAACTTAATGAAACTGACGTTGGAATGCAACTTAATCCTATAATCATGGTATCTAAAAATACGTCGTTCTCCATGGCAGGATCACATTTTTCTTCTACTGAGTGCCACGACGAGTTGGCCTGAGAAACAACACAAATACTTGCGGGCGTTTCAGGAAACTTAGCGTTAAATTCGTTAAATCTTTCAAAAATTTCTGGAAACCACATAACTAAAGTATAATAACTGAAAAGGAAAATATGATCAGTTTACTAGTATTACTTTAATAGAATTGACAACCTTGCCATTAAACCAAAGTCTGCAAGACACGTTATAGTCAAATATTTACAATACTGCTGTTGAATCAAGCCCTTAACTATGCCAGACAACTGACTCAAATCTAATTGTTTAGAAAGTATTTTTGTCGAACTATTGTTTGAATTTTCTAGGTCGTTTACCTAAAATTCTCGATTATTCCCTTGAAAATTTTGTTAAAAATGTTACTTACTGGAAATTCCAAATGGTCGTCATTGCGATTAAATCGATAAATCTGTTGGAAAATGGCCCGCGCTTCCTTAAATTTTCCTTTTGAAATCAAAAATTTTGGAGTTTCGGGAAAAAAGTACAACAGGAATATACTGATTAAGCTGGGCACGCTGCAAACCAAGACGAATGTTCGCCATGGACTGAAATTTCCACCATCTTCAAAGATTTGGACCGACTTTTTATTGAGAAAACACCAGGCCACACCTAGTAGGAAAAAACAAAATATTTTCAGATTTCAAAAAGAACGCGAATTTAAACTTCACAGCCGTTTCTTAATTAATACAAAAATTAAAAATATATAACAAAATTGCTTCATCATCGTACAATTTAAAATTAACACAATTCTTAAACGTCTGCTTTGGAATTGGAGAGCATATGACAATTACTTGTTATTGAAATATATATCGTCAAAATTTTACCGATATTTTCCTATTATTATACTTTTGCCATATCGCGGGCATGGAAGTCCAGAGATCCTGAGTCTATAGATTAGCATTATTTTCATACTGCAACCTTCAAGATACCAATTCTCTTTGTTTCTAACTTGTCAGGTGTAAGGTGGCAAATTCTCATACTTGACATTTTAATTTTTCATCCCTGTCAGTCAGATTTTTATAATGAACTTTTTATGTATGCAGTAGACTCTCGTTACAATGAACACCGTTAATAGTGAACCCCTTCACATAGTGAACAAAGTTTTACAATAAATATTCTATAGAGTGAACAAGGCGCATGCATTAATTAATTCAATATATCGAAAATCTACTGTATTTTCCTTCTGCGTTGTATTGAAAACTGAAGATGATTGTATACTGGAAGTTAGAAGTTCTAACTTTAAATAAGGGGCCACAAACATCGCTCAGCAAGCAGCCCGAGATGCTAAAGCCGCTGGGGTTGCTATGCGACAGGCCGGACCACATGTTGTCTGTCAAGTAAAAATTCAACTAAGGAAAAAGCTATAGAAGGTTGAGCCCGCATCCAGTAAAGTAAAACAAGCAGCCAACTGGAATAGGAGATGAGTTTAAATAAGATTTAAAATTCAACGCAGAAAGAAACCTTAATGCATTCCTATATCATATTATTATAAAAAAATATATTTTTAATGTATATAAAATAATATGTAGTCGGTGTAGAACAATCTCCACTGATGGTTTCCAGGTGTAAGGTGGATGTGCAAATTCTTAAACATGACATTTTGATTCCTCATCGCTGTCATCCAATTTTCGATAATGAGTTTTTACTATTTTATATATCTATTTTCTTTATGCATTGGAATAGAAGCTAAAGACAACTGTATGCAAGAATCAAGAAATGCTAAACTTGGACAGGTGGCCTCAAACATTGCTCAGCAAGCAGCTCAAGAAGCTAAAGCCGCTGCAGGTGCTATGCAACAGGCTGGACAACAAGCCGCTCATCAAGTAAAGACTCAATTAGCAGAAAAGGCTATGGAAGCTGCAAAAGCAGCAGAAGCAGCTCTTGCAGGTAAAGAAGAGTTAGTAGACAAACTGCAGGAACAATTTACAGAAGCTCAAGTAGTAGTAAACGAAGAATCAGTTAATTTACAGCAAGCCCATTTGACCGTGCAGGCAGCCACAAAGGCTGCCCAACAAGCTCAAACTGAACTAAAGCTACTGCAAACTACCTTTCAGTTGGCACAAGGAAACGCTGCTAATACTCAGCAAATGTTAGAAGGTGTACAACAACAATTTGAAGATAAAGAACAATTGGTTGAGGCAGCTAAAAATCGTTTTGATCAGTTAAAGAATGAATTGAAAGGGGCTAAACTCGAGCTGGCCAAAACGAAAGAAGCAGCTAAGAAAGCTGAGCAGTCATCCAGCGAAGCTAGACAAGCAGCTAACCGGAACAAGTGATGAATTAAAATAAGTCTTAAAATTCAATGCACAAAGAAATCTTTGTTATGTGACCCTATTATTATTAAAATCATTAATATATAAAAATAATATACATAATAATATTATACATGTGTACAATGTTCTATACGTTTTTATTATTATTTATTAATTAAAAAGGTATCTTATTTATAACATACCACCTAAAATGTATTTGTATGCTTATTAATGTTGCAAATGAGTGACCGTGCTTTTGCCTTGTGCTACAAAGGAATATGATTATTCACAGAACCTCGTTTTTTCGGGTCTGAGTGCAAGTTTTAAATATGTTGCACCTGTGATATTAGTAGATATGTAATTCTTTAAAATTACCGTTTTTTCGTTCTAACAAAGGGTCAAGGTAACTTTTCCTGTCAACATCTGTGTACTAAAATATCTGGATTCTTTACTTGCTCTTTTACTTTCAGATTGACCGCGGTAAACTCAGTATACGTTTCTCAGCAGTTTGATTTTTGGAATATTTAATAAAAGTCTAACTCATAAACGTGGGTTTATAAACGAAAATCACAGGGGAAAAAGAAGGAATGTCACAAAATATCAAAAATTGAGTTACTAGCGCCATTTATTAGAAAATCTGCTAAATTTGATTATAAATACTTCTCCAGGAACATAATACAACACAATTCACTAATATTCACGTTTAAAATAACAGACAGGGAAAAACAAGGAATGTCAGTGTTTTAGAATCAATTTTTCTCGTTTCTAATAATTATCAAAAAAATAAAAAATGTCACTAATTATAATTAAATGAGTTATTTCACCACTCACGCTCATGAATTATAGCCTGATATCGTGATTATAACCCGTTATCAGAAAGGCATCTCCGTTTATATCATATGGTTGTAAAAGTTCTTAGAAAACATTAATCAGTCGTTTCAATAGCTGTCGCTTTATAAAATTGGAGAAGAGAAGAATATGTCTGATGTGGTGGACAAAACCATGACTTATTCAAAATGTCAGTCATAATGTCATAAGGTGACGTTTATCTCTTACTAAGCTCTCACTTGCAGGCAATATATTATACTTTACAATTCGAAAATAATATTCTGTCAATTTGTATGATAAATTTTGTTGCAGCTCGATTGATGTATGTTCGATGTATTTATAGATTATCTTTCTTAGTTTTTTTGGACTTTGACTTTTAGCATTATTGAACCTTACCTGGCAAAATAATCACTCCAATGTTCCAGAAAATCTCTAGCTTTCCTAAATATTTGTCACGATGCTGCACTGATAGAAATTCTCCCAAATATGAGAATATTAGGCTTGTGGCTCCAATAATACTGAAAAAAAGCAAGGTCCTTGTAGTTACAGGAAGAAAACAAAAAACATCAACCACTTACCCAAAACCATTAAAAAACCTACAAATAACAAAGAGTACATAACTATTTACACTAGAAGATGCTACTGCTGCCAAGAAATCAATCATTAAAGATATCAAAATGGCCATTCTCCTGCCATAGGTATTTGCCAGGGAACCCCAGAGGAAACATCCAAATAACATTCCTGTATAAAACAAATGTAAAGTGATAAAAGTGAATAGAAAAATTCATCTATTTATTCTACCAAGCAACGGTATGGCAGATAATGTTCCTTTATCTCTGGAAGACAAACTAAAATCACATTCTGCAGAGGGTAAAACAAAGGATAAAGTTGTGGAGCTTATGGCACATGTTGCATAAATACAGCCACTAACTGCCAGCAGGACAATTTGAAATTTTCCGTTACCTATAAAAATTGAAGGTATGTACAGGGTGTTCCAATAACGACTAAACAAAGCCTATTACTCAGCTCGTTAGAACATTTGAACATGGATAACGATAAACACGAGATCTTAGATAATAGGTTAACGTAAACATGTAATATTTTTTTAAATAAAATGAAATATTCATTAAAGAAAAAATAGATTAGAAATCCTTAAACTTTTTTCCAAAAGAGAGACGTAGATTTATTGCGAAGTTTCAAAGGAATATTGCAATAAACACTATTTTAAGAATAAAAAGATTATTTGAAGAATCAAAATTAAAAATATTCATTAATTAGTTATATCTCCAAATAATCATTTTCTTATTAAAATAGTCTTTACCAAAATATTCCTTTGGACATTTGCAATGAACCTACGTTATCTGAGATCTTGCTCTATTGTTATCCATGCATTCAGCATTATTATTAGAAAGGTAATTTGATTTTAAAATGAAATGAAAATCATTTATTATAATTAGCGCAGTGAATGTAGAGTAAAAATTACGATTGGAACATGCGTAAAAAATACGAGCGTTCTGAATATCAAATCAAAAATACCCCGTTACATTTAAAAAACATCAAGATTGCCTCGTATTTCTTTTATTTCCAGTTCTACTGACTCTTAAGTCTCATTGTCGGATTCTGCAAAAAAAACTACATGGTTTTTTTAAAAAAATTTCTGACGAGCTGGGAAATACATCTTGTTCAATCCTCATCAGAATCCCATCAGAATACCCTGTATATAGTATGTAGAAGAAAACGACTTTACCCGCATAGTTTATTGCAGTCTCAAAATCGCTCTCATGAAAGTCCAAAAAATTTTCCTCTAGAAAATGTCAATTTCAATATTTTTATATATTTTTTTTTTATTTTGTAATTTACCTTGTTTTAATTCGACATCAATAAAAATGTTATTTTCACTTCGGGTTTTGCACTCGTACACAACTAAATCGTTTGGGGGCATAATGGCGCTCTTGACCGTTCTAGAATCGCTTATTAATAATATAATATTTAATTACATTTCATTTGCCAGTTGATAACTTTTCTTTTGTTTATTTTTATTTTTAACCTTGCGTAAACAACGTTTATTCAAGCTAATATTTATGTTTATGCATCCAAGCACAATGCCGAAGGAAATTTACCAGAATAGGCTTGACACGAATAAAATATTTATATACTTTTTCTTTTTTTTTGTAAAATTACAAGGGTCACTTTACAGTTCAGATCGATGGCGACTCGATTCTAGTTTGCGTATGAACTAGCAGTATTTTTCTTGGACTCGGTCCTCGTGACGAAAATATACATAAATATTTATTTCGACATTTGACAATATAAAATGATAAAAAACAGTTGAATTTCTGTTTGTTTTTAATAATTTGTAATCAAACTGGAAACTTCCGGATTCGATGTTAATTTTAGGACGGCCAAGGCAAAATTCAAATTTTAAGTAGGTTTTTATTATTTTCTTTTTTTAACCTAAATATAGATTTTGAGAATTTCTTATCAGTGTTAGGATTAATTTTGTTTTCTCAGGATTTGTTATACAATTTTTTTTATTGAAATTGCAAATTCTAACCTACAGGATTTTTGTCTTATTTGTCACTGTATTACATAAAATGAATTCATTTTTATATAGGATGTATCCAATTTAAATATCAAAATGGCAAGGGTGCCTGGAAAACTGAAAAACTAAGGCAAAAATGCTTCTATGGGATATTTTGTTTTTCTCACTTGTGAAATTAAAAAAAAACTAAGAAATGAAAAACAGCTTCGTATACAAAAAGAAGAGCTGTTAAACAAATAAATTAACAGGTTCCTTATTCTCCGTATTAATTTATAAAATTTTCAGATCTTAAGAAAAATAAATTTACTCTAAATGTTTGATTCAGAATTTCTGACGCAATATAGTATTTTGAATAGCACATTCTTTAACATTCTCCCAACTAAGGATTTAGAGTATACATATAGCCATACTTATTTTTTCAACTAAATATTTAGTTTACATGCCCATACACAATAACAATCGATTCAAATTCCAGTTTCCCAAATTGTAAATTCATTCATTACCAAAACTGCTGGTAATTCTTGGAAATAAATTATCACTGAGAAATATCGGTTCAGATCATGATCTAAACTTCTCCGAACTTTTGCACTTCTCTGAAATGGATTTTTTTCAAAGCGTTAACGATACCTGGATACAATTCTATGATCCAGGGATTTAGCTATCAATGGAATCGAAGCATTCTGAATCTCCAAAACCAAAGATCAAAACGGTTCAAAAATTGGATGAAAAAGTTATCATTACAGTTTGATCATTTCTTTCGATATGATAATCATAATATCATTGTTTAAGGCTACTGAAAAAAGGGAAAAGCTATTATGGGGTGGTTCAACCAAAAAAACAAAAAACTGCATTTCGGTCGTAACTTTCTTAAAAATTGTGAATATGTATTGAATATTCCTAGTGGCAAAGTAAAAATTATTATCGTCAATTTATTTTCAAAAACTGAAATGGGATGCACAAGTTGTCGACGAGTTTAACATTCCTCAGCTAAATCTTATTATACCTGGTGTATAGGAAACTTGGAGCAAAGAGATCCTAGGTCTTGAAGATTTAAATGGAATATATCTGACGAGTCTATTTTTATACACTTAGAATATGCACTAAAGGTGGGTTGAGGGAGCTGATTAAAAAGTGCAAAGTGGTCATCATTTGAATTTCGAATCAATTGTTGCATATTCGCCAGCAAAATTAATGAGAAAATTAAATGAGAACATTTGTGATTTTGAAGATTTAGTTTCTAGTTTTCATGTTAGTTTAACTGTAGGTTAGAAATATAAAAAATTATAAGAATATACAAAAGTTGATGGACATATTGGTGAACACGTTTTTATATATCATCAAAAGCGCATTTTTTTCACTTTTAGCACTGAAAATCAAAAAATTGAGAATTTGAGATAACAATAGATTTAAATTTGGGTTATAGGAATCTATGCCGTGACCTAATTTTAGAAATAATTTATAGTATATATATATATATAATAAGTATTTTTGCTATAGGTGTAACTAATATTTTGTGTGTGTCATCGTGTTTGCGGTTGAGTTGACAACTTTACGTCCATTTATTTCAAAACTCAATTTTTTGACTTACACCACTTTGGCTTTTAACGGCTCATATGTGAATGACATTGCTTATTTGAATATTCAAATTATATGCATTCATTATTATCCTGTATATTGTTCTGAAATATTCTAACATTCCGGTTATTGAAGTTTTCAGTTTAATAATTTAATAAATAAATAAATTACTAGATCCTGAATAGAACTTTCCTATAGCAATGAATTAGTTTTATTAAGATAACTACAAATATGGTCAGATAAAATATCTACAGCAAACAACTTACAATTAGTAGAAGAAAGCTTATTGCTCCAGAACTTAAAACATGGAGAAAGGAAGAACTGAAGAAGAGAACAATATAGTTGTAAATACATTTTTATGTATTTTCTTGTTTACGTTTTAAGTTATTTTATGGATATCTTTGATCGCTAAATGCAGCAATATAGCAAACCACTCCCTCATTGGGCACAGGTTGACTTGAATAAAATTTCGAAGGGGCAGCAGACTTGAAATGTTCCACCCTCACGTCCAACTGAGTCTGGTCTGACAATCCGAATGTCGACTTGTCCTGCCATGTCATATTATCGCCATTAGCTATAAGAATTTCCTCATAAACTTTCGTATCCTGTAAAGGTTTTATTTTAATATGTAGTGCTTTCATTATTATTAATTTTCTATACCACCAAATCTCTTAGCGGTGCAATAAAACAAGGTGGAGGTCGATTGAAGGGTTCGCAGATTTTCTGACATTGTAGCATCATCAGCAAAAACCACATGTATTCGTTGCGAATCTCAATTTCTTTAGGGGTATTTTTTAATTCCAAAAGTTTCATGAACCATTTTCGTAATGGAGGTTTTTCTATAATGATTAGTTTTTAGTGCAGCAGAATAAATGAAGGTTTTCTTACCGTGTTCGGGAATTAGTTGCACCAAAGCCTTGGCCAACATACTGTTGTAAAAGAAATTTGCGTCTGAATCTGCCATTTTTTACACCAAAATTTTGACACTTACATATATTGACAGAATCGAATTTTTAAAAAAGGGTTAATATTTTTTCTAAATTTCTTTGAAAAATTTAAAGCAAAATGTTGATTGAAACGTAAAAAAATGGCCAACGCAGTGATTGCTTTAAATGATCATTTCCATTACAATTGCAAAATTGCAACGACTTTACAGCAGTTCCTGCCTCCTAATGGTAACATTCTATGTACAATAGGGCAGGCCATTTAATCAGTTTTCGTTGTTTCGTTCGTAGAAAGAAAAATGATCCAACTCTGGTTCGATAAATTGGAGCACATGAACAAAACCCTAGAGGAAATAATTATTCGTAGTGATTATATGTGGTTCATCCTGCTGATGTTGCAAAATAGAAAAATTAAGGATCCATTCACACAACTTCCTCCTCACCAAGTATTACCACTCAAGAAGTTTATTGTAAGTAATTTAAAATTATCTATAAAATCCAGTTATAAAGAGTATCCAGAAATAATATCTACATATTTCGGAGGAAGATTCCAGAGTAGTAAAAAAAAGGTGCTCTAATAATAGTTGAAATAATTCATATTAGAGACGTTGCAGCCTTTCAAAGTGGAAGCGGGAGTATTCGTTTTAATGAAATAATTCCACAATTAATCAATATTAGTAATAGAAATGTTACATGTAAAGCCTTTTTGTGATGTTGCTTAATCTGAATGAAGTGCAAAAAAAACCATAGTTCTACGAGAGGTCGTTATATGTATAATATTCACATCTATTTATCGCAAACATTTTCAATTTATTTTACATCACTATTGAATTTTTCTAGCGTTTATACGTAAAAGGTATTCTTCATAATTAGATATGTATAAAATATGTCATTTTGAATATAAATGTTCTAAACCGTAAGCATATTTATAACATACCGTATGTCCTTGGACCGTATGTCCCTGGACTGTCCCTGAAACGACTCTTAAAAGGCACACAATTTTTGAATTAAATCTTTATTTTTTCGGAGTTCAGCCGTACATGGTTAAAGACTAAAATCTAATATAATTCTACTTTTTGAAAATGAAAGATGCTTTGGAAATTTTCCAAAAACTTATTTTCTCATAGAATAAAGGGTCTTTTCTGTATAAAATACAGCATAATTTTATTTTAGAAAAATGATTTAGAATTAGAATTTAGGCTCATAACCCAAATTTTAAAATCTTCGGCCAACTTTAATTTTTGTTGTTAGAAATGTCCAACCGATGCCTGAAGGTTTTAGTCCAGTACAAAAAACACCCTCCAAACTTTTAAATGGAGTAGTTTATTAATAGCAAAATGAAAGAAGATTCAATGCACAAACACAAAAGGGATACCTAATTTCACTAATTAAGAAAAGTAATAGTTTAATTAAACTTTTTAACGCACACGCATTGATTGGCGCCGAAAAACAATAACAATTGACAACTATCATCTATATATATACATATATCCGAAGAGTAGTTTCGGGCTTTGACCAAAAGCCAATCCTGAGGATTGATTGCTCTTCGGGCTTTGACTACAACATAAACTTTATAAATATGGATTGTTAGTGAGCCGCCATTATGCGATCCAAGATGTGGCGACACCGATCCCGAGCGGTGACTAACGGTACTAATTTTAACCGCCGTTATTACGGTGTTAGACAATAGTGGTTTTCGTTTGCTCCTATGATTCCTAATCATAATCCAAATAACTTTTATTTTATTGCTGGATTTAAATTAAAAAATTCTGTATTTTGATTAGCTTAGAATGGATCATAATCAGGAAATCAATTGCAAACGAAAGCAGCTCATGTGTGGTATTAAAAGTGATAAATTTGTTTTTTTTATGTTATCAAGTGTTTAAAAAATTATTATGAAGAATTGTGTCACTTATGGTAGCAAAGAACGTAGTGAAAAAAAGAGAGATTAAGTTTCATAGGTAAGAAAACAAAACAGCACTTTTAGTTCGAGAAATTTTTCTCACGTGTTCATATTAAGCTATATTCAAAAACCTTGAAGCGATCGTAACTTATACTATATTAGTTTAGAAAATGAAACGTTATGTTATTACTATACACTTTTTCATTAAATTACATACATCGAAAATTAGTACCATTAGTCACCGCCTAGGGGATCGGTGTCGCCACATCTTGTATCGCTAATTTATCATTGTGGATATAGGGAACTAGCAGTCTATATCTATAGTATAAATTCTGTATCATTTAAAAATGGTTGCACGTAATAGTAATGACGTAGCTCTTACCATTACAAATTTCTAAATATTAAACGATCTCCATAAATAATATCGCACATCCCTAAGAAAAGTGTAATAACTCAAAAATATCCAAAATTCATTTTTTGCCGAAAATGAATTCCATATACAGTACTGGCCACCTATATATTCCCATGCGGTTTTAAATGTATTGAAAAGAGAAACATAAAGTTCCATTAGATCTCTTTCTAAATTTGCGCATTTTTCAATGCGCTTTCGGAATTCTCTAAAAACTGCCTGTACATATTCTTTAGTAATTAATTAAACTGCCTGTATTATTCTGCTTTATAATATTTCATAATCACTAATTTATAATAATAGTTTATTATTTTAATAAAAAATAATTGTTGACAATTCTTTGACTTGGAAAATAAAAGAAAATGTCAAAAATTAAAGTTAGCCGAAGATTTTGAAATTTGGTTTATGGGCCTAAATTCTAATTCTAAATCATTTTTCTTAATAACATTATGTCGTATTTGATACAGAAAAGACATTTTACTCTTAAAAAAATAGTTTTTTGAAAATTTCCAAAGCATGCTTGATTTTCAAAAAGTTAAATTATAGTAGATACTAGTCTTTAACCAAGCACAGCTGAACTCCAAAAAATTAAGATTTAATTTGAAAATCGTTTGCCTTTTACAAGAGTCGTTTCACCTATCCGGGGACATACGGTATGTTAATCAAAATTTAACGTAATAAGCAAACTATTTACGTTGAAAACATGGCCATTTAATGTACCCTCTTTACATCACATAAATAATAATATAGCCGAATAATCGTTTCAAGAAATGACTGCATGCTGATACGCATTTCATTTACGCGAGAGTAAACGAAGACAGCCGTGAAGCTAGAAGACTTTATGCAGAAGCCTTTCCCGGTTGAAAACTTTTTCAAACTAATACAAAAGATTAAAGGAAAATGGATCTTTTGTGCTATTAAAACATGATTGTGGAAGAAAACGTATTACTTAGATTGTTGTACCTTGTACCTCTATAGTTTAGAGGGAATTCAAGCCTTAAAGCCTTAACCCGAAGATTAGTATCTTGTCAATGGTTACTACAGAGCAATTGCATTTGAATACGAATTTCCTAACAAATGTACCCTTTGAGAGGAAGCCATATTCAAACGCGATGGAACTATTAATTTTCATCAATCTCACGTGTAGGCAGAAGAAAATACACTTGAACACTTCCAATCAAGGCTTTCAAGAGGTTTTCTCTAAATATCGGGGCAGGAATAGTAAACAATTTTTTGATTGGACCGCTTGTGGTTTCTAATTGTTTGAATGGGTTTCCAATACGTTTGTTTCTAAATATCGATACAGGAACAGTAAACAATTTTTTGATTGAACCGTTTATGATTTCTAATTGTTTAAATGGGCCGCGGTATTTAAACTTTTTCGTTTTTTTTACTTTAATGGAGGACGTGCCATATCGATTACACCATAACACGTTTTTTATGTCAGATGGGCTCCGACTTATTTTTAATAAGAAAACCTTTTTACGTAGAAAGATCAGAAAAATTCAATGGCGATATAAGTAAATCGGAAAAGTTTACAAAATAAAATAGATGTGAATATTTAGAGATAGTGACTTCTTTTTGAACTTTTTTGGTACTTTATTGAGATTATACAGCATTAAAAAGCGGCTTGAGTTGCAAAATTTCTATTTCTAATACTGATTGATTGCGGAGTTATTTAATAAAATCAAATTATCCCGCTTCCACTTCGAAAGACTGCAACTTCTCTAATATGAATTTTTGTAAATATTATTGTAGAAAGTTTTTTTCTTATTGCGATGCCTAAAATCGCTCCCGAAATATGCAAATGGTATTTTCGGATACCCTGTATCTAAAACGAGAACGTGTTTAGTCAGTTATTATAGCTACATCCAAATATCTACTAAATTTTCATTGTTTTTTGAACAACATAGTTTTTAGATCGAAATTTATTGGTTTTGACAACGATGAATAGCAATTATGGTTTAGATAATCGAGTTAATATATTTGGCAACACCTTTCTCCTGCTTTCGTTCAGAAAAATCAAAGTTTATGGTATCCAGAATATCAGCATTGTCATCAATACACATATCTTCGATTTCCATGTTTTTTTATTGTCTCAAATAACATTATAAAATTAATACAAATATTATTTATAGGTATTCATTAACATTCAAAACTTTTTTACTATTTTATTGGAGGTTAGGATATCCAGATTAAACTCTGGCAGCTGCGAGATCCAGTTAATACGGATTAACTGGATTGGTGCTCGATTTGTTTCGATACATAATGAAATTTAGAGTTAATGCAGATAAAATCGTTAAATGCTATCAATTTACTATAACATATCGGGAAATTAATCAATTACTTTCAATTCCTTTGCTATCTTTTGATTTTCATTTTTTTTTATACATTCATATTTTTATATGTATAGTAGCGTGCATATCGAAGATGATTATTTTGTAAATCGAAGAACTCAAACAGTACAAAAGTTGAAATACAGGCATTTAAGGAATATGATGTGCAGCTGCAAATATCAATAGCCAGTCCAATGTCAATAAGGCTATTTGCCGGCTATGCAACTTTTAAATTTGAGAATAAAGAAAGACCAAATTTTTACCTTTGGTGACAGCCAACAAAAGTCCCAAATTTCTTTATAAAGTAAAACGCGTTCCTGCTATTGATATTGAGATGTTAGAAAACGATTTTGTACAGTGAGTTCAAAAGTATTTGCACATCTTATTTTTATTCAATAATTGTATTAAAATGAATTAAATTTTAACAGAAGATGTGTTATTATAGAATTCAGAACAAACAAAAGTTATAGGTCAATAAAAAATTTATAATACAATTAATGGAAAGTAAAACATTAATGTTTCCTTAAGTGTAACATTATACAGTAGAACCTTGATTATCCGGGGTAATGTTTGCAGGACCGTTTCCGAATAATCGAAAAACACGGAAAATCGAAACATATATGTATTATTTTTCAACATAAAAAATTAATATAATTTATAAATACATAAAAATAAAAATAAGACGAATTTTTACATTTTTTTAGAACAAGAAACTGATAATGTTTTAAACTTAGGGAAAATTTATTCTTTATATAAAGTATATGTAGCGATTAGGTACATATTAACTTTTGAAGAAATTTGTCATTTTTGTCTATTTCTTTCTATTACACATTTACCGATACCAAGCAACTAAAACCGCGACAGTGGGTTTGTTTACTTTATCCGTATAAATTGTGGCGAACGATCTGCTTGCATAGATTATAGAATAAAACGGATAATCGAGGTCCGGATAATCGAGGTTCTACTATATTTCTGTTGCGACTTAAAAGTATTGATGAAAATGTAATGCTGCATTCTTTGATTAATTATTGTATCATGATGATTCACACAATCACAATAATCTCCAAAGTATTCACAACTACCAGCGAGAAAAAATTATATTGTTGCATAAAGAAAGTCACAGTTACCGTCGTATTAATGTAAAATTAACTTTATATTTGTCGAGTATGCATCATGTAAATACATAAAAAAATACCTACGAAGAAAGTGTAAAAACATATAACAAAATCAAAGATTACAGGACGTTGGAAAATACATTCTGAAAGATATCAGTGACAAATTATAAAATATATGATTAAAAAACCATTCACAAGTGCTCATATCGCTACAACTGAAATAAAATTTGTTTGTGCCTAAATCCTAAAGAATATGTTGCATAAAGTTGGTACCTCTGGTAAAGCAACAAGAAAAAATCCTTTTATAAATGAAATCAATGGAAAGAAAAGACTGGAACTTCCAAAAAACTTATCTAGAAAAATCAGAGGAGTTTTCAAATAGAATGTAATCTTTTCCGACGAGAGTAAATTGAGTGTTTTCGGATCAGATGGAAAAAATCTCGACAGAAATATGATATAAAATTGCAGCAGTAAAATATAACAAAACTGAGGAATATTATGGAGGACAGTCATGGTTTGAAGTTGTGCAGCAGCGAACGGAATTGGAAATATTGCTATTATTCAAGGCAATTTGGGTGCTAAATTATACGTTAAAGGCATTGCCTGATAATTTATTGGAAAGTGCATTGTTTAAATTTGGCATAATTGACACTTGTAATTTCTAACAAGACAATTCCTAAGCATCCGGCCAAAATGATTCACGAATGGTTGTTATACTATAATGTTTCTCACAGGGCTAATAACTCCACCACAATCACCAGATGTGAATCCAGCTGAAAATTTATGATATAGTATATTGGATTTAAAACTAACAAGGGAAAGTCGCGTAATGTCCATCACGGATTTGGCTAAAATTGCACATGAGTATTCTTAAAGGCCTTCCACAAAAATGTTTTCAGCGTTTATCCGATTGGGCCCTTGTTTTCGAGGTATAAGCATTTAAAAAGTGATGAACGAGCACATTACGGTTAAGTACCTATTACTATAAAAATTTTTTTATTCTTTTGATAACAAATCGTCTGATATAATATCCTCTATTCTTTTTATATTTAATTTGCAGAAGTTTGGACGATATTTGTTGTAAAAACAAGAGAAACAAATATTATTTGTGCACCATAAACATTTTATGAAGAATTTACCAACACATTTATTTTTTAATACTATAACTAGGAACATTTATAAATTAAATATGGACAGAATGGAAGATATTATGTCAGTTGATTCCCTATCAGAAAAATAATAAAAAAAATGTTTATAGTAATAGATAGTGAATCGTACTGTGCTCGTGCATTATTTTTTAAATGCTTATATCTCGAAAACGAGGACGCAGTCGGATAAACGCTGAATACTTTTTTTTAGAAAGCCTTTAAGAATACTTTTGTGCAATTTTAGCCAAATTCGTGACGGACATTACGCAACTTCCCCTTGTAAAAAAACCTAAGATTTCCAATAAAAGAGAGTTGAGAAAAGTAATTTGTGAAAAATAACAAAGAATATTAAAGGAGGCCCCAAAAAAATTGTATTAATTCCAAGAAATTTACAGACGATCATAAATGCAATCCTGATTCACACAAAATATTAGAAATATCATTCATTATTTATAAGAGTCATTCTTATGTGCAAATACTTTATGTAACATTTCTTAGTTCTTATGTTAATTCATTTTATTATCGATTGAATTATGAATTTTGTATTGACATATGTAAATTTTAGTTTGTTCTAGATTTTCTAATATATTTTTTTAATGAAATTTCATTTTTATTTCAATTTTTTACAGAAGAAAAAGACGTGCAAATCGTTTTTTTGTACTATTATCTGCCTAAGTACCATTAATAATACATTTAATATCTGGAAATACTGAGACTAAAAGACTATTTTTTTAACCAGTGTTAGCTCGTTCTCGATTTTATTGGCAACTTCCATAGATAAATACATAGTTAAATAAGACTTTTTTAGCCTATTCAAGTGTACGAAGAAGTGTTGATTGCTAACGAACCCAACATGATTTACGCGGAAAAAAACTGCTCAGATGACATTTTAAAAATCAAACAAACGAAGACAAATTCCACTTCGGCCAGTTCATTGAAATTGTGAATTTTTTTTAAGGGTTCTTTATATTATATTGAAATATTTTCGTTAAACTAGTAAACAATATTTTCACAGCAAAAAATCTACTTTTAAATTCTTCAGGTATTTTTCTTAAAATTATTAGTGGTGTTCAGTCTGAGTTAGCCATTCCACAGGTGAGTAATATTATTTGTGTTAAATTATTGTATATTAAGTCTCGTTTAAAATAGGAAAAATGCTCTGGTACCAAATCTTAATTCTTGTGGCATGGAACTTTGTCAGTGGTCACGTTACCAAACATCCTAAAGATATTTTAACAGCCATAAAACATGAAAAATCCTCATCTACACACACGCATAGCTCGAACGGTGAGTAAAACTTCTTTTTAACTTTTTTAATATAAATTATTTCCAGAACTACACAACACTTCCACAAGTTGCGTGCCCCTGGTAAGTTGTCCTGCCCATTTGCGAATTGAGCATAATCACTATTGCCAAACAAAAGCTAATAGGAAAGGGGTGATTTGTACCACAGGTCAAAATCATACAGGTAACATAAAAATAATTCAATTAACTTCAAATGACTGGAAATTAATTAAAATTTTAGGCAGCCTAGAAGAAGGGCACGGCAGAAGACATCATAAATTTCATCTGGACACTCTCACATTAGGTGCATTACAAAAGAAAAGTAGAGCGGAACTGTCTAAACTAAAATCTAGAGAAGCTCTTTTGCTGGCCTCGGATCAACCCACCATTTTAATGCCTGGTTCTGCTACTTATGGACATTTCAGGAATTCACGCACATTCGATATGACCGATTTGTCTCAAGTAATGAACGTAGCGAATAACGCGTTGGAGATAGCATTAGCAACGAGAGCTTTTAAGGATCGGTAAGCTTTGTATAGTTGAATTCTTATATAATATAGAAAAATATTATAGGCAAGGATTCAGCACTGAAGACTTGGAATTGGGTTTTATAAGCCAGGATCTGAGACCTACTCCTTTAGGTCACACTTGCGTTCCTTTGCCTTTTTGTCCTTTGATTCCAGATAAATATAGGCGAATAGATGGAGCTTGCAACAATGGGTTACATCCGGCTTGGGGTGCTCCGTTTACTCCATATTCTAGACTTCTTCCTGCCAGTTACCACGATGGTAAGCTTTGTTTAAAATTTTATTTAAGAATCAAGTTTTCAAAGTGATTTCTCCTAGGCATCTGGGCCCCTCGAGTAAGCAGTGTCTCTGGTGAACCACTTCCAAGTCCTCGTCAGATCAGCGTCAATATATTCCAAGACAATGATCGCCCAAATCTAGAATACACATTAGCATTAATGCAATTTGGCCAGTTTATTTCACATGATTTTACTCAATCTATGGATATGTCTTACCGTAAATTCATACACATAATTTTTAAAATGATTATAAAGGTTCTTACTTTTAGCGAATGGAAGCGCCATTTCCTGTTGTAACTCTGACGGATCAGCTCCATTACCACCAGAAGCGAGTCACTACGCGTGTTTACCTATACATCTTCCATTTGGAGATCCCTTCTATAAAGGTTACAAGCAACGATGCATGAATTTTGTACGTTCTATTTTGGCGCCTAGACACGACTGTTCCATGGGTTACGCTCAACAAATGAACAAATTAACTCATTTCATTGACGCTTCTTCCGTGTACGGATCGACTCCAGAACAAACAAGCGAATTGCGAAGTTTCCAAGATGGAAAACTTGTAGTTTTTAACGATTTTGGACGTGAACTTTTACCTTTAGCCAAAGATCCAGAAGCCTGTTTAACTATGGAACAAGGATCTGCATGTTTCCAATCGGGTAAGTTTATATAAAGAACGTCTGATCAATTAAACATGGACTTATTATTATAGGTGACACTCGTACTAACCAGATGATTACTTTGGTGGTGATGCACACCTTATTTTTAAGAGAACATAACCGATTGGCCGAAGCACTTGCACAATTAAATCCACATTGGAACGACGAGGAATTGTTCCTGGAAACCAGACAAATTCTTATAGGTGAAATGCAAAATATTATTTACAAGGAATACTTGCCAGCGATTTTGGGCGTGGATGCTATGAAGGAATTTCAATTAGAGCTACAAGAAGCGGGAAAATATTCTATGGATTATAATCACTTGATTGATCCATCCATTACGAACGAGTTTGCAGCGGCAGCCTTTAGATTTGGACATTCTACTGTTGATGGACAAATGAAGTAAGGGACAATTAATCGTTTTATCTTTAACTTAAATAACACTTACACTTTTTAAAGACTGTATGGCCCGAAGAAGATGGAAGAAATCATTGCAATTCCAGAAGTAATGTTTTACCCGGCCAGAATGAGGCACACAGAATTTATGGATGAGGCATTAAGCACTATGACCACGGAACCGATGCAAGAAGTCGATGTTTCTGTTTCAGATGCAGTAAGTCACTTTAAACTGATCCAGAAGTTGGCAAATATTGTTTATTTTTTCTTTCTTTAGCTAACAAAATACATGTTCCGTGGTGGAAATCCATTTGGAGTCGATTTGGCCGCAATCAACATTCAAAGAGGAAGAGACCACGGTTTACGACCTTATAACGAGTACAGACAACTAATTGGGTTACCACGCTTGAGGGACTTTAACGAGTTTGGTCCAGAGGTAACAAATTAGGGAAAAAAGTAATTTTTTATTTAATTTAAATTTAATTTTAATATTTAGGTAGGAAATAAGCTACGTTCTGTATACGAATCAGTGGACGACATCGACTTGTGGGTAGGGGGACTCTTAGAGGAAAAAGTGCCGGGAAGTATTGTTGGACCAACGTTCAGAGACATAATTGCTGATCAATTTGCCAGACTGAAAAAAGGAGATCGTTACTTTTTCGAAAACGATCCTGCGATTAATCCAGGCCATTTTACTCCTGGTAACTATAACTTATTTAGTGAGTGTTTCAATGTACTTATTTAATTGGTTGCCTTCTAGCCCAATTGGAAGAAATTAGAAAATCCTCAATGTCAAGGATTATATGTGATAATAGTGATAAAATATTGTTATCCAGACAAGCACCGTACGCTTTTAGAAAACCAAGTGTTCCAGGGTGAGTTATATTTAATATTTTTACCTCATTTAACTAATTTAACTTACTTTGTTTAATTTTTTTATTCAGTAATGAGTTCGTCGACTGTCGCAGTCCGGAAATTCCAATTCTAGATTTAACTGCCTGGCAAGAATAGAAAATGAAGAAAAGCTGAAATGGCCATTTATGTTTTGTGATTTTGTTTTATTTATTATACTTATTTATGTATTGTAAAATAAAAATACACTTTACCGTAAATTTAGTATATGCAGCACCACAACGGGGGTCATCGGCAATATTGGGACTGAAAAATTGAATTATTTTTTCATTAAATCACATTGCAAGTATAATTCCACGAATTCCATTTAAAAAACATATACAATTTCAATATGCTTTGGATTAATGACAAAATTAACCATTTCCCTAATATAATTTGTCAATATTAAAAAATATTCTTCATTCTAGAACTTTTTAAAGCCCCTAAATAATTTAATTTTCTGCATTTGTTTGACATAGTAAACTAAGGTTCCTCCTTTGCGACTAATTTTCTTACATTTTCCTACATACAAGAGGTAGTATATTAAGAGGTACAACATATTTGTCTTGATTATGAGGAGAAATTCCTTTCACTATACCAATAACTGTAATAATTTACTATATTGAAATTTATTCGATTTACGATATTTCCTGATCATATCATATAAAAGAGAATATATACAAGGTAGTTTATATAAAATGCGCCAAAATTTATCCATATATTTTTACTGCAGACAAATTGCTATTCAGCTACAGTTATTTTGTATGAAAATTGACAGTAATCGAAATACAGGGTGCCAAGGATTGAATTTCATTTGAAGTTTTTTCAATATCTTCTAAACAAATGCGAACTTCAATACGAAGTTTCGGGTTTGAGTATTTGTGTGGTCAGAAAATTGAAATGAGATTTAGCGCGAAGGTGTATAAAAAAGTAATATTATGGAGTTAATAAACTCAATGGTCAAACTGAACCCTTCCTGTGTCAGCCGATATGCCGAGCAATAAATAAATTCTTGCTGGACCATATTTAAAGTTTCTTGAGAAATTGTCACGTTCAATTTGGTATACGTCATTTTTAAGATAGCCCCACAAAAGTAGTTTAACTGGTTGAGATGTGGAGACCTGGATGGTCGTTCAATAATTCCATAATGACGAGGTGTTTATTAATTTTTATTTATGTACCTCCGGGTTATTTTCACTGGAAAATGAATTTATTAAAGTGGGGATAAAGATATCGTGGTCCATTTAACGTTTCAATAAAAAAAATAGAGTCCGACAATCCTATTTTTTACAATTCCTACACAAACATTTATTTGTTTTAGATATTGAGTGTGATGGTCTCATCTGGGATTCTCTTTTGCCCAAGACCGACAGTTCTGTCTGTTAACATTCCCCGTTAATGTAAAAATTGATTCATTTGAGAACAAAATATTTTCTACTTCATGAGAAAACTATTGCACACGTTCATTACGGTTTGGCAGAAGTGCATTCGTCGATCTGGATCATGTTCAGATCATTTTATTCCGGATGTTTTATAAAGGTATAAAAGGTGCTTTTTCCAATTTTAAAATTTGATGTACAGAAGAAGTGGACATATCGTAATTGCTATCAATTCGTCGAACCCTACTGTGTGATTTTTTTATTAAAATATTTAATTCCTTCTTCTCATTGGCCTCAAGACGTACCTTTTTTGGCTTCCTATCTTCAATAGAAACAGTATTTTAAAATTTTCTCTCAATTTTGCTGACTGTTGCTCTATCCGGATATTTGTTATTAAATAAAACACACACACAATTCCTGTTGTGTTCGGACCCAATCATCATAAGAATGTCTATTCTCTGTGTTTGTTATCGATAAACGCACTATGAAAGGAGTTTTCTTTGAAATAAAATCAAATCAAAAACTCACAAATACATTGGAATACTCACCCAATGTTTATCAAACAAATGAATGTTATTTCCATGGAAAAACATTATAGAATACCAAATAATTAATTTTTCTTTACACTTATCGTTGTCATAAATAAAAACAAGTTTTTGGCAATTTCTCAAAATTTTTCTTACGTGTATAACGTAATAAAATTCATTATGCTCTGGATGCAAAAAAATATGTATGACGTCATATCCGGAACAACGATGTCACAAACAATATTATCACTTCAAAAAATGCAGAATTTTGATTTAAAATCGATGTGTCCGAACGGTTTAAAAAATCCATTTGAAAAAGTGAATTTGTTCATTAGTTTATGTACAGAGTGTATAACAAAAATTGCCATAAAACATCTAACGCAGAGAGCCAATGGGAAACAAAATTAGTTAAGCGGCAATAAAAATTTAATATGAAGTTATACGAGCAGTACGAAAAACTAGAAAAGATAAATATCCAAATGTAACACTTTTGGCAAAACAATATTTTTGTATACGTATACCATTACTTCTGAAAATTTCAAACTCTGATTTTCCATTGCGAGAATATTGTTATGTTTAAAAGACCTAATATTGCTATTACTTCCATGCAATATTAATGCGCGAGTGTTTTTATAGTGAAATCGACGACAATTGAAAGAATAATGCTGTTTTATTTATTATATTTCGATGACGTTTTTGCATTTCCTTTTTTTTTCTGTGTGATTCTTCTCATTTATTGCCCTATGAATAATTTGCCATATCTGTTAGAACATTGCAAACATAATTTATGTTTCAATCAAAGTTATTGATTTATTTATTCGCATTTTGATTCATGTACTAAATACCCATGTATCCGTGTAATACATAAAATTATACAAAACGCGCTTATACACGTAACGTTAATTACACTGTGTGCACTTCATGTATACCCATGTACACATGAAATAAGGAGCTCTACTAGGAATTGGGTCAAATGGAATTCGCCATATAGTCCAGATTTAGGACAGCCAGACTGCGCTACCATTTACTTTAGATACTTTAAGATTTATTTAAACGAAATAAAATAACAAACAAAATAAACTGACGTTACTACTGGTATACGAAGTTTGATAATAAAACTATGAAAATTGTTTTTTAAAAATTAAGTTTATTTCTTACATCTGAAACTATTGAAATATTTAGTGCTTGAACGTATCAGAAAATGCACAGGAAATAGAAGAATAAAAAAAAATTATAATTGATGCTTCATTCCTTATTCCAGCCTTTTAATAAGGAATATACAAATAGTATAATAATGTATGTTAAACAGTAAAAATTCCAGTTACACTATTTGTCGATTTATTGTTCTTTGACCGATCGTTTATTCTGGAAAAAAATCTTTTAATTCAATTTTTCTAAAAAAAAAAATGGTTCTTACCAAAAACTGTGGTGGCAAATTTCCCTCTTCAGCGACCAACCTGTTGCCGCTCTTTAAAATCTTCTCCCATTCACTAAAATCAATTCGTTTAACACTAAATTTAAATCCTGGTTAAACATTTAATTCCACTTTGGAAAGGAAGAAGTTCTTTTTTTGAAAACCAGAACTTACCTTTTAGCATTATCAGCTTCGATTTCCGCAACAAGCGCGTCGACGTCCACTTGATTTTTCTTCGGAAAAGCATCATTTCCATTCCGATAATACCGAAGATCCTGGGGAGGCATTAATTTTGATATAAGCCAGTCGGTTTTGGCATTATCTTGAATGAATGGAACTTGTTCGGGTTCTTCTTGAACTCCATTTCTTTTCCCATGGGCTGTAAAATTGTTTTTTTTTTATTTTTAAGAGTTAATTATTCAAGAAATTAATCGGGCTTACCTCCCCAGCAAGCGTGGCCGTACCTAAGGCAAGAGCCTAGAACAAGGATGGTGATTATGTATGCTACACTCATTCTCTAAAATAATTAACTTTTTAGGGTATTCAAAAAGGGCAAAAAGTTAATAAATAAAAATCCACGTGGGATGGGTTTAATTCTAACCACAGTTAATTGGCTCTCGTTTCAAGTTTGACGTGATTTCCAGATAAATTCTTCGATTTAAATAAATTAAGCAGTCTAAAGAGAAATTAATATTTTTAATGTTCAGGAAATAAAGATTTCATTGTCCTTTTTTTTTATTTGTTTTAATATATAAATATATATATATTTTCATGATGTTATCAACAAAGTTAAGTATATGATATCGCTTAAAGACGCTCGTTCCAGACATTTTACTACTTTCCACGTCTATTTTATGGACCGTTCCAGATCCGCTGAGAATAAGCTTCTGATTATTGAAACTTTTAATTTAATAAATCATTATTCCTAGAGGATTCTTTATTATTGCACTAGTTATACCGGATGTTGTCAATTTAAATAGAATAACCTCTGTAATATGTATGAGAAATTTAAAAACTAATAATAAAATCTGATACAATATCCAATTAACTTTTTATGATATATGTAGAGTAAATATTTAAATAGGATATCTGAGATATGAAATTTAAGCAATAACATTTGGAAATAATATTTAAAAAGGCATGTTTTTGAAAAATATTGGAATTGAAACTCTCCTTTCTAGCGCTATTGGGCGCAGCGGAAAAAAACTCATAGACAGGCAGCGTTTCGACAAAAAGTGCATGAAGGGTATAAAATGCACTTGGAACGAAACTTATAATTCATTTAATGTCACTCAATGACCAGTTTTATTATCACTTCATTTAGAGCGCCCTAGTGACATTTTTTTTTAACCGATTGAAAGAAGTAAAAAAAGAAAAATATGAAAATGTCCTTCCTTACTTTGCATTGGAATCAAAAATTGTTGATTTTCTAATAAAAACAACATTTTCTGTCCCTACACCTTGAATTTGATGTGTATTCCCAAAAAAAAACACAACCAATAAACATTTTTATGTTTCTATGAAAATGAAAAAAATTCATTTCGAACGATATTGGCAAAAATTCTTGGAACACTCATAACTACATCTTTCAATAATTAATTAATTAAATTTCCTAGAGTATCAAACAGGAAATTAATTGTTTCCTTTGCTAAATGTTATTATTAGTCGATATGGGCACTATTTGTAAACATGACATTAGCACTAATGAAGAGTTGTGAAGAGACACTTAAGGTTAAACACGTCTATTTCTACCAAAACAAAAACCTGAAACTTGAAATAGATTGCATCAATGTAAAAGGTGTTCCAATAAGAGAGTTTCTTTGTTTTGAGTGACATTTGAACTACTATTACTTCTGTGATCCGAATTTTTCGATCACATTTCATTGATGTGTTTCACAGCAAATTAATAATCTTTCGTTTTATTACATGACAGTAATAATCAGATGATCAGCACTCCTCAATTTGGAGACTGTTTGGATGTAATAAACCTCAAAAAAACTAATCCAAAAGGTCTAAAGCACACGATTAGAAAACCAATGAAGTAAAGTTCTTATCACTTAAGAGAATTCTCTTCGTAGTTCCATGCTGCTGAACGCACTCTGTTTTCTTTAAGGCCAAATGGTAAGACATTTCCGTACGGCAGTTTTGACTTCGTAGCCGGTCTACGAAGAGAGGAATAGAGAAAAATATTTATTATACTCAAACTGGAACTCCTTTTACGTGAAACTGAACGAAAAAACTGAATAAATAAATAAGTTTGTCTCTCTACTTTTTCGTGCATATTAAATACGTACCTCTGCTTTTTTAATTTCGTAACGGCCTGAAACAGAGCATATTTAAATTAACATATTATATACAGGGTGAAGTTACAAAAGTGACGTCTAAATTATTTGAGACCTGTAAGTGTTTTGGAATGGGCAGAGTGTGTTCAGCACAAATTGTTTTTATTGGTCCAGAAAAAATTGGAGGAGTTTCTTATGTTAGTTGAAGTTCTCCTGGAATCATGATATTTCAATGATTTCTCATTCGCACACAGTCCAATGGTCCTTTTAGTCATATTTAAACATAATTAATCATGAATACCAAATATTAGTTGAAGGGTGTGCCTTTTTTTGACCTACAATTACCTGATTATCGTCCACCATGGAATTTTTGATCCGTAATTTGTGAAAAAATACCAAATTGATGAGCATTACTGTCTTCAAAAATTTTCGTAACAAAAAGGGGTCATTAATAAAAAAAAAGAAACGCTGTACAGCTTTACAAGATATATAATTTCCTATAATAATTTCATATAAAAAGTCTGTCCAATTTTTACTATTTCGATTCTAGGAATACTAGAAAAAAAAAGTTCTTATAAACATGGATTCAAAGTGATTGATGTTCGAGATACAGAGTGTTAAAATTTCAATTTTTTTTTCGTTTTTTCAATTTATTTTCTACATCTTTTCGAACAGAGACTTCAAATTTAGCATATGGTATGACAATAAAAATCTCGAATCTCAAGCTTTATAATCGTTGGCACAATCTATAGGGTGTTATAAATTTTTGTTTCATTACCAACGCAAAATTCTCCTAATACGCTATTCTCATTCAATAGCATTATTTTTGAATTCTTTCCGTTTAATAGAATATATTTAACAACTTTTGGGTATCTGTTTTCTGTTTTCAAATTATGTACTTTCGAAAATAACCATCAATGCATACCTCAATCGTAATGATTTCGTAAATAAAAATTTGTTATTATTGTCAATATTAATTAATGAAACAGCCAAAGGCGATAAAAACTCAGAACAAAAATTAGAACAACTGTTGAAAATATGATTTTCCTACTCAAGTACATATATCAATAAAAACAATACTCAAAATTCAGAACCATGTCTATCCCAAACAGGAAACATTTTTAACCGCATATTTATACGAACTTTTCTTTTTAGAATAAAATAAACATATTGAAAAGTAAACTATGAAATATAATATATGTATGTACCTATCATTAATTAAAACCCTGTATAGAGTTTACGAAATTTATGAAAAACTTTTGCATATCAACAGTTATCACATTCTGAACATTTTAAACATTAATATACATAGGTATGATTTTGTGGAATGTCAACCTCATGAACCTCATTTGGTATGAGCAACCAAACATTCACTTTATAAATAATTTTATCAACATTTTGCATTTCATTTTTGTTTAGTATCACTATTTATACAATAACCATTATATTTATTATATTTGTTTACATTTGTTTATTACTGCGTTTCATCATTGCACAATCCTGTATAGTCCTACTGCGTCAAAACTCACCCTCTTCAAAATATCTTTCATTTTTGTAGCCATTTTTTGACTTATGTATCTTAATGTTTTTAAATCTACTACGTCTGTCCGCTTGTTTCCTGCACCGAGTGAAACTATTGAAAAATTTTAACAAAGGTGGGCTTTCTTTTTAATGAAAAACCACTCTCCAAAAAGATCATCTAAGATTAAACACATACATATATCCTGTTAATCCTGTATAAAACAATTTATCATAAGAGTTCTTTTAAAAGGAATTTCGTGCTGCCGATCTATCAAATGCAATTAAAAGTCCCCTAAGCCTTTTTGAAAGGTAGATTGTCCCCATTAAAAAAAACAAAAAAACCAGAAAAAATACATAATACCTGTTTATTTCATATGCTTTATTCCCATTGGTGTGATTTCGGACGCATTACCTTTTTATGAACCTTTTTACACCTTTGTCCCTTACCAAAGAGAGATCTACTGATCATAAAATGTCATATTATCACAAGCAATGTATAATATTTGATAAAAAATAATAAATAAATTACCTGAAGCACATTCTGCCCATAAAAATATCATCGTAAGGAGCACAAAGAGTTTCGTCATCGTAGCAGGAATTTTTTGACACATTTTATTCAAAAACACGATTCGAAAGTTGTTGCAGAAAGAACGTTACCGGTTCGCTGCAGGAGCAACAGTTTTCGAAGTTTGACTCGCGACATTCGCCCGCAACAGGCCGCTTTTATAGGGGATGATGATAGTGATGATGGGGATGGAAAGTTGATTTTTGGTTGGTGGATGTGTATCTATGTGTGTTTGTCTATTGTAATTCGTCCTCGTCCCACAACAGAAATATATGTACTTAGGAATAAAGCATACATCTTTTGTGTATTTAGAAGAATATGATTGAATTTTGTTTAAAAAAAGTATTAAGAAACATGTTGTCGAATATATAGCTACATTTCAAACCAAGATATTGAGTTGCAGTTACAAATGTGAAGTTTTCCCATATTCCTTAAATGTACATTTCAAATAATGTGTTTTTAAATTTTTGTTACCTACTTCTTTTCAGAAAAGGTATCAATAACTACATCACTTCTAACTTGGTAATACTTGCAACTTCCAAAGTGATCGTTTTCTATTATTTTCGAATTTTGAAGCTGAAGATATCTTAATATAAGATGCTTAACTTGCCTTAGTTTTTGTTCTGTTGTACATATACTATGCAATGTATTGCAATTTATTCGAAAAAATTTTCAAGGTGATTTCTTGTTCAAAATTAGAGGTGATCTGTCATATACATAAATCGAAAGTCATTCGTTAAGGAAATATACCATTTTAAAGATGGCGCACAAAATAATTGTATAATTCATTTCTCAAATTTTACAGATTTTTATGACATTTCGTAGATAAGATGTCGCAAGTAAAAAGTACATTTAATATATTTTCTCACAAGTGAGAAAAAATGTGGAGAGATGTCAAATAAAGTAAAGTGATTTATATTTTTATCAGAACTACAAAGAGCCTTGTAATATTACCAAGAAAAAAATTGTTTTAAGTAGGCTTGCCAGTTTTGAAACTCTTCGATATCTTGTACATGTTTCTGATGTATTTTTTTTTTCATTAAACTAAAACTATTTCAATAAAAAATTACATTGGTCCAATGCATGTTGCAGGTGGTTAACATACTAAAAAAACTACCTAAAATATATATATTTTTTTTAATAATATCGCAAGTTTTTTAATAATTTTCATAAAAATATAAAGAAATTTATTTTATTTTACACCCTTCCCAATTTTTTTTTTACTTGTGAGAAAACACGCTAAATGTGCCTTTTCTTTGCCACATTTCATCTACCTACGAAAATCAATGGATCAAAATTTGAAAAACAAATTATAAACTTATTTTTGTGCGTCATTTTTAAAATGTTATATCTCCACGACGAGTGAGTTTTGACGCAAAATGTATATAACAGATTATCTTTAATTTTGAACAAGGAGTCACTTCCTAAATTTTTTTAGATAAATTGCAATATACGATATACATATACAGAGTGTTTAATTAATTTGACAATAAATGAAACATTTTTTTATTTTTGTTTTTCACCAAAAAATTATTCCTCATAAAATGTTCTACAGATTTTAAAATTTGATGTAAAACAGTTCAATCTTTAAAATGGATTGAAATCGAATAGAAGGGTTCATAAGAAATATAAATTTGTTGCAGAAATGAAATACCTTTAACTGTAACCACAGCTAAATATGAAAATTGTAATTATGAGAAGTTGTTCAGAATTAATCACAATCACATTGAAGATTACAATCAGATCAATCTATTCTGAACATTTTTTTTTCAATTTTTCTATACTTTTTTCTGCAGTTGCAACTTAGAGTTTCACATGAAAATATACTATTTTTCAACATTTCTAAAAAACAATTCACTAGAAATTCTAACACTAAACAGCAATCCTTTATTTTTATTGGTACTTGATAACATTCGATGACCCAATCGCTGTTTTATAGTAAACAATGCATTTCAATAAATAATACTATAATGTATTTTCTTGTAATAAGAAGTAATGGACATTATTGCCTCGTCAATTCACTAATGCCTTAAGGCGACTTCTTTTTCCATACAGGTAATAAGATTTTTATCAGGGTAGATGAATGAAAATTACAATTCTAACCAACCTTTTATAATTACAATTTTTATATTTAGATATGGCCGCAAATAAAGGTACTTCACCCTTGCAGCAAATTCCTATTTCTTCTCAAACTTAAACGACTGATCCATTTTAAGGTTTAATTATTTCATAGTAGATTTTAAAACGTGTAGAACTCTTTATGAAAAATAGAAAAATCAAACAGTTTTCTATGTGTCACCAAGTTCAGAGGACACACTGTATTTTAATAATATATTAAACAGGGTGATTTATAACGTATGGAGAATATTTTTAGTTTAAATGGAGGGGACTAAAGTAAACATTATTTAAGAGTAGGCTTCGCATGGAAACCCAATAATACAAAAAATTACTATGTTTTTCAAAATATTAACAAATTAACAATTCCTATTGTTAATGTAATTAGTTCAGATAAAGTAGCGAATTATAGTAACAATGAATATATTGACATTGGACATATGGCGGCGCCAATGAGAATGTTCTATCGGAAAAGCGTATGTAGTTAGAAATATTTATTCCAAAAATAATTTTTTTCCAATTATTCAACGAGGATGAGACATTGATAGTTTCCAACAAAGAAAAGGTCATTGTTTTCGAAAACTACATCGAATACACTAGAAGTTGATCCAAGAATTCGTTCAAGTCAAATTGCCTGAGCAGTTGGTACATCTCAAAATTTTATTTGACGCACATTGAAGATGAACGAATACACCTTTAGCATTTTCAAAATGTACGATAACTAACTCCTAACAGTTATCCCTTAATAAATTTATTATAAAAAAATTTTACCTTAATCCTTTTCATCTGATCTAGCAATCTCCTATGAACGTTAAAAATCGCCCTGTATACTATATTTGTTTATGTACCTACTTCAAGATGAATGTAGTTCAGCGTTTATTTTTTTGCTTCAAAAATTCTTTTGCAGGCAACACCGACTGACGTTGAATAGCTCGTTAATAATACTAATTGTAAATAATAATAAAAAAATACACAAAACTATATTTTGGATTTTTGATATTTGGATAGAATAGAATTAAATTAAAAGAAAAATTGTTTATACATGGCTCGAAATGCTTTCAATAGAAGTGATATTTAATAAAAGTGTCGTAATAAGTGCACTGAATCGGACCCTTGCTCGTACAAGTTCCTAGTAATATTAATTTTGAAATGTAGACGGTATTGTTAGGTAAGAAATGGTGTTGGGACAGTGACAGTTTAAATACATATAGTAACTTTACCAGAGCATTGCACTAGGGAGAAATAACAACAATAAATGAGCCAAGCCCATTGATATTCTACGACATTTAGTTGTTTAGTTAGTGTAGTAAATTCAACAACCGTTGATGATTCTGATTGACTTAATCAAGTAAATCGTGTTATTTTCTAATCGAATGTAATCGAAAAGGTAGTTTTTTGTTGACCAACTTTTAAGCTGTCGATATAAAGTAAACAATACTGATGATGCGTATCGCCTCCTAAAAGAAATAGATTTTTGCAAGATTTACGTATCGGATGTCTCCTAAGTCCTGGATATCGAATGCATTACAGTCTATAGCTGAAAAGAGCATCGCACTTACAAACTATATGAGCGATTGTTTATTCATCACATCCCTGCAAACCCTAGAGTCTACTGAGTTATCAGTAATCAGTTTATTTTATATAGAAGATGCTTCAGGAATCAGTTTAAAGTACCTGTGAGCATTCTTGACTTCCTTCTGCTTAATGTGATAAATCTACTGGTTTGGATGTAAGATATAGTTTCTCCTATAAAAATCCTCACTGAAGTTTATTTGGTTAAGCCATATATGTCTATGTTTATTTCACAACCATCTCTTTTTTTCAGGACACTGTTCATCTCAGTGAACATATTCAGAGTGTCCCTAAAATCCAGTGAAAATTTGACCGGGTCCTAAAGACATTCATCGCGTTATTCTTAATGAGATTTGTGGACTTTTAACTAAATTTTTGGAAAAAATTAATGATTTAAAAACTGTCATCAAAAAAGCTATTACCTTGACCTTGACTTTGAACTTTTAGGCAATTGAAAGAAGCACGTGGTGCCCAGAAAACTCAGACTAATGATGAATTGATTAAAGCGTTGCATGTCTGTTTAGCGTTCGTTTAAGTTGTTGGCACATTATTATCTATAATTTTCAACACCACAATTCTAGCTTTTATGAATTCTTCATTACAAAAGTTTTGAGTAAATATTCAATATGTTTTAACCTTCTCAAGCGTGTAAGTCCTATTTTCAGACAAGAAAATAACATCAGAAGTTCCAATAGAAGACTTCTAGAACTTATTTTAGATTTAGAAATCTTCTCTTTATACATATATTTAGTTTTGTTCTGTTCAAGTTATAAATATGCATGTTAGGTTGTTCTGGTTTTGAAAAGTGGATGTAATGTTTAGTGACATTTAGATTCAAATTGTAAACCCACTATTCGAACTTTTTCATAGTTCAAAGGTTTTCACACTTGCCAGTTGGTCCATAACTATATTACACATCTTCATAGGTGATGCAGCAAAGAGAAAATTCCATGAAAGGGTATTTTAAATCTTTTTTCTTCTAGGAAAACAACAAATTGTTTTTCAATTTTCAATCAAATAGACTGGCCTTGCAACTATATTTCCGTACAAATATAAAACTTTGACACACTAGCTTGTAACTTATTTAAACTCTCTTTGGAAACATCAATGTGTAAAAATGTCCTAAATGCATTTCAAATCAATACCTTTTGCCGTATTTTAACCAAATATGTGTCATTTTCACGTGCGAAAAATCGGACGTCATGACTCCCCGTCGGAAATACGGTCATCGGACCCAAAAAAGCAAAAGGAAAAATCATGCATCGTCAACAGCAGGATGTATCAAAGTATTGTCCTGGAAAAAATGCACTTTTGTGGCACGCACCCGGTTCAAATATGGAAATTAACATCAATTAATGATGCAGGCGAAAAAAAAAACGTCGGTGCGATTCACGTTTATTGAATATTTCAGCTTCGTATAAAGAGAAATAAAATATCCTGGCAGGTTAAAAATTAAGGAAACTTCGAAACGGGTCATGATGTCATGGAAAATTCACTTGCGGTCCCATGTACAAATTCCACCTTTAGTAAAGATAAAATTAAATTAGTGGGAGCTTCTTATTTATCATTTTCCTGCTGCGGGCGGTTGCTCGGCAGGAGTTGGCGCGCAACGAAACAGATTATTGTCTATTTCATAATGTGTGTTTTATAGGAACATTGTTACGTCAACGATCAACATTTTTAATTAAATATACCGGGAATTTATGTTATGGAATGTATATTTATTTATTTTTATACGCAGAGTCTCTGCCTGAAATCTGAACGTAATGGAAATGATTGAGAAAAAGACTTTGTCCTGGATAAACGAGTTGGGCGGCAACAAAATTGGAATTTGATCCCCGCTATCATCATCGGGAATATATTTAAATATTTAGACATTGGAGTAGAAATGGAATCGAAGTTTTAAAATATTAATTTCCATTAAAATTATTTGCCTTCGCCAGTTCACTATGCTTAAGCCATGTTACTGCAAGTTTAGGTAATCCAGACATTATGTATGTTGTACAGGAAAATAAACTAAATAACACAACATAATTGTACAGTGATTTTCTGGAAAACGAAATATTGTCCTATTGTCATCATGTGGGCGTAGTAGGAACGTAAATCACAAGGGCAGTAAAACATAAATCACCATTAAACTGAAAAGTATGAGGATATCTATCATAAAAGCGAAACATGCCTTACGCTTTTACGATATCCAAATACGTTGATTCTTGGCAATTGATCGAATGTCAACCGGGGAAAACTAAGCCGGAAAATGAAAACTTTATAGGAAAAGACAATTGAGATTTGAAGTATTAATAGTCGACTAATGAAAAAGAAAGAAACACCTAAGAGACTTCCTTGTTCAATCATTTTTATCTGTTGATCAATAAATAAATGACAGAAGTGCATTATTTCTTATTATCTGTTCCTACAGGGTATTTTTCATTATTTTATTTATTTGAGACTCCAATTAAAATTTTAAAAGTGTCCTAAAAATGCATTGAAGAATCATTTGGAAGCCACACTGCAATAAGATATCGTCAACAATTGACATCATTGATACAGTGACAGTTACAAATGGCAACTCGTTTAGAGTACTGCCTTACCGTAATTAATCATCGAATGACACTAAAATATAAAAATTCGTGCTTGTCGTTCCAGGCCAGCACTTCAATCCTGGTGTAAATTGACAGGTTCAGGACTTTTACTTCTACTAATTATTTACTGCTGTATCTACCGCATGGCCAACTTTCGAGTGGTTTGCGTTTATACTTGAAACTTAGACTAGACTTTGGGACAGAACAAGTTACTTTGAACCCTAATATGTTAAGTGAATATAATTATAACATTTTCTTGCGTGCAGATATTTATTTTCCATGTAAATTCAAATACAACGAGACTCTTATATTATTTCATATGTCAATTATTGAAATAGATTAGAATACGCAAACCAAGACTTTTATCGCGTTTGGAGTAACAGTATCTGGTTCTTTTTCTGATTTTGTTTTTAGAACATTGTTGGCATCATTTGAAAGGTATTGAATTTTACTGATCCTTAGGGATACGGTTCCAAGTAATGAGAACTTTCCGCAAACTCTTCCGCAGATTTTACAGGTTTTTGTGTGCCAACTTTGTCAACGCCAATTAGAGGCTTGATTATTTTTTCTTTAAATGAGAGAAATGTTATTTTCGTATCTACTACGTCCTTAGGTACAAGGTGTCCCATAAAATATATAAATCATTTTTGTGAAAAGGGTACTTTTCACAGAAAGGGGTTAAAAAGATTGTACTTGTCCTTAGAAATTGTTTTTAAAAATGTTACTCCTGCGGAGATACCTACAGCTCTTATTTTCTAATTCACTTTTCTTCTACTTTATAAGATAGGATGTAACACTTTTTTCTACTAAGGAGGTGGAGGACAGGCTACACTTCAGGGTGAGCCGACACTTGCCAAGATGCATGTAAAAATGCCAATATTTGTGTTCCTTTTTCTTCGCATCGGATAAATATATTTTAATAGTTTTCTTTCTATGTGATTGCGTTAATTTTAATCGAAGGTGTTTTTACTTGAGGCATTGTATGATTTGGAATTCAATTTTTCGTAAGTGCAATGTCCGTTTTTCCTCTTTGCTAGGTTTTATAATTTTGTTAGATTCAACATATTATCAAAAATGAACGATCAAACTGAAGTCTATTACTTGCCAAACTAAACAAACACTAGAGAAATGTCATAGTTTCTATGAGTTTTGAACAAAAAGAACATAAAGGCGAAATTTAACTAACTTTTCAGGAAAGCTCTCCAAAGTTCATAATGTTGTGGTGACATATTTTCATTCTCGTTTCCGTTCAAAAGCGACAGATTATCGCAAAATAGTTCATAGGTTGTCGTTGGGGAGCCCTTTTCTCCTTAGAAACCCACATATAACTTCCAAAACATCGATTTTCTTTCAAATCGTACGTGTGTAGAAGAAATCATTCTTCAAAAAGGAATTTATAATTTTGGATTTGAATAATGAATATCGTCGCTATACAAGAGAAAGTGGCCAATTCCATTCGAAAATATCGAAGTCCAGTTACAATTAGTTATTTTCCTCCGATATTTTTCATTAAATAAGGATTTGATCAATTGTGACTATTCTTATATAAACATTAAACTATAAAGACAAGCCTTGATCAGTTTTTCTTTTAAAATTATTTAATATTTTGTAAATATTGTTATTAAAAAGTGGTAATCTTAAAATTTTCAATTTTGGACTTACTTTCTCCTGTATAGTGACGATATGTGTATTGAATATAAAAAAAACGTTGTAATTAACTCAAAATGACTGCAAAACATTTTAGTTTAATAACAAAAAAATTAAAAAAAATGACTTTTTGTTATTTCCAAGTGTTGATTATTTCTTAAATTATTTACCATCAAACTTAAAAAATCTTAAGATTATTAAACTGTTACATGTTTTATTTAATTCCTCGATTATTTTGTGGGAAAAAAATACTCTTGGTTGATATCTATAAAATAAGTCGTTCTACAGAAAAATACAGTTTTGTCAAAGAGCGGATTTTAAAGAAAAGTAATAATAAGTGTATTTTTTCTTCACAGTGGGTTCGAAAATAAAATTTTCATATTAGGATTAATAGATTCTTCAATGCAGTGGCCTAAACAATTGCGACGTAGGCATACAATCCTTTTGATAACTCGAATAGCCACGCTCAGTCGATAAATGTTTTTCTCTTAATTTCATATATTCTCAGAAAAAATTATATCTGTTATTTGAAAATAAAATTGTTAATGTTAGTTTTAATTAAATAGTTAATTGGTCAGTTCAACATGACTCTCACACATTCTTTGATTCGCCGAATTGAATTCTGCTCCACTTTTCATAAAGCTCTAACGTTATTCCTTATTTGATCACATAAAAAGATACTATTTTCAATAATCTTTTTTTTTCTCAATATCTTGACACCAAGAATAAAAATGAACTTTTGTGTTGGAACATTGTGAAACCAAAAATATGCTTATTATTATTTTTTTAATACGCTTTTGTCAAAACTGTGTTTTTCTGAAGAAAAGCTTATCTTAGAGTTATTAATCGAGAGAACCCTTTTTTCTCATTTAATAACGAAGAAATTAAAAAAAAACACATTATGATTTAAAAAACCGCAAAAGTCTTAAGAATTCGGGGATAATATTGTTAAAAATAGCCTTCCTGCATACGTAGAAGAAAGTGTTATGTCCCATTCTATAGGTCTTTGTATTGGGATTAAAATGAACTAAAACAGACATATAAGATTTCTTCAAATAGAAGAAAAGCTAATCAGACAATATCATTTTTGTTATTAAATTTTGAAGGGTATATATCACTGCAAACGTAAGTTTTGGAATATGCAAAACACGTGATTAGTACACTCATAAACCACTAAAAGAGCTGTTATGCATGCAAGCTATGCCTTACATGATCAATTTAGGGACCATGCTATTTTCAATCATTACTGTGATATGTTAAAATGATCCGGGGAACACCAATTTCCTACCATACCGATTTAGCTCTTAAATATAGGAGTATAAAATAATGGCCACTATAATGGCTGCCGTAGATTTTTACGATTTTGAATGACCTTTGTTGCGGCCAATGGTATTCAAGGTCTTAAATACCGGAAATTTTTATTATCATTTATTTTTGGAAAATAAAGGTAGAGAATCAAAATTTTTGCACTGAAAACAATGATTTCGTTCTATATACTCTTCAAACAGGGAGCGTATATTATTTTTAACTTTGTCTACACATTTTCTCAGAGATTGATTTTATTTACTTTGTGATATTTTCTTTTATTTGGTATACATTAATTGAATGCATCTGTATACCTCACCTTTAAAGTATCTCATCAAAAAAAAATAAATAAATAAAATCAAATCGGGGCTCCTAGGAGGCCAGCTAATTGAGCCTCTTCTTGAAATTACTTTATTAGGAAACAATTCCTGAATGGCTTCAATTACCGGATTTGACATCTTATCAAGCCATCTTACATGGCAACATGTTCTTAAATTGTAGGCTGGAAGCTGTTGTGGGGATGGTACAAGGTAACCTTTTAACATTGCGTAATATCGTCCTTCATTAACTACAAATGCTCGAATCTTCATAACGGCGTCATTGGGGCTGTTGAGTGGACCTTTATGCTTCCCTTGAGGGTATTAATTAAATCAGAATCAACAATTTTGTTTATTTGCCATTGACGTGAAAATTGGCGTCATCAATGGATATAATATTATTAAAACCATCTCAATGGCCAAATTTAGCAGTGATATGTAATCCATTGTTTATTTGTTGTACCAGCTGTATTTTGTAGATATGAAGATATAAAACTCGTTTTAAGACGAAATACAATGATGAATAGCAATTTTCTCATTTTGTATCTAGTATATCTGATCTCTGATTGACGCAGTTGTTCTATAATTTCTGTACCTCCTACAGATCGCACACGTCCTGTGTTGCATACTTTCACTGTAGAACCAATAGTATGTTGATCCATTTTCTTATGACGTCGAAGCTCGGCGTTAAGTTAGTTTTGGAATTGTTAGGAAATGTAAAGCTAATAATAGGCGTCATCGATATAGACAATTTGCTGTCACGATAGAATTATTGTTTTGGTTAGATGAGATACGGTAAGGTATGGTTAATGAAAAATGCCAAAAAAACTTGATGAACCGTAACTTCAGGAAAATTCGCACAAACTTAATTCTTTCTTTAAAATAAATTCAACATTTTGCACATTTTTGTGACACAAATTATAGAGACAGCAACGGTAGAACTATTCAAAAATTAAAAATCCGTCCATGTATAAGAACACAAAGGACCTCGCACAAACCTTATGACTTTTAGGACTCGGTCAAAATGGATGTGCTCGTAATATATTATTTCTACTCCATGATGTTCTGATCAAAAGTTCTCATAGGCACAAAGTTCAAAAATGGACAGTTTTCGAGATATCGAGGTCATAAAATCGGGAAACTGACCATTTTTTTATATCAAAAATCAATTTGTTATGAACAAAATGGTTTTTCCTGAAAAATCTTGAATAAAGAAGTTGTAGTAAACCTTAATATAAAAGTAGACCTTAAAATTTTTTTTTACTATTTTTTTTAAGTCCATTTGCAAGATAACGATTGAAGATAACTTTACTACAACTTCTTTATTCAAGATTTTTCAGGGAAAATTATTTTGTTCATAAGAAATTGATTTTTGATATAAAGAAAATGGTCAGTTTCCCGACTTTATGACTTCGATATCTCGAAAATTGTCCATTTTTGAACTTTGTATCTATGGGAACTTTTGATCAGGACACTATGGACTATAATATATTACGAGTACAGCCATTTTGACCGGGACCTAAAACCCGTAAGGTTTGTGCGGGGTCGTTTGAGATTTTAAATTTCATTAAAGAAAAGATCAAGATGCTACGAATATTTATAGTAATTATATTCCACTAAAAATCGTCAATATTTGATTACAATTTTCTCGTTAAATATACTAACATTTGATTGTGGTTTTATTATAGAAAAACCAACAACTTTGAATTTATTTTTTACTATTGTTAGAAATCTCTTTTCCTTTTGTTCAACCAAAAAGAGACAAAATAGAAGAATTTTCATATTTTAGACATCGTTCAAGCTTTTTCTTATATAAGACTTCTTTCAGAGGGAAAAGCAGTAAACTGCGTAACGTCTGCTCATAGTTGGCCACTGACAGTACATTTGGTTTGAACACAACCTAACAAACGGATATTTGCAAAATCTATTACACAACAAACCGGTATTTTTTAGTAAAATGAAAATTTTGTAAAGAAAACAACAATCTCGAAATGACGCAAATCGAGTGATTAAGTGAAACAAACATTTATCTATGTTATATTATTACTTTACCTGCAACTGCTTATCTTATTACGACCCTTTTAAAGTTATTTTTATATAATTTACGTTTCCTTGGTTTAAGCTGTTTAATTACTCAGTAATTGACAATTAAATAAACAAGTTATTTTTTTATATAAATAGGGTTTTTTTTCTTCAAATTACAAAACTGCGCATCCTGACATCTAATTGAGCAATCATCGTCTTGACCAATGTTCAAAAACAGGTGTAAAATTTTTAGAGCACTCTGCCTCGCATTGATTTCGAATCCTAATCAGTAAATAGACACGGAATCTACGAGATGTCGCCACAACTTTATTTCAGAAAATAAATTGCAATAGGCATTTTTTTTATGATAAAGTGAATTGTAATAATTTTATAAACTTTATTGTATTTCAAAACATTTTTTACTGAACTTTTTTAACAGATACGAGAGAAAAACCATTAAAGTGGCTGAATGTTATTGAAAAGATTATGTGTATAACGAAAAAATTCTCGCTAGTGACGCATTAATGCATTTCCAGGTAAAACGTTATTAAAATGAATCAAAACAAGGGTAAATAATAGAATTGTTGTAACAATCATAGTAAATGAACAAAAAAATGGAAGAAATAGCAATTTTTAAAAAATGCTACAGAAGATGGCTGTAGTATTGATAATGGGATTCATTCATATATTAATTACTATAATTATGCAGCGACAATACCCGTATCGTTTATTGCAATCACTGTAGTTTTTAGCATTGAAGTGTTTGATGTTTCTATAAAAATCCGTCCAACAGTGTGATAAACTTATAACCATTTAAACGAAAAAAGGAATATCAATCTGTAAAAATAACCTGGGCGACATCGTCAAACGCGCTTTTATCAATAAAATTTCAATTATCAAAGCAATTGTCCTCCTTAAAGTGCAAATAATTGTATTCTTTTTTTATTCAAACAACAAATGAGACATGAACTGTTTGTGTAAATGATGTTTTAGTCGAAAAAAATACTATACAGAACGGCAATAACTACAAAAATAGTTAACAAAAGTATTTTTTGATCTATGAGACTCTAAAGGGTTTTAATGCCTCTATAAAATGTAAAAGATATACTTTTAAATTTAAACACGAAACTATGAATGAAAAAATTACTATTTCTAATAGGTTCCTATAAACTTTTCCACAAATCAAAAAAAAAGAAAAAAAATTGACGTTGCAAAAAAAGTAATAAAAGTTAAATAGTTCTTAAAAAATGTTTCATGTTTAGAGGATTAATTTATTGACTGTTCGTTACACAAATACATTCTCATACTTAATGGAAATAACTTAATGGAAACAAGGACATCTAGAGTGACAAAGCATTTGTTATGCTCCCGCAAATTGTACAATTTGTAGATGCTGCTTTTCTTCTCAGTTGTGCAGTACAGTATACTGCATACCAATTATCATGCAACATATACATATATGTAAATACATAAAAAATTATAGTTCATGAACAAATGTTGATGCCAGGTTGCTGGAATTATTGTTTAAAAAATCTACACTATCTAAAGCTGGCCTCAATCCAAAAAACAGATATGTTTTCTTTTCCTTTCTCTGGCGGAACTGCAAAGAAGTCGTGCATTATGGATTTCTATCAATCAATCAGACAAGAAATTCTGAAAAATACTACTCAGAATTCGCGTCGCATTGCGTTTAACAACAGGTCTTAGATAAAAATATGTATCGCGTTTCAAGCCTCATCTCATTGATTCTAGAAATAACACTGCAAAGCTTGAAGATGGAAATTCAATAATAATTTGGGACTTCTTCCATGCCCATAAACTGCTCATAACAAAAACAAATGAACTGATATGTAAGTGTTTCAATAAAAATAATTGTAAATAAATGATAATCATCTGAGGTGATACAACAGACGATAAATTTAAAACCGAAAAGGAGCAACCAAGACCTAATTAAAGTACATTTTACAAGTTCGTGTGCCTATTGCTCAATTTTCTTGAAATTTAACTACCCAATAGTTAATTAAAACTAAACCGTTCAGCTCCAATCAAGCCCGTATCTTACCTTAAACAAATTAAGCTCCACACAAGGCTGAACGGTAAACATTAGCCCTGTTTTCATTTACGTTTTGTTCGCTAAATTAAGTAAATAGACCAGAGGTGTTTTAAGTTAGCAAGCCATCGAACGGTTTCTGTCTCTCTCCCTCGCTCTCTCTCCCTCTCTCTCTCTTTCTCTTCGTATATTTTATTAGGGGGCTCAGGTATTAGAACCAACAGCTCATTAAAACGTCGATAAAATCGGAGCGATTCACAAGAGTTTGAGAATTTGTTGAAAAGCATTTTCTAAGAGCCATGTCAAAAAACTGGACTAAGCTGTTGCTTCAAGTAATTGCATCAATATCACGATTACATTTAAGATTTATCTGTAATATTTGTTGCCATGCCGAGATACCTGGAGATCGTTTTCATAATCATCATAATCATCATCATGATGGGCGCAGGCCGTCAATGTTAAATGCGAATATAAATACGGAATGATTGCGGAACGTGGCGCACATTTCGTTCGCAACCCCGGTCGACGCGTTCTGTACGTTCGTTCGTAGGATTTTCGAGACCCTTTTAAAGTTTCTCTTTAAAAAGACAAGTGACACTAGCCAAACAACCATTTTTCCTGCTGAAACTTTAAGGTAAATCAAAAATTAATTTTTATGTATTTCTTTTTTAATTTTACAGAAAAAAATAATAACATTAATAATAATAACAATAATAATAATAATAATAATAATAAAATCACGCAACAAAAGAAAACCTAACCACCGTGATGGGACTGACATAAAAATCTATGAAAAAACGATTGACTGCTTAAATTTTTTAAGAGAATAATTGAAATCGTGTTTATTCGTCCTTGGAATACATGAGGGTTGATTTTTATTAATTATCTTCAAATTGTAATTTATTTATTTAAATTGAAACGTCGATTCGTTATGATAAATGATTTACGAAACGAGACTCGTATTATTAAATTTTTCAAATGAAAGAAAGTGCATATTTAGTAGTATCGAATTTCCTTTAATTTACGTCCAATGAGTAAAAAAAATTAGACGAGTAATATTTATTTTAAAATGGAAGGTGTTTTCTCTAATTGTAATCTTCTTAGTTTTATTCCGCTTTTCTTTCTTAAAATTTGGGGGAAAACGAAAACATTCTATGAAGAGATACTAATTTACGTACAGTCAACCAATACGCGGAACTATCGCTAAATTGAATTTAATGATTTTTTTGTTCTACATACATAATTTTAATTCAACGTACTTTGTACGAGCCAACAATGTTTCTAATGAAAACAACTCCCATATTCGCTTGATTTACCTGTTTCTGACTATTGTCTCATTCCTAATCTAAGGAAAAGGTTAAAAACCTTTTCTTCCAAATGAAGACGTGATTTGGGACTATAAAAAAGTGGTTTGCAGATCAAGAGAACTTTTATACACATTTAAAGGGATGGAGGCTAGAGCTACTTTGCTTCCAAAAAATTCAGTACAGCTCCTTATACCATTGATAAAAAGAGGTTTTAGAATATATCCTAACGCGGTCTGGTTATAAAGAAAAAAATAATAATCAATAATTTACCTATGAACATATATGTGCGCAATAATGCTATGAATGGTAACACCAGTGGCACATAATTTCATTAGTTTCCTAACACCGTAAAAAAATAAAAAATGATATTTTCGAGAAAAATCGAATACAACATCTAAATATTTTGTTTTAATTAAGCCATGAATATTTCATAATTTTTCTATTGATTCTACCTTTGTCCATAGTATCATTGCATGCAATATACATTGATACGCTACTGATTTTTATTAATTTTTTTTCTCTGTACCCAGACCGCGTTAGTACGAACACTGAAACTAGTTTTTTTCGATTTTTACGAATGGTGTCAGGAGCTCTCTTGAGTTTTTTGGAAGCAAAGTAGGTCCCGGTCCCCCTAAGCCTTTCTTTCTAATTGTAAATGTGCAAAAAAGCCTCTTGATCTGCACACCATTTTTTTTGCTGTCGTAATGACATTCTCCTTTGGAAGAAACGACCTTTAAAATTTTTGCTTACTTTAGAAATGAGATAGTAATCGAAACAAGCTAAATCAGGTGAATAAAGGAGGTTTTTCACCAACTTGAATCACAAAGTTTATTTTTTTCGAGATTCTTGCCATTTAAAAATTTTTCATTTCGTGTTTTTCTGGTTCATGGTAGTAGCTGCATTAGGTCATCAATATAGTAAAAGATGTTGAAGAAAATTAGAAATTTGCATTATCGACATACACTTACGAGTTTTAGGTCCTGCAACTTGTCAACTCTAGAAATTCGCCCACATTGTATCACCACGTATCAATAAATTACTTTAAATTAATGTTNAATCCATTAGCAGGATTACCTCATTCTTTACCACATTTTCCTATACAGGTTATGATGGATTATTTGGAGCGTTCTCCTTTTACTTAATCTGATACGCTGCTGTTAATTTCAAACGGAGCGTCGCGCTCCTTCTAAACCTTCAGCAGTTTCGGGGGAGGCAGTAAGGGACGGCTCTTTTTTAAACTATATTTTAATAACTCGAGAGTCCATTTCCGTCCCATTGAAATTTAACCATCAGCCGTAAACTAGTCGCTCTTAAATTTTGCATATTGAAATTTGTTGCGTTAACTCAAATTGCCCAATGGTTATTATTAAATCGATATTCGTATTTCCATTAAGTATTAAATTTTCCATTATTATTTTTTTCGCAATTAAATTTCCATTACAAATCGGGGCAACGTAAAAGCCACCTGGAAGTCAACTTGATCGTTGTAGGGTAGAAACCTATTTCTTTTTCCACTGTTTTAATTTTATTTCACATGTTTAATTCAATCAGGTCAAAACGGCTTTGATTGATGAATGCAAACCATAATCAGCAAAAAAAAATCATTGCAACGTTGTCATATTGAAAGAAATTTACAATTTTGCTTACATTTTTTATATGGTATATTGCTTCATGGTGTGCTCATATTTCGGAATGTGATTGCTCGGGGCATTTTATAGAGAAAAATTCATATGAACATATGCCCGCAATGAAATTTTTTGCGAGAGAGTGATGAAAACTTTTTCGTCGATATTTTTGAAGTATTTCACGAAATACTTGAGGTATTGTTTGCGATTTTGGTATGTGTTTTGGAACATGACACCACAGGATTCACATATTTTAGTCAGAAAAGTTATTCTGTCGTTGCACCAGTGCCGTCTCAATCAATATGATTTATTGTATTTGTACAAAGAAATGTAGTACGCCACAGACATTTTTCCAAATTTGAACATTATTTCTAATTAGCGTAATCAATTCTACTGTATGAAAATGATCTTTTGCATTTTTTTTCTTGGTCAGATACACCAGTTTTGATTGAAACAATTAAATTCATATTGATGCATGTTTCAGACCATTGGTGCAATAGAAATCTAATTATTTTGGTCAAAAATAATGTATCTGATGAGAAAATGCATTTTTTATACAGAATTGATTAGGCTATACGGAAAAAATATTAACATGGAGAAATGGTAGTACAGTACAGTTTTTTTTTACAAATATGTACTGTAAATCATCTTTATCGGGACAACAACACAATAACGTTTTTAACTAAAATATGTCCGTTTACAATATAACAACATAACACATTGTAACAAAAAAAATTAAGCCGTTGTAGACATAAGTCCATGAAAACCTTTTGTCATAAAATGATCTGGCCAAGCACACCTTGTGTTTCTTATTAAAAAAATAATCAAATTTTGCCTAACACGGATATTTTGCCAGACTTAGTGTCCTTTGATTTAATCTTCCTACATTATCATTGGCAATGCCCAAGTTCAGGTGCACCACATTAGACCGCAGAATATATATTTTCTAATATTCCTGATCATTATGATTATTTATATTTTAATACTGGAACGTTTTCATTCTATACAGGATGTTACTCAAAGATCAATTTTACTAAGTTGTCCTATTTTGAGACTTACTTACGTCGTCTTTTGCTACAAAGTATGTTTGAAATATGCATGGAAAAGTGCCCTATTAGACTTTATCTTCATTTTATTCAAACCTTCTACTACGTACGAGGCGAACTTGGACGACAGCCATATTGTACATCTTTAAAATTTTCAAGTTTTTGCTAATGTGCTTGTCTTCAGTTTACTTCTCGGGCGCAAAAAAGATGCCTGACAAAAGTTCTTTAACATTTATATTACTTTATAGGAACATAAAACTGAACTATTTCACAGGCTTAATACTATTTCACAACAAAGTAGAATCTTGATCAGTTTATTACATTCATTCATGTAACTTCGTAAACTAATGTCGTCATGCGTTACAATAAAAATTCTTCTTCTAGCTTTTTACAACATGACAAACCCCTGGGATTATGACTCGGATTAAACCGTCATAAACTTTTTGTATTTACGTCACGCTCAAATACGCTGACGCTTCCAAATAGTTCCGAATGTTAGCATTCCCCTTCAAAATGAGTGAATTTAATGCTCAAACAATCGCCCATTTGAAATGCAGCACTGATTTGGGAATGGGGCTAAAAAAGTAACTGGGGTAAATTTATCAACCACCGTTCCTTCTCCAAAAATCTTTTTCGCTGAAGATAGACGTCAGCTCAATTTAAAAGATTTGCGCTTTGTACGTTGACGTTATTGGCACGCGATTTTGGCTTTAAATTCGACTCGAGCCCCAACACACACAAGGGGATTAAATTGGGAGCAAGCTCGATAAATGTTCGAGTCATAAAAGGAACGAAATGAAGACATGTACCGATTCTTCTTTAGTATTTCGTTTCGTTGCCCTTAGTAGGATATTAACAAAATAGAATCGTTGAGACTAGGATTGGAGGTAAATCTGACATTTTTGAGAAAATTTAGAGTCTCATAATAAGTGCTTTTTGCTTCCGGGAGTTTGAGGCTATGGTAAGAAGAATCTTTGAAGAGACCTCCTTTCAACGCCATAGAATTAAGTTTTTGTACTATTATTGTTCAATACAGGAACACGAGGAAAGCGTTATTCTATTGAAAATTATGGATGTGGACAATCTAAAGTTACGAAGGCGCCACCAAAAGGAATAATTATGACGCGTTCGTATTAAAGTTGGTGGTGACGTTGGGGTCCCGGTTACTCCATATTCCGAGTTAAATTGACGTCCTCCAATCTCAAAAGCTTTTGGTTAATGTCGTAATGTTTAAACATTTACGAAAGGAGAAAATCGAGATGTCGCCCACCCCAGAGATAGGTAATGACTTCACGACGACGTTGTTCTATGCAAACAGTTTTAGTGTCGAGTTTGCACTTTAATTAATTTTTTCTTTCAGCTATGGAAGCAAAAAAGACCCTCTTCTCTATTGTTTCATTCTTGAGCAACAATAGGGGTCACGAAATAAGATTTATTGTTCCGTTGGCTTAAATCACATTTACCATTTTATTGAAATATTTTTCATTGTGGTATTAGGTTTATTTCCATGAGACGAAAAGGTTGCGTAGCTGCGTGCGAAACTGAAGCTTCCGCCAATATTTCACGTGCGATTCAACATTGCATTATTCAAGGGATTTACTTTTAGTTCGCAAATACCGGAAGTTAACACTTGAAAAGACTTCTTTGAACAAATAACGGTTAAAGGTCGAAATGGGTCCCTAATTACGAGTTTAAAGGATTTTCGATATTAAATTGCAGAGATAAATTTTCAGTCCTTCCAGAACACAATGGACATTCTGAAAAATTCAAATGCCACTTTGTCATATTCAATATTTCAAATTTCTTTCAAGAAGTACTTGAATAAATCGAAAAAACATTTAGGAAAAAACGATAAATAAATAAACCAAAATGAAGTTATAAATTAAAAATTCTTCATTATACAGGGTATATTATGAAGAAATGTCGATACTGAAGAGATGGATATCCATCTATTTAAAACCAGTAAGAGGTCTATATCTTGTTAGTTATGACAACTTGTATAATTGTGGCCTAAAAGCTTTCATAATAAAATCGTTATTTATTTGCTTCGATGCCAAGAAAATTCCACATTTGGCCTAATTTTGAAAACTNGCCTAATTTTTGAAAACTATTTCAAATTTCCTGGAGGAAACTATCCTATTTGTTACAAAATAAGATTCTAAATTCACACGAGCTGTCATGTTTATTATCTAAAAATCAATAATTTTGTTGAAGTTTAGTTCTTGTAGTAGTTCACTCAACGACTTCTTGAGCTACCCCTTTAGGGATTTTGTAGAAGTTGTCCTATTTCATAAACTTTCTAACAAAACATAATCAATTCCATGTTGTTTTTAATATTTCCTACCAAAATTCCGTGGGCAAAATTGAAAAGAAAAGAACGTTCATCAAATTTCAACAAAACTTTTGTTAATTGTTAATTAAAAGTAAATTTTTGATGACGATTTGCAATCAAGAAAAATAAAAATTAATAAGAACTAAAAATAAAAAACTTAGTTGAGAAAAATAGCTTTAATAGGGAATTAAAATGGAATTGTATATTTCTTTTATAAAATTATTTATTAAATTATTTTATTAAAGCATACATGTTCTCCAATAAGTGTACAGAGTAAATTATTAATGTTATTGCGTTCTTTTTTACTATAGATATTGTTCCATACGCCGACCTTTGTGTGCAAATGTGGCATTTTTTAGTATCGAAACGAATAAATAACAGTTTTATTGTGAGACCTCGGATTGTAGATACAAATCATAAAAATTATCGTGAATAAACTAGAAAACAAGATAGAGATCTCGTACAGGTATAATTTAACTACGTTTTAGATGGCCTAACTACTCTTCAAGTATGGACACTTTTCCATAATACATTCCATAGAATAACAAATTAAACATTCTCTGAGAATTAACAATACACTTGACAACTAAATATTCACAAAAATACTATGTTTCTAAAAACGCATGGATTACCGTTGGGTTTTATATTTCAACTGTTTAAGGTGCTTGTCCACGTTGTTATTTTCTAAATCGTGATGGAAAATTATTTAAAATTCTTTTTTTTTTCAAATCGCAAGTTCGTAATATTTTTTTGGCATTTTCAATTGTTTTTTTCTTTTTTTATCAAAAATTTTTCTTGACAGGCCAGCATATTAAGTCGATATTGATAGTGCACTATGTACTCAACTTAAATAACAAAAACACGAGAGCATCACAAAGACCACAAAACTAAGATAAACACATTTCTTTGAGGATTCAGACATTTGCGTTTTAATTAGGAGAAACCACAAAAAAAAGTTTGCATATTTTTACCCTGTTATTTACATTTTATTCATGGTTTACTGTCTCTTTAATAATTCCTGGACTGAACAAGCGTGAACACTAGTCCTCTACGTTCAATTTATAGGTTTGGATAATTTATGTTTAGCCTAATAGCTCGAATAGATCTACTATAATGAACTGTGTATCCATCAAGCTTTAACCAAGCTCTTTTTCGGTACAATAAAGAACGATATTTCGACGAATTCCTTAATAAACAGACCGGACATCTAGTAGTTAACTAGAAATGGGAAAATTTTAAATATTTACATTTAATGTTGGTACTGAAGTCTTTGTATCCCCATTGATTTCTTATGTAAACAGAACTATCCAGATCCAAATATAACAGAAACACATATGTATGTACATAAAGCTAGAAGATCATTTGTTAAAAATATTTTCAAAACAAATAGCAAACATATGAATTCTGTTGTCTGGGCGAGGAAGTTTTCTACGCAAATCAAATATGTATGTTTGTTTTGAACAACTCTTGTAGTTCTTTCATTATGTCCTGTTATAAATTAAGCATGTCTTGAACAAAAGAGCTTATTTGGTCTGTTTTGCTGTTTGAAACTACGCCATTGTAATAGTATTGTTTCAGTATTTCGAAAAGCAGATTCCGTTTTTTTTTCTTGTGAACCACTCAGTGTATTACTATAGAACGTGGACACCTAGATAAATGGGAAATTAGCTTAACTTGACAGAAGCACATTTATCCATTAGAAAAAATGGATCCGAACTGTTTCGACTCAAATTGATTGAGTTAAACATCGCTTGATTAAACGCGTGTAACGTTTGAATAAATCTTGGGCCTGTTAATTTTTTTCAACCTGCTTTTTCTATCGTCGTCCTTCTTTTGCAGGAAAATTACCTTAATTACATTTCGGGATTGCAAAGGCTCAATAAAGGAAACGATAAAGAGCGTCGCGTGCTCGAAGAAAAAAACACGTAATAGGAGAATTAATTTTCAAATCGACAGGTGGCACGTTAATTTAATTGCACCGAAATGTGACAGGACGACCAACTGCCTCACCGGGAGAATAAAACACATTAAGTGGATGTAACAAATTTCCCTTATAATTATATGTATACATATCTACATATGTACGTGCCCACTGCTATAATGTAGGACAAGGTGCCTCAAGGTATTTACAAGGCTGTGTATAACAGTGGGAAAATTTAGTATAACAGGCAGTCTAAAATATGTTTCCCATTTGATCGCAAGAACTAGAGCAAAAATTCGTTAAAATGTCTACTTTTCTCAAAGGAGTATCCCACTTATACGAGCCCAAACCACTAAAAGTTCGGACTTTTTTTTTCGTTGTTTGGGCTCGTACAACTGATTACTATATATGTACTTTTTACCTGGAATGTGATATTTTTAGTTAAAATTACAGTTGGCAACAGAGCAGTAGAGATAAGTGCACATTCGGGATTTAGGACACTAAAAGTTAGTTTCACTAAAGTTTATTAAAAATTTAGGAAAAAAGGATATTTTTAAATCCCGCAAGAGTCAGAAAATTTTCTTTTATACAGAATGTCCCGAATACTTATTGCAGTGCGATTCAAAATTTTCCTTTTTTTTTTTGATTTGGGTAACACATTTTTCGAGATTTACCGCGCACTTATTTCAGGACAGTTGAGCGCCATTTCTAAATTAAAAAAAAAAAATAATGGTAAGAGGATTGTGTAATACAATNGCCACAGACATTTTTCCAAATTTGAACATTATTTCTAATTAGCGTAATCAATTCTACTGTATGAAAATGATCTTTTGCATTTTTTTCTTGGTCAGATACACCAGTTTTGATTGAAACAATTAAATTCATATTGATGCATGTTTCAGACCATTGGTGCAATAGAAATCTAATTATTTTGGTCAAAAATAATGTATCTGATGAGAAAATGCATTTTTTATACAGAATTGATTAGGCTATACGGAAAAAATATTAACATGGAGAAATGGTAGTACAGTACAGTTTTTTTTTTACAAATATGTACTGTAAATCATCTTTATCGGGACAACAACACAATAACGTTTTTAACTAAAATATGTCCGTTTACAATATAACAACATAACACATTGTAACAAAAAAAATTAAGCCGTTGTAGACATAAGTCCATGAAAACCTTTTGTCATAAAATGATCTGGCCAAGCACACCTTGTGTTTCTTATTAAAAAAATAATCAAATTTTGCCTAACACGGATATTTTGCCAGACTTAGTGTCCTTTGATTTAATCTTCCTACATTATCATTGGCAATGCCCAAGTTCAGGTGCACCACATTAGACCGCAGAATATATATTTTCTAATATTCCTGATCATTATGATTATTTATATTTTAATACTGGAACGTTTTCATTCTATACAGGATGTTACTCAAAGATCAATTTTACTAAGTTGTCCTATTTTGAGACTTACTTACGTCGTCTTTTGCTACAAAGTATGTTTGAAATATGCATGGAAAAGTGCCCTATTAGACTTTATCTTCATTTTATTCAAACCTTCTACTACGTACGAGGCGAACTTGGACGACAGCCATATTGTACATCTTTAAAATTTTCAAGTTTTTGCTAATGTGCTTGTCTTCAGTTTACTTCTCGGGCGCAAAAAAGATGCCTGACAAAAGTTCTTTAACATTTATATTACTTTATAGGAACATAAAACTGAACTATTTCACAGGCTTAATACTATTTCACAACAAAGTAGAATCTTGATCAGTTTATTACATTCATTCATGTAACTTCGTAAACTAATGTCGTCATGCGTTACAATAAAAATTCTTCTTCTAGCTTTTTACAACATGACAAACCCCTGGGATTATGACTCGGATTAAACCGTCATAAACTTTTTGTATTTACGTCACGCTCAAATACGCTGACGCTTCCAAATAGTTCCGAATGTTAGCATTCCCCTTCAAAATGAGTGAATTTAATGCTCAAACAATCGCCCATTTGAAATGCAGCACTGATTTGGGAATGGGGCTAAAAAAGTAACTGGGGTAAATTTATCAACCACCGTTCCTTCTCCAAAAATCTTTTTCGCTGAAGATAGACGTCAGCTCAATTTAAAAGATTTGCGCTTTGTACGTTGACGTTATTGGCACGCGATTTTGGCTTTAAATTCGACTCGAGCCCCAACACACACAAGGGGATTAAATTGGGAGCAAGCTCGATAAATGTTCGAGTCATAAAAGGAACGAAATGAAGACATGTACCGATTCTTCTTTAGTATTTCGTTTCGTTGCCCTTAGTAGGATATTAACAAAATAGAATCGTTGAGACTAGGATTGGAGGTAAATCTGACATTTTTGAGAAAATTTAGAGTCTCATAATAAGTGCTTTTTGCTTCCGGGAGTTTGAGGCTATGGTAAGAAGAATCTTTGAAGAGACCTCCTTTCAACGCCATAGAATTAAGTTTTTGTACTATTATTGTTCAATACAGGAACACGAGGAAAGCGTTATTCTATTGAAAATTATGGATGTGGACAATCTAAAGTTACGAAGGCGCCACCAAAAGGAATAATTATGACGCGTTCGTATTAAAGTTGGTGGTGACGTTGGGGTCCCGGTTACTCCATATTCCGAGTTAAATTGACGTCCTCCAATCTCAAAAGCTTTTGGTTAATGTCGTAATGTTTAAACATTTACGAAAGGAGAAAATCGAGATGTCGCCCACCCCAGAGATAGGTAATGACTTCACGACGACGTTGTTCTATGCAAACAGTTTTAGTGTCGAGTTTGCACTTTAATTAATTTTTTCTTTCAGCTATGGAAGCAAAAAAGACCCTCTTCTCTATTGTTTCATTCTTGAGCAACAATAGGGGTCACGAAATAAGATTTATTGTTCCGTTGGCTTAAATCACATTTACCATTTTATTGAAATATTTTTCATTGTGGTATTAGGTTTATTTCCATGAGACGAAAAGGTTGCGTAGCTGCGTGCGAAACTGAAGCTTCCGCCAATATTTCACGTGCGATTCAACATTGCATTATTCAAGGGATTTACTTTTAGTTCGCAAATACCGGAAGTTAACACTTGAAAAGACTTCTTTGAACAAATAACGGTTAAAGGTCGAAATGGGTCCCTAATTACGAGTTTAAAGGATTTTCGATATTAAATTGCAGAGATAAATTTTCAGTCCTTCCAGAACACAATGGACATTCTGAAAAATTCAAATGCCACTTTGTCATATTCAATATTTCAAATTTCTTTCAAGAAGTACTTGAATAAATCGAAAAAACATTTAGGAAAAAACGATAAATAAATAAACCAAAATGAAGTTATAAATTAAAAATTCTTCATTATACAGGGTATATTATGAAGAAATGTCGATACTGAAGAGATGGATATCCATCTATTTAAAACCAGTAAGAGGTCTATATCTTGTTAGTTATGACAACTTGTATAATTGTGGCCTAAAAGCTTTCATAATAAAATCGTTATTTATTTGCTTCGATGCCAAGAAAATTCCACATTTGGCCTAATTTTTGAAAACTATTTCAAATTTCCTGGAGGAAACTATCCTATTTGTTACAAAATAAGATTCTAAATTCACACGAGCTGTCATGTTTATTATCTAAAAATCAATAATTTTGTTGAAGTTTAGTTCTTGTAGTAGTTCACTCAACGACTTCTTGAGCTACCCCTTTAGGGATTTTGTAGAAGTTGTCCTATTTCATAAACTTTCTAACAAAACATAATCAATTCCATGTTGTTTTTAATATTTCCTACCAAAATTCCGTGGGCAAAATTGAAAAGAAAAGAACGTTCATCAAATTTCAACAAAACTTTTGTTAATTGTTAATTAAAAGTAAATTTTTGATGACGATTTGCAATCAAGAAAAATAAAAATTAATAAGAACTAAAAATAAAAAACTTAGTTGAGAAAAATAGCTTTAATAGGGAATTAAAATGGAATTGTATATTTCTTTTATAAAATTATTTATTAAATTATTTTATTAAAGCATACATGTTCTCCAATAAGTGTACAGAGTAAATTATTAATGTTATTGCGTTCTTTTTTACTATAGATATTGTTCCATACGCCGACCTTTGTGTGCAAATGTGGCATTTTTTAGTATCGAAACGAATAAATAACAGTTTTATTGTGAGACCTCGGATTGTAGATACAAATCATAAAAATTATCGTGAATAAACTAGAAAACAAGATAGAGATCTCGTACAGGTATAATTTAACTACGTTTTAGATGGCCTAACTACTCTTCAAGTATGGACACTTTTCCATAATACATTCCATAGAATAACAAATTAAACATTCTCTGAGAATTAACAATACACTTGACAACTAAATATTCACAAAAATACTATGTTTCTAAAAACGCATGGATTACCGTTGGGTTTTATATTTCAACTGTTTAAGGTGCTTGTCCACGTTGTTATTTTCTAAATCGTGATGGAAAATTATTTAAAATTCTTTTTTTTTTTCAAATCGCAAGTTCGTAATATTTTTTTGGCATTTTCAATTGTTTTTTTTCTTTTTTTATCAAAAATTTTTCTTGACAGGCCAGCATATTAAGTCGATATTGATAGTGCACTATGTACTCAACTTAAATAACAAAAACACGAGAGCATCACAAAGACCACAAAACTAAGATAAACACATTTCTTTGAGGATTCAGACATTTGCGTTTTAATTAGGAGAAACCACAAAAAAAAAGTTTGCATATTTTTACCCTGTTATTTACATTTTATTCATGGTTTACTGTCTCTTTAATAATTCCTGGACTGAACAAGCGTGAACACTAGTCCTCTACGTTCAATTTATAGGTTTGGATAATTTATGTTTAGCCTAATAGCTCGAATAGATCTACTATAATGAACTGTGTATCCATCAAGCTTTAACCAAGCTCTTTTTCGGTACAATAAAGAACGATATTTCGACGAATTCCTTAATAAACAGACCGGACATCTAGTAGTTAACTAGAAATGGGAAAATTTTAAATATTTACATTTAATGTTGGTACTGAAGTCTTTGTATCCCCATTGATTTCTTATGTAAACAGAACTATCCAGATCCAAATATAACAGAAACACATATGTATGTACATAAAGCTAGAAGATCATTTGTTAAAAATATTTTCAAAACAAATAGCAAACATATGAATTCTGTTGTCTGGGCGAGGAAGTTTTCTACGCAAATCAAATATGTATGTTTGTTTTGAACAACTCTTGTAGTTCTTTCATTATGTCCTGTTATAAATTAAGCATGTCTTGAACAAAAGAGCTTATTTGGTCTGTTTTGCTGTTTGAAACTACGCCATTGTAATAGTATTGTTTCAGTATTTCGAAAAGCAGATTCCGTTTTTTTTTTCTTGTGAACCACTCAGTGTATTACTATAGAACGTGGACACCTAGATAAATGGGAAATTAGCTTAACTTGACAGAAGCACATTTATCCATTAGAAAAAATGGATCCGAACTGTTTCGACTCAAATTGATTGAGTTAAACATCGCTTGATTAAACGCGTGTAACGTTTGAATAAATCTTGGGCCTGTTAATTTTTTTCAACCTGCTTTTTCTATCGTCGTCCTTCTTTTGCAGGAAAATTACCTTAATTACATTTCGGGATTGCAAAGGCTCAATAAAGGAAACGATAAAGAGCGTCGCGTGCTCGAAGAAAAAAACACGTAATAGGAGAATTAATTTTCAAATCGACAGGTGGCACGTTAATTTAATTGCACCGAAATGTGACAGGACGACCAACTGCCTCACCGGGAGAATAAAACACATTAAGTGGATGTAACAAATTTCCCTTATAATTATATGTATACATATCTACATATGTACGTGCCCACTGCTATAATGTAGGACAAGGTGCCTCAAGGTATTTACAAGGCTGTGTATAACAGTGGGAAAATTTAGTATAACAGGCAGTCTAAAATATGTTTCCCATTTGATCGCAAGAACTAGAGCAAAAATTCGTTAAAATGTCTACTTTTCTCAAAGGAGTATCCCACTTATACGAGCCCAAACCACTAAAAGTTCGGACTTTTTTTTTTTTCGTTGTTTGGGCTCGTACAACTGATTACTATATATGTACTTTTTACCTGGAATGTGATATTTTTTAGTTAAAATTACAGTTGGCAACAGAGCAGTAGAGATAAGTGCACATTCGGGATTTAGGACACTAAAAGTTAGTTTCACTAAAGTTTATTAAAAATTTAGGAAAAAAGGATATTTTTAAATCCCGCAAGAGTCAGAAAATTTTCTTTTATACAGAATGTCCCGAATACTTATTGCAGTGCGATTCAAAATTTTCCTTTTTTTTTTGATTTGGGTAACACATTTTTCGAGATTTACCGCGCACTTATTTCAGGACAGTTGAGCGCCATTTCTAAATTAAAAAAAAAAATAATGGTAAGAGGATTGTGTAATACAATGAACTAATTAGAAACATTATCTGTTAAATTGAAATCCACTATTTTTTAAATGACATGTGCATCAAATTCTAAGTTTTTCTAATGCTTAGAATAAAATATTTGTTAAAAGCCGCTATTATGGAAACAAGCATTGTTTTGGCATTCCATGATTCCAAATTTCATAATTTCATGATCATTTGATATATTTCACATTGTTTTGTGAAAATACGACACTTTTCCAATTAGTGTGAAATCACGACTGTTTTTTAATATGAGAAATCTTATGATAAATCAGATGAGAGTTATGTGATAAAACACATAATGTAAACTCAATTTTATTTGTCAAATAAATTATATTTTGAGAACTTGTTTTATGGGTAGAAAACGAAGTTGCGAACCCTTTAAACGCAAGGTGACGACCCTTTGAAACGCAAGGATTCAAACGCTTAAAGGATTAGGCTGGACTTATCAGAATATAGTGGAACATTTAAATTGTCAAAAAAAGAATGATTCTAAATGCTTTAATTCTTAAAGAATATATCATGAAGCTGATGAAAACGTACGATGAAAAACCAACTTTAGAATGGACAAAACTACTAAGAAAAGTTCACTGATAATATTTAAAGATTTGAAATAGGAACTTTTATATAGAACACAACAATTTCTTTACGAACCGTAATAAGGCACCTCAATACGATACAATTGACTGGAAAAATTACAAAAAACAAACACCTTTATCAAAGAAAAATACTCCAAGCAAGATTTAAGTTTGCTCGAGACTATCTAAATTGTAGTGTAAATGACTGGAAGAAGGTATTGTGGTCAAATGAACCAATAGTCAACAACTTTGTTGAAAAGGGACAGCGGAATATTTGTCAGACGTCCAAAATACAAAATAAACATCCCAAACTATACTATTACCACAATTAAACACGGAGGAGGAAATATTAAATTGTGGAGGTGATTCTTTTGGCGTGGCATCAAAATTGAAAGATTCATAGACGGGCAAAGTGCAAAGAGTTTTTAGGGAATCTAATGTTTCCTATTATGCTAAAAGGAGTTTGCCAATTACTTAGATGTATCAACGGATCAATGATCCCAAACATATTATTAGTTTCATGATAATCCAGATAGCGTTATCGATTGGCCCTCGTGCAGTCCATATTTAAATCCGATTGAAAATCTTTGAGTTACTCTGAACAGAGAACCGAGGCCCGGAAAAATCAAAAATTCAAACGAATTTTATGACTTAGAGCTCGAAAAATGGAACAACATAACATTTCCAAATTTAGTAGAGCCAATATCTATGGGAGATATGGAAAACAAAGAGTTTTCTACAAAGTACATTTCAATAATACTTTAAGTTATTAAAATACCACAACTATTTTGTAATGCTTAGTTGTAGAGTGGAATTTATTGATTCCAATTAGTTATCCTTATTTCTATAGCATTAATTATCAGTAAAAATTAAAATATCCCTACACTGTACCACTTCTGTTGCTATTAATGTTGTTATTGTAAAGAAGAATTTTATGAAATTTCAAGTAAATATTAAACAGAAGAAAAATATCTTGACATTTGCTTTTCGGCATTTACTTATTAATAGAATGTTTGTAATTGATCTTTGTACATTATTTGAAGGGCGCTACTGTATAGTAAATTTTTAAAGCTTTTGAAAGAAACGGCGCTATGTCGAAAGTTTAACTTTTTGAAATGCGCTTAAACATGTAATAACAAATAGGTCTTACATTTCCATTACAATAGGTGTTCAAATTGTTCTCCTTGTTCTTGTTACTAAAAAAAAAAAAGGGGAAGGCGAAACATTTTTGAATCGCCCAGTTGGGCAAAATTAATGTAGCGTTATTATTAAATATAAATTTTGGTTACCTTAAAGCTATATTGCTATTTGTTATTTCAAATGTTCGGTGACCACAATTTCAAATATGGAAAAGGAAAACGTACGTGTTCAAGGCATTTCTAAACATGCGGTACGTTGTTATCGATTAGTTTCGGGACCAAGCAAAAGTCTTTTTTCTCTCGTTTGTCGATATTTTGCGTCGTGAAAACTTAATCCATAAATAAGCCGTATCGTATCGACTAAAACCTATTGTAGGAATATAAATCTGCAGTGCGTTCTATTCACAATATATACATACAGTGAAATACGTATGTGTATTCTTTCCATAGTTTGTTTGTTTTGAATGTGCTCAAGATGTGCACAGCTGTTCGGAATCGTCTATAAACGGCAGTTTCATCAAACAAATAGGTGAATTGGAGTTTCCTTGCCTATTCCAGACACAATAAAAACACTGGACTCTTTCCCAAACGGCACCTGCTGACCTAAAAGCTTCGGTAAAACCATATATTGACCTCACTCTTAGAAAAATTTACAGGCCATGTCATTCCTGAATAATACCCAAAGGAAGTGAGGTAGTGAATTTTTTACACGGACAGTTTCGCAAAGAGTAAAAAAGCTCTTTACGGGATTACATATATGTATCTCCTATCTAAAATTTTCGAAAATGCATATAAACTGTGAAGCTTTTAAAGCTCGATTGTAAATAAAGTGTAAATAAAATTAGATTTTTTAGGTCGCATTTGAAATATACTTTGAATTAAAATGCAAAGTTGTTTTAGGATAAAGTTTCTTCAATGCCTGCAAAATTTCGAATGAATATACATACACACGTCCGGGGTCTCTGCGAGAAGAAAAACGTATTTTTAAAAATATTTTTCAACATTCATAGTCTCGGTTTAGCTCAATATACTCAGCATAGCTATATCCTAACATTTTTATATCATTCGAAGATGATTTTTCAAGCTTAAAATAGACTTCTGTATTGGATATGATTTTTTGTTTTATATGAACGATCAAGGGATTTTTTCCATTTTGAATTAATCGGTACTAATGGGAAGCCAAATATCGAAAAAAATAGTCGATCAAGTTGAATGTAATGATCATTAGACATGGGTGCATTATCAACTTTGAGGTATTAATTCCATCAGTTATCAAAGAGTAAAATTTACCGTACATCCCTCGAATGCTGTAAAAAAATTGGAAGGAAGATCTGAAAGTCCTGATTGGTGTCTAGAAATTGAATGAAAAATGAATAAATGTCTCAAAGTCATTTAATTAAAGTTGTGTTTTGAAAAATTCCTTATAAAAGCAGACGGTGTTCTTAACAATATTTCAAATCGAAGGGCTTTTCAACTTGCAGTAAGAAACATTTTATTTGGATACCTGAAATCGTCAACATAAATCTCAAATGGAACGGGTCGCTTTCCAATCGGATAAAGCCCTTGCCGGAACAGAAGATATCCGAATCGAACCCCGGGGTCATTTTATTACACTTTTTGCAGTTTCACCTTTCCAGATTATCGTTGGATATTTTACGATTTGCCCGTGTAGCAATAATTTATTACTTGCAATGACACCGGGACGATTTTTCATCAGAACTTGTCCATTTGTCACAATTAATCATTTCCAATTATGTACATTCAATTCGCTTCTCATTTTCTAGAGGACTTTTGACACAAGTCGAGGCGAGTAAGAAAAAGGTTCTTTACCGTTCGAATCCTTAGGAAATTAAATTCGAGTGAAATATTTTGTATTTAATTACCGACTTCTTCTCATAAATAATGGGTAAAGTGGTCCAATTATGTCTGTTACACCTTCTTCCAATTAAGGCTCAAATATATCTTAGTGTTTGTTGTTTGATTGGAGGCTCAAAATCTTAAAGTTGAATGGCTTATTTACATTTAGTTTTGATTTCTTTTTGGGTTTAAATGTTTTAGTTTTTAAGAAACTTTCAGAAACGAGGCCTATTATTTCTATTAAAATGTATTTAGAAGTAGAGAAAAGTTTTTACTTGGAAAAAAGAAATAATCCAGACTGTAAGAAAAATGATAAAAACGTTGTCTCAAATATAAACTTTGGTCGATTAAGTTGGATTTCTTATCGAGCTTTTCAAACTCATAAAACTTTTGATTAGCTCTTATGGAGCTTAATAAAATTCCCGTGGAAACTCTCTTTTCGTGTAGGCCAACAGCTTTAGCGGCAAAGTAATCATGCTGAAAATTCTTATTATCACGATAATAAACATCAGCCTTAAATGTGGGAATAACGAAAAGCTTCTAAAATACCACACTGGGTAGTATTTTATTTAAAGACTATTTAATATTTCATACATTTATCACAAGAAAACTAAACAGTTAGATGCTCCAAATGAATTGCTTTACAATTAAACTTAAGTAACTATGCACAATTAGAAAAAATATCACAGTCAAAAATCTTTGCAACCATTGAACCTTGATAATTATATTTCAATTTCAAAGTCGGCGAAATCGTTGCCCAACCAGCCAATACAGATGCAGTAGTGTTGAAACAGTTGTATTAACAGCTCCTGTTCATCCAAAAACTCAATTTTCTCTATACGATTTCGCTCTGAAGGCTCAATCGAATGGTACACTTGAACCATGTCCCAGGCCTTGGCACCCATAAATCCATTCTCCATAAATCTATTTTTTTGTGTTTCCAGATTCTTGCATTGAGCGATTCCTGCCAATGTACAACCGCGCGCCCTCAAATTACCCAACATAATATCTCCAAAGGTGTCATTTATGTTACACATTTCGTAATTAATAAACAACCCTGTGGAGAAAGTAGTAGAAATCCATTGTAACATACGATTGACCCAATTATTTTCGATATAAACTAGAACGCATTCAGCAATAAATAGTGTGGGTTTGTCGAATTTTATTTCAGCTTGATGCAACTTTTCCTTTAGCTGTTGTATATTTCGCAAGTCAACCCCGAGGCAATGAAAATTGCCCGAATGGAGATCGGTGGAACTGAACCTCACTTCTCCATCTTGTTCGTAGATTCTATCTAGCAACGGTTTGTGTCTCTTAATCATGTAACACTTTTTTGAGGTCACAGTAGGAAAGTCCAATTCGACATATCCAGAAATGACGACGCCCTCGTCTTTCAGGCGCCAGTAGAGGGTGTCGAAGCCGGCGCCGAGATTCACAATTTGCGCGTTGCTCCCCGCTCTGTTAATGAATTTCTGGATAAAATTATCCACTCCCTTGACACGAGCGAAATAACCTCTATTTATTTCCGGGGCTTTTTTCTCGATGTGCCTGACAAAATAATGAATGTAGTTGTCAGTCCAATAGCCCAATTGGACGGCGCCCCTTTTACACTCGCTGGCATCGTCGTTTGTTGCCATAATTGGTTCGTCACCCATTTTGTCTAGAAAAAAAATTATTTTGAGGTTAGATCAGCTTTAAATATATTTTAATACGTTTATACTAGTATATACACTACTTACAGTATCTTAAAGATGCACACTTTTACCACGCAATCAAGAGAACACGAAGTAATAAGAAATTGTGCGGTTTCACACTATTTTCTCAAAATAACTGCAATAATTTCTCAGCTTCCCACAATAACAATCTGTAAAATACAAATGTCAAAGCTAAACGTCAACAATGTCACTGTCAAATTTTCAGCGCTGTTGCCGGATCAGTTTTTCGAAACAGCCTGTTTTCAAAGGAACTAGTGCAGTTAATTTCTTGAAAACTTAACAAGAAATTTCAGTTCAATTTTTAACAGAATGTGTTAACGGTCTGAATGATTAAAACATTTATATAAGCGTCTAAACAAGATGATAAACTTGGCTACACTGCGTTTAGTAATGTTTCCAAATATCCCCTCTCATCAGAGTTGTTAGGCAACACACAGAGCAAGCGCCCGATATGTAGGTTATCAGGATAACAGGTCGATGATGTTTAGCCGCTGGTCTACAATTTCTAACTCTGCATATTTCCGCAATAAAAAAAGTCTATCCGTACAAGTTTTCGAGAATAAGACGTGGTCGAGGCCGACGCGGAATTCGAAATTGGCCCACCATGGATGAACGAAAATATTCGAAGGTTATTTTTGCGGGGCACGAAGGCAATAAATCATTCTCGATCTCCCTAAACGCGCCCGTTTAAATTTGCTCAGACAAGGGGCTTAAGGATAAACGCGTTCCTCCATGAGTCTGATGTAATGATTTTGTAAACAACGATTAAATTTAATTCATTTCCGCGAGACAAATTAAATCTCTGAAAGTAATTCGAATTGAAAGCGCACCAGGAGTCGAATTTTATAAATGAGATAAAAAAATAGAATTAACTATAGTTAAATGATTCATTATATTGCCGCCCCCTTAAGTTGGTCATTTGCAAATCCAGTCAGATCGAACGAGGCATTATTGTCCATAATAGTTCTCGTTTACCTAGTATAACTTTAATGCTTACTTAACGAATCTAACACCAATCCTCATAAACTCTAGACACGATAAGTCCAAATGTAAAGATAAATAAATGGCGACCACGAACATGTTGGGAAGCTCTTTCCAAAATCTTAATCGCCATGGTTTACAAGACAAATCCTAATTTTGTAGTAAAACTTAAGAAATTTAACAATTCGAGAAGTAATTGAGTGAAATCTCTTCAATCCTTTCAAGTGGACGCACCAGGACATAAGCTGAGTCCTCAAGCAGCTGTCAACCTCTTTTTAAAAAGCAACAGATGCATAAACTCCAATTTAATTTCTCAGCTTTTTCGGAAGTTTTGGAATTTTCGTAGAACGATTAATTAGTAATATCGACACTTCATTCGAAGTCCACATTGTTATCTCAAAAGAATGCATTTCGGTCTTTCCCTGCATCGCTCCAGAGGCGTAAGATTCCTATCTGTGGACAAATTCCAGAAATTTAAATGCATGGAATAGGAATAATCTCGTAACTTACAAGGTGTAGGATAAACGGGCGCTGTTATTTATGTTAATATCGCATGATAAAAGAAAATTAAATTTGTGGCATTGTCCAAACATGAACTAAAGGGTGGTTGTGGTGGCGGAGTCTCCCAAGAGAAAAGCAAAGTCGAGTTTGTGAGGCTCTTCGTAACAATTAAACCCCATTAAAGGAACGTATACATAATACAATCCCCTAGGGTTCTTGATGTACAATTTTCTCTGCCTCCCTGTTAAAAGGGTTTTTACAATAAAAAAAATTTTTTTGCCATCATACTATGTAAGAACCCATTCTGGATTTCTGGCTAAAACTTATCTCGTTTTTCATTGTGTTCCTCTCTGAATAAATATCGGCGCCATTTCCAATTTCAATGATTAACGAGCCAGTTTAAAGTTTCGTTGAAAATTTTTGTTATTTATTTGGACTATTTAATATTCCACAAACAATTTTGGGCTCGCTCCAGATAAATGTTTATAGATATTTGATACCACCCGAACATAGACTATATGACATTGTTAGTAAAATAAACGATATACACCCGTTTATTCAATGATAATTCAAATTGCCATCGGCAAACCAGGAAATTTGGAAACTGTCCAGAGCCCCCTTTCAATTTTCCTTTGGCGTGTATAAGCGCTTAACCCAATTTCGCGTTTAAGACGATGCGACAGAAATTATTTCTTTATTATTAATGCTTGGGGCTTCCGAGTGGAAATTGGGTTTGCCAGTCCTGGATGAAGGACTATTTAAAAAGAAATTTCACCCCTTTTTTACCATCAACGAATGCTAGACTTTTAAGTGGTCGAGAGATAGATATTTCTTGTCGCGCCAAATTTTTCAACTTTATCTGAATTTTCAAGAAAAAGATGTGTTTTTTATTTTTCATTATTTCGTTCAGCGAAAGAATATTTACTAAATTCTTGTTCATATTTCCATGATTTCCCATAGGAATACAGTTTCATTAACGTGTCCTTGTATCACAATTGAATATTTTCCAGAAATTTAAACAGAAAATGTACCGGTTTAATTCACTTTGAGCTTTCATTTAATCGACAGATAAAAGTTCGAGTTTAGAAATAAATAGAAGATTGTTACCGATTACGCTTTTGTTCTAAACATAATTTTCCCCTTTCGTTTCTAAAACCTGTTCACAATTGAAACAACATCTCCGTATCAATCGAACTTAGTTTTGATCCCCTTTATACAGTGTGCTGTATATAAATCCGTTTGTCTTCTGGAAAATGATTAATAGTAGGATTTATTAGCTGTTTTCAGCTCTCTGGGCTGGATTTATACAAATGGAAAGTGACAAATAGACTGGAGGCAACGGTCCGTAATTCGTCACAAAATGGAAATCGACCGCTAAAAATTTCCCTTTTTTGTCATTCAATGTAGTCAAAATGATTTTTTTGTTGCAATGATCATTCGTCTTGAAATTCCCCTCGTTTACTGCATTTTAATATTAGTATTGTTAGTTTTCTGTTGCGGTTAAAGGACGATCTACCATTTTTGGTTTATTTTTTGGGTCACTTTAACGATAATATCGGTTCATAAAATAAAATGTTCATGGGAAAGTTTATCGCTCTTTTCATGGCCGACAATTTCGTTCTCTCATTCGTCTGATTATTGCCATTTGATCGGTGTTTTTTTTTATTATTGAAATGCATATTTCTTAGCTTTGAAGGCTTGGACTTACTGGATGAATTTTGCCAAGTTACGGGAAAAAATTGCAGCCCATTATTTAAAATAACGAATAGAAACCTGTTTATTTTCCGCTCATATTAATAGTAAGCGTAACTTATAAAAGATCCCTCGTATATCTCTTTGCAACATCTGTTAATATTACTTAAACATATGAGCTCTATGTAATATAATATATCCTCGTTAGTGCTAACAAATATCGAGTATCTGCATGACTGTTTGCCAACTACAGTGATAATTAGCATTTTTTAGAAAATCCTACAAAAAATCAATGCAGAAGAAAATTTGGAAGGAAAAGACTTACCGGAATTATTCTATATTATTTTTTCTTATTATTTTATAATGTTTTATTCACAAAAGTCAAGTGTATGTATCTGTGTATAACAGGTATACTACATTCTAACAAAAATAATTTCATTGAGGGTCAACTCTCAAAAAACAATATTGCAATTGAGTGTAAAAATCCGAAAAGAGAATAGCAACAAAGAGGGAAAATTGGTTATTTCGTATTCGAATCGTCTTTTTGTCTGAACAAATTAAAGCTTTTTCACGCCGAAAAATCACTATTTATCTTCAAAGAAGAAAAAAAATCGAAAGCAACATGCTTTCGAGACTAAAAACGAAGAACCCCCTTTTTGCGAGTAAAAAATATTGTTACAAACGAGCAAAGTCCATTAATTTTCATTTTCGTTTTCTGTCGACGACTTTCCAGTGGAAATTCTCCCGGGAAATCTGATCGTTCCCTTGAAAATTACAAATATCTCTTTTTTCAGCTTATTTATTTTTTAAATTGAAAATTCTTGGAGACTCCTTCAACGGATTTTTTCTTCATAGAAAAGTGAAAGCCAAATTTCCATAAATGCCTTTTTATACAGAGTGATCCAGAGTTAACTATACAAAGAACCAAATTTATGTGGAATCGTAATTTATCGTTTCTTTGCAGCAATAATTCTTAAAATTTTGCAAAAAGAGAAAAATGGAATTATCATGTTTTTATGTCTATTCATCATTTCTTTGGGGCAATAATTTTTCGCTCTTATAAACATAAAGCATCTTAGTAGAAAATAATATAGTAACTAAAAACTTTGCTTATAATTGAGGACACATGTCTGATATTTATGTTCCCCTGTCAAGTTCAACTCGTAGTGTTCATTTTGAAACCTAAGTTTTTGAGTTAATTATTAAGCCTTATGTAGTAGGTATGTGTCGGATGTGTAAAGGGGAAAAATTATTGCTCTTGTTGAACAAGGAATGGCACGAAGGTAATGGTAGGTGCTACACATAGGATATTTTCTCAAAATTCTACACAAGATATGTAGACCTGGAGAGGTCGTGACAAAGCAATAGAAGAATAACTTCTGAACAACAAGGTCACTTTTCCAAAACTTAAACTTTAGCTTCCAGAGCTCAAAAGGATACTTCGACGATATACCAGTATTAATGTTTCAGATAAAAGAGTACGCAAAACACATCGTGATCAATATTTGTATGTATAGAAAAAGAAAGTTAAATTCAGATTTATCCAGACAACACAAAATTGACCGCCTCAGTTGACAATATGATTGGACCATTGAAGAATTTCAAAATTCGGTTTCTTCAGATCAACCAGAATTGGTCTTACATGATACGTTCATCGAATTTGTATTCTTGGAGGTCTAAACAGATAACCTAACTCAATACCGTCATATTTTTTCCACAATACAAATTCCATGACGAAGTACGCTATTCCCCGTTAGCATCTGTATATTTAACTCTAATCATCCTGTATATGAAAGAGAAAATGGCCTGTATTACAGCGTTCCGAGTGGATCGAACCATAATAATTGGATTTAAAAAAATGTTCGTTCTTTACTATGTACTCTCCAGGTTTTCTCGTTTTTTACTTCAACCACCACCCTCCCCTCCCACCGGTTTTAATAAAGTTAATTAAATCTTTAAATTATGTACCAGCAGAAAAGGCAGGGGGTTCGAGGATGATGACGATAACAACGTATGAATTGACCTAGTTTGAGTCACTAACTATATTTTACCTCTACAAGAGTGTTCCATTTTCCAGAATACTCGCATTTAGATACACGAATACGTAACGGAGATTTAATTAAAAGATGCATTTTTTTTTCAGGCATTTTTTTCTTATTCAAAAAAAAAAACGATGGAGAAATGGGCAAATGTTAAATTGAGTTTCGTACTGGGGAACCTATTGGTATGATATATAAAAGAAAAAACGAAATTTACTAACCATTGTCTGAGTCCAATTTACTAAAAGTGTCCTTTTATCACCTGATGATGTCCACTTTTAAGTGTTTACTTTTCGAAAAAACTCGATTCAATTCCGTTGGGAAATACCGTTCATAAAACCAGGAAAAGAAACCATTCTTTTCCAATTTCCCAGTCTGCTCGTTAGGAGCCCTCCGGTAAGCTTTAATTCCGGTCCTGTTCGTCGTAGCCGAATTAAGCCAAATTTAGCCAAAATTGCGACTTGGAACTTAAGCCTCTCCGGTCTGTTTATTCTCTTACCTTTGTTATTTTCGAAAATTCAACGAGCCATAACGAATAATTATTTTTATTTCGTTCAGGGAATTTTTTAACAAAGGCACTTCAGAAAAACGTTTATGCAGCAGGAAATTGCAGTTACGGCCCTCCTGCTGCTTGAAAGATAAGAAACTAAGCTATGTTCCGGGCTCATCTTCGGTGTAGTTAAAATGTAATTTTGTCAGTGTGAATGTCCTTTTACTTTCTAGTTTTTGTTGTTGTTGTTGTTGTTGTTGTGGTTCGTCGCTTACATGTTTAAATGTTTCCATTCCAGGCCCAATCATGGAGACATTAAATTATGGAAAGGCCATTTTGCGTGAAATGATGTCACGCGTTATCCCCAAGAACTTGTTTGGGGTACGTATTTGTGTATTTTTGTCATTATTTCTTTGCACGTTGCTTTTTATTATTGTAGAATACACGCTTTTGGGACAATTCGCTTGAATTTTTAATTGCATTTTGAATAAAACATTCGAATCCTAATGCAAGTAACCCGTTCGAAGAGCTAATATAACGAACTAAAATGAATATTTTACGATTTAACAACACTGCTGAAAGTGTAGTCCCTTTGGACGTACACACAAAATGAGAAGGGGGCAACTTCCCCATTTAAGTTTTCCCCAGAGCAAATGGAATTTCCTCTTTTCGTCGAGGTCAAAGACATTCATATTTTCATAATAATTCCACGTACCCCCCAGTCATCCTCCAACTGGATTATGCCTTATCTCTAACTTTCTTTTTCGTATTTATTTGAATTTCTTTCTTCGAACGTTCTCGCAATTCCAAGGGCTTTCCAAACGATTATTTTTAGTAAAAAAGCCCGCCCCAGTTTGCGTTACATTCAAATCGTCAACAAGTGTCTTCCTTACCCCGAGAATCCTTGGATATTTATATTGAAATTGTGACACACTAAAACCGAGCCATATTCCAGAAATCAACACATATATATTCGGGATTTTCGATGCCAGTTTTTTAGTTAATGCTAGTTTGCGATGTTTTTTTAGAATTTATTAAGTTTCTATGTTTTTCTTCGTATTTCAGAACCGACTAGCTAACATGCCGATCTCAGACTTCAGAAAGAAGAAGTTACTTTACGTTTTCAACGTGTTTTTCGGTAAGTTTCAAAATAAGTTTATAAAAATATTTTAAATAATGAGCGTTCCTTCTCTATTGAAAAACTTTCATAGTAGGCTGACTTAGTTTCTGTTTTAGTTATTTATTCGACAGTTTAGTTAATTTTCTATTTGACAAGAAATGTCCTAGTGCTGGTATCTCCAGTTGCTATTAAACCATCAATTGATCAGTTATCCTTGCTAACATGACTAGTAAGCCTACAAAAACTAGAAAGTCTTTCTTTCAGTTTAAAAAGAGGCAAATCAAAAAATATAGGTTCAATTACAAATTGCACCATTCCAAGAAATAAGCAACGACTGCAAACACTATATTTACTTTCTTTATACTCTATAGTATTTTATATCTAGAGGGACTTGACTCACTTGGAAACGAAATATCAGATGTAAAATCCTTACTTCCTCGTTTTATCTTTAATCAAAAAAAAAAAAAATCAATGAAAAATTGCAAATCCTATTTAAGTTCGAATAAACAATTCGAGATTTTGATTGTATCAATATAATCTGTCTCTTCGTTACGTCATCGAATAATGTCAATTGATAAAAACTTGGCCCCAATATGAAAATTAGATACAAAATTGTTTATTTGAAATTAGTGATTGCAATTGCTTTCATAGTTTCATGTCTATGACGTGCCTGATAAAATTTTATCAAATTAAATTTGCAATTGTTTTGACTTATAATATTTTTTAATAGATTTTTGAATATCATCTAAAATTTAAATTTAATATTTAAACATCTGCCAAGTATAAAAAATTTAAACCTCACACAAATATTTTCTTAGTGGAACCCTGTATATTTTTAGGTCATTTTACAGACCTCTCAAATCAATATTTAAAATTTATTAAAAAATAAAAGTCTTAAAATAATATGTAGTTCATTGGCAATTACGTAGATTTTGAATTATTTTGAAATACAAATCAATTATTGCGAATTATTACAATTTTATTGATAAATATGTAGTTGCTGGTTTAATAATATTTATTTTACTGTTTATAAACTATTTGGGTATCTTTAATTTGTTCCGCTTTATGACAAAATTTTGAACTATTTTAGATAAATTTTCAAATAAGTAGGTACACTGACAACATTTTATATAGAAAATGGTTTCAAAAAGTTGTTTTCTTTTATTACTACATATTTTGAAATTTAAGAATTTAATTTTAACGTTCTCATGAGGCTAAACATCATATTTTTGTTTAATTCCATTTTGGCCAATTTTGCTATTTTTATATGTGGTTATTTATCCAGAACGATCAATCAAAAGTTATAAATATCCATTAAATATCATTCAAACTGAGAGTTTGCAATGCCCTGTTAACAAATTTGGATTTTTATGGAAAAATCAACAAACTTAAAACGCTAACTGCCAAAAGGCAATACAGGTTCATTCAAGTAACTGGGTCATTAGAAACTTTTTCACTTCTCATATTTTAGGGTCTGGATGACATGGACAGAATCTCCTCGTCTAAAATATTTTCATCATCTCACTACTTCTGGTTATATTGCAAGTCAATAAACAAAAAAATTAAACTACACTGAAACCTCTTATAAACGGATACTCACGGTTCCTCTGATTTTGTCCGCTTAATATAGGTGTCCGCAAGGAGAAGTTTCAATGTACTCTAATTATTAATTAATAATATAATAATAATGTTAATAATATTAGAGAAAATCTTTTTATCTGGCAACAAAATTCTCATTTTTATTGAAAGAAGTTCCCAATTTGCACGTATCCCTTAATCATTCAATTCTTTTGAGCTAGACTAACATGATAATGGGACATGAACAGAACCTGAGAGTAAAGAAAATTTCAATGCTTTAGCTGCTATGAAGTGAAAGCACAATCGTCACTTGTTGATTGCCGAGCTCAATCAGTTTTTATTAAAGGCTTCATTAGAAAAACACCCTGATGTTATAATGTTTTTCCACTTGAACTGGTTGGAAAAGAAATTATTACGTTACGCAAGAAGAACTGATAATCATCATTTTTGTGAATAAAAGTAATTCTAGTGATATAAACTTTGAAAAATCTGAAGTGGTATTTTAAATCTTGACGATTACAATTCGGATTTAACTATTAATTCTTTGAATCATCAAAAATTTTAAGAAAAAACTTGAGGCTCAAAAAAAAAGAAGTGATTGAAAGTCGTTACTCAAACCGGGTTAGTACCTTTAAAAAAGCGAAAAAAGAATTTATTTTATGAATGTGATAAAGATGTTGTTATAGCCAATCAGATGCCGTCTTTAAAGGGGACAATGTTGAAGAAAATGACATTGAATAAAAAAAAGTGGATCCTAAAGCAATAGAATATTTTTGTGATTTTTTAGCTAGTTTTATAGAAAAAACACGAAAAAGCTGGACATTCTTTCTTGAATATGATTCATGAAAAGAAAACTGTGTTCGTGTGATATAATTAGTTAATTGTAGCCCCTAATTTACTAATCACTCATTTACAAAAGAAGAATGAACCATGGATGTTAGAGAACCTTAGTGCATCACTTGATTGAACAGATAGCTCTTCAAAATGTGATGTTTCTCATTTGCATTTTTGTTGCAATCATATATTCCTGATATTTTTCGAATTTAACAGGTCTCTTTGAATCGTAACAAGTCTATTTTAAGAAGAAATTTAAAAAATTTCCATGTAAATCCTATTATTCATAAAATTCTGTTAGAGGAACAGTGGCAAACTCTATCCTAACTTGACTTGTAAATTGGAGCTCCATCTTTAAAACGAGTTTACTCAGAAACACGACTAAGAACTCCAATAACTGCCAACTAAATTTCGAAACAGACACTTTGTGCTTTTCGCACTTTCTTATTTACTGACATAGACCACTCGAAACAAATATTAAATTTGACCTAGACCATATTAAAACGATAAAGACTCAATTTTTACGACCCCATTTCGAACAATCTTTAGCTAGATTAAAATTTTATTATGGATCGTCGTATTTCAAATAACGAGTCGACATTGTCGGGTGGCTCAATAACGATTTCGAAACGTAAAACTGCTCCTTTTTAGCCTCGATATTTAAGGCATGCAAATTTTTTAGAGCCCTAAAAGCAATTTGCCTTTGAAATGAACTCAGACCCTGAATAGTATGCGGAATTAATCGATATCATTTCAACGCGAAATGTCTTTATTTTAAATTGACTTGACTGATTTGTCATATACAATGTAGCGCATATTTTCTACCAATTCATACTGCAGAGCACAGTCCATGTCTTTAAGCGTTTATATAGAGGACGTAATTTAAAAGGTTAAAATGTTTTACAGGATGTTTTTTAAATGACTTTAAGAAGACAATTGCCATAAATGCATATCGATAGATAGTATAAAATGTTTCTCTTCAAGGATGTTAAAAAGTATAAATAATTTTGGTATTGAAGTCAATATAGCAACTATGACATTAAAATAATGGACCTCACATCAACGCTCGACGTCTTTCTTAAAAACATCGAGCCGTGATTTTTTGAGTGATCTTAAAACATGAGAATTATGGTTGTTCTAGGGTAACTGCCAAATTAATCGTTAATTCAAGCACTATGAAGCTCTGAATAAAGAATCTGATAAAGCTTCATTTTTGCCTATATTAGAAGCGTGGAAGAGTAATTATGCTAAAAAAATTTGCTTCATAAAACAGATTCTATAGAGAAAACAGTCCAATATGTCAAAGAAAAGCTATCTTTCACCATAACAATGCACCAATTCATCAACTGGACGAATGACTCTAAAATTATTGCTTCATCAGTCATATTCCTTTGACTTGCTCGTGTGTGATTTCTATTTATTTCTCAACATTAAAAATGCATGAGCAAAAAAAAGGAGGCGATAATCCAAATAGAAGCCTATATTTAGGAATATTTACTGAATCACCCTCATATTTAAAATATTTATTGTTGAATTGCGAATCTATCATTTCCTTTTCATTTTATCCATATTTGAGTTCAGCTTTTTTGTGATTATGTATATCCAATGGTGTACGTCAATCTGTGTACAGGATATTACAAAACTAAAAAAAATTAAATTAAAAATTATTAGGGCATAAAGAGCCGTCAGTCAATGCCAAAGCGAATAAATCTTTAAATACAATATTTCGGCGTTAAAAGATTGTAATAAATTGCTTCAAATTTCACTTGACTGACTCACAAGTCTGATAATTAATAAATTTTCCATGCAAAGCACTTTATAAGCCCAAAAATAACCTTCATGTTGTAGCATCACGATCAAATATGTGAACACAAAACGCTATAACGCAAATAGAAATTGATGACCTGTAAAAATTGGTCGACGGAACTGAAGACATTTCATGTGGACAGTGAGTCGAGTGGGCTAAATCAAACGAGATATCCGTTGTGAATTTTTCCATAATCATAGTAATGCACGCTATTGCTGCTGGTATGTCATCTGATAAACAGCCACTTTGCGATATAAGCGATAATAGGAAAAAACAAAAATTAAGAAATGTCGGCCTTTCGGAGATATTTGCAAATCTTCTTTGTAAATTGCAAATTAAGTACTATACTGCAAGAGCCAAATGTGGTAAGCGCGTGTGCAAAAGTCATAAAAGAGTATGTCATTGGAAATTTCAATTACCACCCTTGTCGCCAGACATAGCATCAAAATCAGAAAACGATCTAAACCTAAATTTTCTTTTAACGACCTTTTGACGGACTTTTAAAAGTTGCTAAGGTAATAGATTCCTCTAATATAATAGGGCATAAATTGTAGAAAATGTTAATGGAGCACATGGGAAACATATACGTTAGTAAAACTTCCATTTGAAATGTTTATTTAAACAAGTGCGAAATGTGCGTTTGTCAGGTGAAAAAGTAATTTGTTCAACTAATGATTTATTATCGCAAATAATTTATTTCAAGTTATCATTTTTCCAGATGTCAACCAAAGCGGGACCATTGACAAAAAAGACTTTGAATTAGCCATAGAGGTAAGTTAACTGATATATTCACATATACCAATGTCAAAAAGTTGGCCTTGATGTATGTATAGCGTGTCCCATACATTTTTGTCCGTTTTAAAGATCAATAAAATAAAAAACCTACAAGTGACAAGAGTACAAAAGCTTATTTAAGTTAAAGAAGGAACATAGGAAAGTCATTGTTTAAAAATTAAATCATTAAACGTGCATCATTTTGCAAAAAGATTCTTCGCGATATCATTTCGTTCTTTTCTATTGATTTTTTTCAACTATTTTTATTTAGTAAATATTAAAAAAAAACCTATTGACTAAACTAAGATATAAATAACTATAAAAAAAAGAAAAATCGTATATTATTTAACTGATGTGTTTCTTGAAAAAACCTCATAAGTCCGAAAATTGTTTTAAATTGTCAAAAATAAGAGTATTTTATTTTTGTGCAAAATTCATATTTCTTAATGTACCTCGTATACTACTTAAAATTATTGGTATTTGAGAATTTTATTTTCGGTTTTAAATTATATAAAACTATTTATGAAGAATAACTTTTTTTCGTAAAATCAAAAATAAAAGTTTCTCATATTTTTAAACTTACGAAGCTGTTCCGAGAAACGTCTCAATTATAATGGCCCTGCAACATCTGAACAAATGTAAAACGAAATAAACTGTCTTGCTGAGGTATTGCATTCCTGCAAGCCTGTTGAAGAGTTAGAAAAAAAGAGTTTCTCTATTACTTCTTGGTATAGCCCTAGAAATAATTTTTCTTTGAAGCATATACCACATTTGTTTGATGTGATTGTGATCAGGAGGTTGTGGCAGCTCTAGCAAGACTTGTATTTTATTGCTCTTTAATCAGTCCATAACCACTTTTGAAATATGTACCTAGTATGGCATTATTGCGCATAAACACGAAATCTGGATATACTGATGGAGTAGATAGAAGAACAATTGATTTTACTAACTGCTTAACATGTATCTTGCCCTTTTAAACAAAATGAGATCCATAATTTGTTGCACCATGGCTGATACTTATCCAAACCATAACCGTCTCTTTTACAATCAGTAAGAGTGCACTTCTTGAACATTACTAGTACGATATGCGTTTTTAGGCACTCTCTACAAGAGAACTCTACTTGAATTAGAATGAATTCCACAATGAGATTCATTTGTAACTAATTTTGAATTTGTCGCATATGTTCCTCTGCTTAGATTAGTCGGGCTCTTCCATATCATGAAAGTGATTGAACTTATAAAGTTCTCGAGGTATCATCAGAAACTTTGACAAAGTGGCTTTTCTCTAGAATGACTTGCAGCTCTGATGATATAACACTGAATCTTAGAGATATCATAATGTTACACGCTTTACAACATCTGCGAAATGGAGTCAAGTGTTTTGAATAATTTAAATAAGCAAGTCGTGATGCTTTAGGATAAGGGAATGTTCTGTGAGCGAAATATTTGATGATCAGAAAAAAAGAGTAGAGTCAGTCCATCCATTTTCTGCGGACCTATTCCACCTATGTTTCTTTCATTTAACTAAAAGTATTTATTTAGCACATCTCGTGATTCTAGGTTCATGCAATCTACTTCTGATTGTAGACAAACTTGCATAGTCTTCAGTATCTGTATGAAGTCTGGAAGTCAACAAATCAATTTGGTCTGGCAAAGATAAGCACTAATATCCTTTAGTGTTTTCTTTAGTTTTTTAGCCTTCTTACATTACTATTTTGAATGTAGCTACATTAATCTTTTAGGACGTTTATCTTCTTTCAAGGGTTTCCTGCCTTGATTAATAAGTCAGAACGTCAAATTATGAAATAAATAAATAGAAGTTTTTATTACATTATATTCAAAATGTATTATGCAATTTTGAGAAACTTAAATTGAGTAAAACTTCTAAATTTGTAGAAAATTTGCACGTTGAGAGGATGGCCCCAAGGCAGTGCCCATTACAAGAAAACTTACGACAGCATGATTCAAATCTGGGACGGACTCAGGCAAAGAGCTGACTCAAACCAGGATGGTCAAGTGCGTAATCAACTATATATAAAAAATCTAATTACACTGGCCACTTAACCTAATTAGGTTCTAAATATATATGAATGTATCCAACCTTTCCCCCGCACACCTGCAATATTATATAGGTATTATAT